>VWZW01006009.1:266949-458492 GCA_013397115.1 Edolisoma coerulescens | reverse complement strand
CCCGGCCCGGCCCGGCCCGGCTCGGCCCGCGCGGTGTCTCCTGCGGTGGCGGCGGGGGCTCCGGTACCGCGGTGCGCAGGGGCCGCCTCGCTGGAGCCTTCCGCCCTGGCGGTGGGACAGCCTCGGCCCAGGGACTTTAGGAAGAGGAGGCTGAGACGCCGCTGCCCTTTGCCGAAAGAAGCGTGGCCTTGGAGTGGGATGAGCCAGGGTCTAGCGCCCAAGTGCGTGTGTCCCGCTTCCCAGGAAAGCCGTGGCTCAGGGCAGGGCCGGAGAGCGACGCCCCGCGCTGCCCCGCGCAGCGACACGTCCCGCGGAGCGCCCGGGTCAGGCTGTCCTCAGCACCAGCCAGGATGGCTTGGGGCGCTCGCGTGGGGACACACGGGTGCTCTGTCCCAGGGACAAAAGAAAATAAATGAAAGCGGTCCCAGGTCTCCTCAGTGAGAAAATCCACCAGCAGGTGCACGCCATGGGCATCTTCTTCGCACGCCAGCCAAGGAGCTGGCCCGACACCGTCTCATGCAGGTGGTTTCAGCTCGAGCGGGGACCGAAGGGAAGAGCAAAAGTGCATCGGGACGGAGGAGTTGAACAGGCTCTGGTTCGCTGTGACCTGCTGGATCTCATCGGCTTTTATTTGATCAAGTCCAGCAGGAGCCGTGCCACTCAAAACAGCTGGCCTCCTGTCTTTTGGAAGCGTTGCTGACGTTGATCATTAAGTACTTGAGTTGTGTTTTTAACGTTTGCTGAAGTGCCTCTGCGATGCAAAATGGCGAAAAGGAAAACGAACAGGGATCTATTTCAAACGTGTCTTTGTAAACAACACTAATTCAAGCAATGATCCACAATGTTACATTTAGCAACTTCTGACTTGGGGCATTAGAGAAGAATTTACTGTATTTAAACCTCTGTAAATTACTTCCAAATCTTTGAAGATTGTGTAGTGGAAAATGGGTTTAGCAAGCTGAACGCAATTCAGGTATTTAAGTCTGATAGTGTCTGTAAAATTAAATGCTTCTTCAGTGGAGTAAGAGATTTTAAATTGGAATAGTATCTCTAAACTAATAAATCTACTAATAACTGACCAACACTTTTTCTAAGACTGAGAAGAGTTTGAGGACAGCATATTTCAAGTAGGAGGCAAAACAAAATGGCAGGTGTGCTTTGGGTGAAGAATATTAGAGATGGATACTTGAAAGCCTTCACCAGTGTTTCTAATAAAATCACTGGCTATTAAAACTAAATGTATTTTAATCTATAATTTTCATTTTTGCTAATCTCCAATAATACTCCTCACTTGGAAAATGCCATTTTAGTTTTCTCAGTTTACCAATCCTCTTTCACTACAGTGATGTTTGATTTGGGAACACTTCAGATTTTTTTCAATGAGTTTCCACTGGAGGTTTTTCTAAATTAAATAATCACAATTGGCAGTGCCTGTTTTTATGAAATGTGTGCTTTGTAACTGCTGAATTTGTCTCTTCTCGAGAGACAACTAGATTTGCCTCTGGGCTGCATTGGAGAAGACAAGGTACTTGCTAAAGATTTAAATGCGCCACAAAACCTGCTTGCAGGGAAGTCTGCTCCAAAGGAGCCAGCCAGCAATAATTCTCTCTGAAATGGAGGTTGGAAATTCAGCTGGCTACTTGTAGCATAGCATCACTGAGGTCTGAGTTCATGCGTAGATGTGGCCTGGTTAGATCTGGGAGTTGATGATGACTGTCACATCAGACTTCCAGATTTCTATAATTCAGAGTAAACTCCTGGACACGTCACTTTGTAAGACAAGGATCCCAACTTCTACTGATCCATAAGACCTAAGTGAATTCTACTGTGTTGTGTTTAAGGGTCTTGGTCTGGGAGCTGGTCTGGAAGCTGAGGGGCTTTGTACACTCTTTGCATATAGATCCTGCAAGCAGGCAGGCTGCTGCAGAGTCTGCCCCATGCTAACACGGCAGAACTGTTTAGCAACATTGTTGTGCTTTAACCCCAGCCAGCAGCCAAGCCCCAGGCAGCCACTTGCTCACTCCCCCAACAGTAGGATTGGGGACAAAATCAGAAAGCTAAAAGGTAGAGAGTTAGTGGGTTGAGATTAAGACAGTGTAACAGGGGAAGCAGAAGCTGCACACACAAGCAAAGCAAATCAAGGAATTAATTCAGTTTCCCATGGGCAGGCAGGTGTGGAGCCATCTCCAGGAGGGCAGGGCCCCATCTTATGCAATGGTTACTTGGGAAGACAAACACTCTCACTCCAAATATCCTCCCCTTCCTCCTTCTTCCCCCCACTTTATATACTGAGCATGATGTCATGTGGTGTGGGAATGTCCCTTTGGTCAGTTGGGGTCACCTGTCCTGGCTGTCTCCTCCCAGCCTCCCCTGCACCCCCACCTTCCTCCCCAGCATGGCAGAATGAAAGGCAGGAAAGCCCTTGGCTCTGTGCAAGCCCTGCTCAGCAATAACAAGAACATCTCTATGTTATTGCCACTGTGTTCTGCACAAATCCAAAACACAGCCCCATGCCAGCCCCTGTGAAGAAAATTAACTCTACCCCAACCAAAACCAGCACAAACATTTATTCTTAAATGAACATTAAGCATTTCCAACCTGTGACTTCTCTCATTTTCTTGCAGTGTTGTTTTGGCTTCAGAGCGAAATGGTCAACATTAGTTCAGTTAACTTCTGTGATGCAGAGCATCAGAAAGAAACAAATAGGGCAAGGTTCTATATTTTTCCCTGAAAATTATGTCTTTGTAATTCAGTAATTTCAAAAGGAATCATGAAGAGTGGAAGCAAAAACTACTTCATCCAAACTACATTATGTGGTTGTGGCAAAACAACTTGTATCTCTTAACCATGAGAAAACACATCCTTTAAATACAATGTCTAGATTTTTATGGGATTCTGCTTGATCCAATACCTCTTCTTAGAAAAGAACTTTCAGAGAAAAAACTTATTTGTGTATGTCTGTGGGTGTATGTATGTAGTTCTGAAAGGAAATGGGCTATGGATCTTATCTATGATAAAACAGATGTCATTTTTGTTTATGCTGCAGCAATTCGAGTTACTGCATTTACTGAGAAAATTCCCTGTCATGTTTCAGGCTGTGCCTATAATAACTCTTAGCGCTTTCCCACTTGTTTTAGTGAGTTACAAAAGAATGTGGCCAACACTTACTTAGGATCACATGGTTCTTCAGATCTATTGACACTAGAAGTACTTTGCTGATACAGAGACCCCGATACTATCGATCGGTGAATTACATCCAATGAAAATGAAGTTATGCTAGCAGAGCTCCGCTTGCTAGCAAGATGGTCCCACAAGTTACACAGTCCTACAAATAGAATAACTTATCCTGGTAAAAGTCAATGTGACTGCATGCATATGTGGTGTTTTATTAGCATCTTTAAGGGATCACACATTATGCTGACATGGTCACATTAGAAGAAATCTGCTTTAGGTTTAGCCACAGAGGACACTGATACAAGTTCTTACTTATTTTTAATTGACAAACATAGGTTAGGAAGACATCTCCAAAAAGGACAAAGAATAAGGTGGTAAGAACATTTACTCTTGTTTAAGATATTAGAAGTCATAGCTTCTGAAGGATTTGGGTAGAATGCTTATGAGGACATGCTGCTGAGGCTGGGATTCTTTCCACGAACAGGGAAGGAAAGGAGGGGGGCTAGATTTGAATATTTAAGTACCTCTCTGTACTCCTATTGCTTCAAACAGAAAAACAACGTGCTTCTTCCCTTTGGTAGCTGTTAGATTATCCATTACATTTGTATCTTCCTGAACTGAGTTGTGAGTAAATTATGTATAAAATCTATGTAAAGATAACTATGCCCTTATCCAAAATGCATGAGGGCACACATGCATTTTTTCTCCCATGCATTTCACCCCCAGTAGCATTATCATCCTGCACCAGACCTTTATACAACCCAGGCCCCTGTATCTAAACAAATCCACAAGGACCTTTGTAGAATACATGACAGGACGGGTTCAACACAGACACTAGCTACTACTACATTCTTTTGTCTAAGACACTAGCACTAGTATGAGCATTAATCCAGCACTGCCTAATCTTAAAAGGCCTCACTCTAGCGGAAGAAACTCCTTTTTCTTGCTTCAGAAGCATGGAATATTTAAAGTTTCAGAGAACCATTAAACTAAGGACATGAATGCAGTTGAGAAGAATTACACTGAAAAGTAATGTGAAAAGGAAATGCAAGAAAGTGCATGCAGCAGACTGAGAAAGGGACCAGATTGCAGAGGAATATGTGCTGGAGAGTAGGCAGAGAGAGAAAAAATAAAACATGTAAATTGGGATTGTGAAATAAGGAATAGCAAAGCAGCTGCTATCAAAGAGAAATTTGTACTGTGACCAAAATCAGTTAAATACAATTAAGCATGGATTAAAATATTTAGTCTTTTCTAGCATGTTTCTCCTGTGTGAACAACTGCTGGAGCACTAAGAATGACACATCCTTAGTGAAAATAGGTAAAGGGATAAGATTTATTCTGTAAAATTTATGGACCTTATAATGATGATGATGAAAATTAGTAACTAAGAACTGTTTTTTCAGTGTTCAAAACTAGATATAGCATAATTTCTAAAAGGACTTGGTATGACACACAGTGTAGTAAACAGACTGTAAGTACTCTAATCCTATTTCTGGAAAAGAAAGGCCACATAAAAAGCAAATGGTATGATGCTTTTGAATTCTGCTTGATGGAGAAGCCAGGTCCCTGTGGTCGGTGCTGTGTTCCTTCTAGATTACAGCTTCCAAAAGGAAGCCGTAGCTCAAGTAAGAGTTACGAATGCAAGCAAATGTAGGTCATGGCTATGATTCATATTTGTACTGCAAACTATGAAGATGCAAAGTAAGTATCTTGATGAGCAGATCTAAGGCCCAGTGCTGCAAAGGTTTGGATTTCACATATAGTGTATCCCTGAGATGACTGTGAAAGAGGTGGACCAGCTCCTACTCTCACACCAGCAGATTTGTGTTGCTTCCTGTACACTGGATAAGGCAGTCAGGTCTCTATACTGAGTGGGTTCCATTCACCAAACCAGAAGAAAGCCCATTAAAAATTACCAGATTTCACCTTGCAGCCATGTGATCACTTAGACATGGTGCAAAGGTAGCAGCAGAAACTGCAGCAAGGATGTCTTGGGAAAAGTTGTACCATCCCAATCAGCAACATGCAAAGCTGATGAGGAGCTTCACCCTTAACACAGAATTATACAGTACTGAAATAAGTTATGCTCCATTTTTGTGTGGAGTCTACACCAGAAAAAAAAAATGGACTTATTTGCAACATTCAGTTTTTAGCAATGTGTCATAAGCAGTCATTGGGGTTTTTTCCTGATTATTTTACTTTATAAGAGCGTAGAAAAGACTTTTCTTTATTATTGTGTTCTGTCATATTTTTTTAACTCGTCAAAACATTGTTTTCTTGAAAAATGAAGCAAAAGTCGTTTGCTTCATAGATGGTAATGGTCAGGTATAATACTATATCTGTTAGACGCAAGCCCATCAAAGTCCGTGCATTTCTCCTCCGTCATATTCCCCACTCTAACAGCAGTATTGTGAGATAGTCCTAACCAGGTCAATCAGCCAACACGCCCCTTTCTCAGAAAAAACCGGCTCCAGCTCATTAATTAAAATTGCATTTAAACAACTGATGTACTGCCATCTAGTGCTTCCTGAATGCACGACGAGACAGAGAGATGGACTCGTTTCGGTAGCTCTGGGTATCCAGGATTGGCCTATTGCAAACGAAGAGTTAAAATCATCAGTTTCCTGTAGCCATGCTCATTGTGAACTTACCTAAGAACAGTAATTGGGAGGAATTTACACTGTGAAAAGTGGCATAGTATGCTGAAGGAATCAATCTGAATATTTACTGTTTCATATGCATATAAACAAGAGAGGAGGAACAGTGTTTGCAGAGTCTACATTGCTTGAGGGGACATTCAGTGAAAATGAAAAATGCTGTAGAGTGGGAAAAAGCAAGTGGGATATACTCCACACATTGTACAGATTCTTTTGTTGTACAAAGAGGCAATTAAATCAAAGACATTAAATTATTAAAATGTTATATTCAGGGAGGCATAGCAATAACAATCACATAGGTCTAGTTACTGCGCATAATTTTGCAGAGAGGTTGTTCATAGAAAGTGAAAAGTGTATCATGCTGCTGTTCCAGAAACTGAGTAAATCTTCGCTTGGAATAACCTTTTCTGTGTGTGTAAGAAAAACTAGAAGTACTGCAAACTCATTGTTTGATAAAACAGCTCAGGATCAGTACTTTTAACTATGCAGAATGTCTATTAAAATTGGACTCATAGTAAACTGGAAAAAAAATGAAGGGAAAATTTAAGTCAAAGATAGAAGTATATAAACGTTTAGTCCAATAATTCTGGTACAAGCAGGTGCTCATAGAATGAGTAGTTTATTATTGTGTTCCTGGAGTAGAGTTTTCACTGGTATCAAGGACAGTCCCTTGCCAATATTTCTATGCAAAATAACATTGGGTTCTGGACTAATATACTGAGGTTAAAAAAAAAAAAATAGGTAACTTCAGAACTTAAATATTCAAAAGAATATTTGTTGGAAAGTTAATATTTAACAGCCTAAAAAGTTCGTTTACACAAACTAGTTCTTGACAAGTTCATTTTAAGATTTTTCAGACAAACTGAGAAAAAAGCATGGGGGAAAAAAGAAAATCTACTAATTTTTCCTTGAAATTTCATCTTCTGTCTTTATTTCAATTTTATCAGCAGTTTTCCTGAGGTAATTACCTCAAACATTCCTCTTTTTTTAAGGAAAATCATCCTAGAAAGTATATAATCTAAACTCAAGTATTTTCAGAAAAAAACTCTGTTTCCCTTTATATAGTTGAAATAAATGCTTGTCATATTGTGACAGCTTTATAACAGAATGTAAACAGAAATGTGATTTTGAAAAATCAGAAGAAAGTGAAAAAAAGTACTCTGCAGAGGGATTACTTTTCACCCTGCAAATTAGGCATTTGCTTAAAGTGCTAAACCATTTAAAACTCCAACTCATCTTTAGCACAAAGTAAGATACATTATGATACTTAATTCTGAACTTTTATACTTCTAGTGTATAACTAGATATGAAATTGAAAAGTTGTATCCTTTCTTTAACCTCAGTTTATTTGCTTTTTAATATATCTGGGAAATCAGTAAAAATTTTTTAAGTAATCAAGAGTGCCCATTCTATTTTTCACACTTTTTCTCTTTGCTATTATTTTGCTCTCTGTCTCATCTGCATAAAGCAGTCCAAAATCTCTCTCTACAGCTGTATTATCTACCTGTTTTCATCAGTCCTATCTCTGGACTTCATTATGGACATGTAAGATGTTTTGCCAAATGATTTGTACTGATAGATTAGATGAAGTAACCCATGGCCACACTAAGCCTCCAGCATTCAAATTTGTACATTATTTGGTGAAAGGCTGAAAGAGTTTTTATCAATACCAGTGTTACGCTCTTCTCTTTTCAATAGCTTGCATTTAAAGGCCACAGAATTTTTAATGGGCATTTTACTTTTGAAGCAAAAGCTGCATAGCAAGTGGCAGTTTTTGATTACATGATTACCGTGTATAAACAGCCCCGTGCTGCTCAACACAAAAAGCTGTCACTTACATGATGTGAAAATCTGAAACTATACATGGAGTGAAAGGTTCCTTTGTATTAAACATATTCAGCAGTCAACTGGTTTTTTAACCTCCACGGGATTTAAAAAACTTACAGAAGCTTGAAATAAAATGAGTGCTTCTGAAGTGTCTGTAATATTAGGCTAGAACACAGACTGCACTTACTGCAGTATGGCTTTCAGGATTATTACAACCAATTCATGCAAATAAAATTTTCTACTGTTATTTTTACCTTTTCACTTCCCATTTGTATTTTTAGTAATGCTAGGATCTGTCACAACCCCATATTCTCAGAGCAGAGACTGTATTTTTTACATAGAGCTGAATATAGTTTAAGCACTAATTGTACTTGGAGTATGAAAGAGTAATAATAATTATATCTTATAGTTGAATGTGAAGAAGTTTGTGAGCCCTATCCTGTTTCCATTCATGCCAAATTTTAAATGAAACTGAGAGGAAGAAAAGTAGATATTACACCTCTTTGTGAGGATACAATTGTGACAGCTAGTCCCCAAATATTGTATTTATTACTGATATGGCAAAGGTAATGCCTAAGTAGAGCATTTGCTCCTGGGTCTCTAATGTCTAAGTAGAGCTTTCCCTAAAGGCAGCATAGCCTTGTTGGGCCATACCACATCTTTTTATCTTACCCTTATCAAATACCTTCATTGTTACTGATGGAGTTGCAGTAGAAATAATTTAAGAATAGACTTTTTTAGACTACCCAGCATTAGAGCATCCTTCAGGGGCCAGACTTTCAAGTTTGTGTACACTAAAATGACAGTGTCTGCAAAATTTGATGGAAGATGGAACAGGAATTGAGAGGAAGAGAATCTTACTTTATTAAAACCTATCTACATCACTAAAACCTCTCACAACAAAAAAATACTGTGAATCTAGTAATTAAAATGATATATCAAAACCAAAACAAAGATTGGGTAATCTAGTAGAACAAGAGTGGGCTACTACTATAAAGATTACATACATGTTTTAGATAAACCAGTTGAAACTGGCAGTTACATACTTCTAAATATGTTAACTGGTGTTGTATACAAGTATTTATGCACTTCAAATATTTAAACTTGTAATTTTTTCCCTAACTGTGCTCTTCAGTAATCCATTGAGAACTTTTCATTTTCCATTCAGTAGAAACAAGGTTTACAATTATATATAAAATTATACCTATTCAAATGAGTGCTAATAAATGTAAACTTACTGGGACTTTAGGATTCTAAAATTTTAGTTTGAAGAATTTTTTCTTTTGATTTTATCTTAAACACTTGTCTAATGGCATGTCTCACACACACTGCATATATGTATGCAAGACATCAAAGGTTTTTTTTAAGTATATAGCACTTTGTAGTAATGGATTATACAGTAGACCAAATTTCTAAATCTCTGAATAAACCAAGATTATTAGAAAATTATCTTTGAACAAGCACAGAGAAATGGCAACTACTTAGCAGCAATTGTTTTCACTTTTTAAATAGCACTGTGCTGATACAATGTATTACATATCTCAAGAAAAAGGCTAAAACCAAGATTATGACTAACCTATAGTATTTTATAGAGACGGGCGGCAGAAGGAGGGGTACTTCCACAACCTAAATTATTATGCTGATGAAAAAAGGTAGTTACTTGAACTTATGTATCCAAGTGATTAATCAAATCCCTGACTTTAGCTTTCTTGGTTCCTAACACTTTGAACAACCGTTCTAAATCCCTTAATTTTTTTTTATTTAAATCTCCTTCCCCTCTACTGTTTCACCTTAAATATCATCCTTGCCAAATTCAGAATCCAAACTCCCCTGATTAAAGGACAAAAAGGTGTGTGCATTCCTAAACGTGTATGTAAGGAAGCCAACAAAATGTAAGGAAACAAGAAATAAATGTGCTATTGGTCATAAGTGAAGACAATAGTAGCTAAGTAACATGAGGTCATATGTGAATTTTTGTGAAAGACTTCTTTTTATTGGTGTGGGGTTTTTTTGTTAATTCTTAAAAAAAGTATTGCTACTTTAATTATTTTTAAAATAAATGGCTATAAAATATTTTTCATCAATATAAATGTATTTATAGTAAAAAAAATATATCCTAGCCATTGTCATTAGCTGCACTGTTAATAGCTTCTTGGCTGTGGGACTAGGTACAACACACTACACACTAGCATTTCTGGTTATTCCAGAACAGACACTGTTGTTCCTTGCAAAACAAACAGAAGGTAAAGACTTCATGCTTTTTAGGCTGAGGAAAAGCTCAGGCAAAGGCCCTGTGCAGGTAAGTTGTATAGTCATACAAAGGAATGGGAAGTTCTGGCAGTCACACAGCACCTTCGTAAAAATTGCACAATCAAGTCACAGACTGATCTGTTGAACCACCCTTAATGACTGTGATGATTATTAGATCTGTGTAGGTGTCGAGCACACCTGCTAAGGTACCTACTTGGCAAGGCAGAACACCTTACAGAAGTAATGCTAATTACTTGAACAGCAACCACCAAATTGTGGCCTCACTTCACTGTCACTGAACACTTTTGTCCTCTGCTTGCTGATCAGTAGGATTTGTGTTCTTGTCAGGAATGAAAAAAAAGAGGAAGCACAATAAGGAGGAGGGAAAAGGCACATTTAGGTGGAGAAACTGGAATAGAGCATGCTCTTATCACAGGAGCTGGACTTTATCTTAGTCAAACCAGTGTGTTTAAGGCTTCCTTTTAATTTAAGATAGTTGTCTAGTTCATTAAATGTGTGTATCTGTATAAAACAAGAACAAACGAATGCAAGTGATGAATGTAAATGTTCTGGATGGGAGGTTTCAGTTGAGTATTTTTTCTAGAAAAAGCCAAGAAAAGTCCCAGAAACTGAGATAAAAAACTTGGAACTTCTTCTTTGAAGCAGGTCATACCTCAAGAGCAGTTTTCACTGCTTGGCACTTCGACATGCTTTCAAGAGAGGTGGAGCCACCACAGCTGTTCAGGGTGACAGTCCTGGCTTCTCTTAAATAGTACGGGTAGAACAATTACAACCTGGAGAGGATACAATCTTGCTTGTCTTTCAGACCCCAGTTACAGCTTTGATCCTCTTCAGAGTCCTCTCTAGCATTAGCTGAAGGTTAAGGGATGTTCATATAGAACAAACAGAAGGTTAAGAAACATTAGCAGATGAACAGAGCACACAACAGATAATAAATGTGATGCTTTGGAAATTCATACTTTGCACATGCTTGAACACTGTGTCATTCTGATCCTTCCCATTTCAGAAAGGTTATAGCTGAAAAATATCAGAGAGGCTAACAAAGATTGCCAAAGAATAACCAAGGACAACTAAGTGGTTGAGGAGTATCCAGAATACACAAGGCTGTCAATGTCAGTAAGACAGAGATCCATAAAGTGAGTAGTCTGGACACTGTGAGTGGCCACAGTCTGTCTCAGTGTGATCACAAAGGGTAAAAAAAAAAACAAATTACCAAGGACACGTTTTAAAGAAAACGTGTTTCTTCACAAAATATACAACTGGGTCAGAAATATCTTAGAAAACTTACAAAGTGCATGCTAAAACTTTTCGTAATTTGAAGGGGCAACCAGGTCCACTGGATACAGTAACTAGCTGCATAGACTCCATCCTTTCCTCAAGAAGTCCCTGCAAGACCAATTGCAGATGGGAAAATACTCTGCACTGTAAGCTAACAACAACACTACGCTGCCTTTACCCCCACGCTTCGGCCAACCATCTGCTGCTGGGGTACTTTCCCCTCCCAGCGCTGCCTCCCGAGCCACGGCCCCGCAGGGACACCAGCCCGGAGCCTGCTGTAAGTGGTCCCCACTTTGAATTCAGTCGCGAGAGCTGCACCGAGCATGGCCACGGGACAGCGCGGCACCCCAGGACGGGCTGGGGGCACGGACCTGTGCCGGGGAGCGGGAGCGGGAGCGGGAGCGGGAGCGGGAGCGGGAGCGGGAGCGGGAGCGAGAGCGGGAGCCGGAGCCCGAGCCCGAGCCCGAGCCCGAGCCCGCGGCCGAGGCCCCTCCACCGGCAAGGCCGCGCCCCGGGGCGGCGCTGACGCGGCGCGGGNTGGGGAAGCGGCCGCGGGGGCCCCGCCCGGGTGAGCGGCCGGGCTGCCGCTGAGGGTGGGCGCCGCCGGGCGAGCGCCTCGTGTTCCTTGCCGTCTCTTCTTTCCGCCTCTTCCTGGGGGCTTTACGTCCCGGGCGCCCGAGGCTTTAGCTGCTTCTTCCGGGGGGAGCCGCCGGCCCAGGCGCCTCCCCAGTGGCCCTTTCGGAAGTGAGGAGGCCGCCGGGGCCCCTCGCTCCCCGCGCTGCCCCTCCCCTGCCGGGCTTGAGATATCCCCGAGGCATTTGGGCCTGGGTTTTTTTTTTAATCGGGATTATTAGCCTCTAATCGAAACTGCTCCTGTATCTCCTTCAGGTTTTCTTGGTTATTTTTCCATAGGCGGATCCTGTCAGTGCCGTCTCTGGGTTATGTGCTGTTCGCTGGCATGACCACGGCGTTTTTGTGTTTGTTTGGATGTTTCTCCCCGCCCCAACTGGAAGCCTGCGTGGGCAAGGCTTGCTGGCTGTGGCTTGTTCCTGCCTGCCCTCCTCCTTCTCCTGGTGCTGGGCTGCTGTGGAACTTGTCACATGCTGGAAGTGGATCAGGGAGCCAAGTGGCTGAAGCTTTAACCTTGTGCTCAGCAGCAGTGCCAAACAAGTCCGTATTTAAGGCATTTTGGCTTTTGACAGCTGTGGTTTTGGCTCATCTTAATGAAATGAAACCTGTGTTTGCTCTAGTTAGGGCACTTACTAGATTTTCTTAATGTCAGATTGACTGCGTGGGATCATCATATCCCGTGCTTTAATTCCCCTCCTCTCCATGTTGTCTGTAATAATACCTATTTGAAGAGATTATGTCATCTGGTGCTTCCTAATACTAGCTGTATTCTAGGACGCAAAGATGGACTGTAGCCAGTCTTGCAGAGAAAATAGCATGGTCAAAACTCTGATAAAGCTGTGTCTGTGAAGGAGTGCCCTGATCTCTCATGGTATTGCAGGAATGGTGAATCGTTTGTTCCCATGAGACAAAGGATATTGTCCTAAGGAGAATTGCTGTGTTTGTGGGAGATGTGAGCTGTTAACCCTGCTATTGATTCTGTGACCATAGAATGGTTTGGGTTGAAGGCTCTTTAAAGATCTATTTCCAACCCTCCTGCCATGGGCAGGAACACCTTCCACTAGACCAGGTTGCTCAAAACCCCATCCAGCCTGGCCTTGGACACTTCCAGAAATTGGGCATCCATAGCTTCACCAGACAACCTGTCCCAGTGTCTCTCCACTCTCATAGTAATGAATTTTTTATTGATGTGTAATCTAAAGAATAAGTCAAGATGCTTTGGCTGCTGGAGTGTTGGTCCTTGCTTTCAGAGCTTAAAACGATACCTGGCCTGTGAAAACGGGCAAACGAGGAAGAGAGGGTATCTTTGCTCTCTTGCTTCTGGATTTTATATCAGTGGCGTAAGAGGAGTGCCATTTGTAAACATTTAGGTGTGCAGTAAAAAGTCACCTTACCAGGCAGGTATTTCAGTGAGGGTCATTTACGGGCAAAAACTGGGCTAATTAAAAGGTATCAAATAGCTGAGAGTGGTCTGTTCACACTCCTCTGTGGTAGGGCAAGTGTAATGTTCATGCTTCTAAAATAAAACTGGTTGTTGACTGAAATAACCCTTAATGACTACTTCCTTCACTGTAGGCGGTTGTCTGCAGGTGAAATAACACTGGAGAGATAATCTACATTGTCCTCATTGACGTGAAGTATAAACCTAGGTCTAATCCCTCTCTTCCTGTGCTAGTGTCCAGAAGGATGGCGTGCCTCGTTTATCTTGAGGCTTATGTTGCCTTCTCTCATGGCAAAGAGAAGTCCTCAGTTTATAAAACAGTAAATAGGCCGGAGACCCCTGGCATAGCTGAATAGTCAGAAGTCTGGAGTGGGACAGCATCTGCCCTTGTTTTGTTGTTCTGGGCTGTAGTTGGTATCACTAAGGAGAAGAGCTGTCAAAACTTGAGTGGAAGTCTTGAGATGCTTTATCTTTGAGGCAAGGGATGTAACCGGACGCTAAGAGAGAAACTGTAGCAGTTTTGGCCACTATAGTGCCTGTGTACGTTCCAGTTAATATGTATTGAATGAGCTTGTCCCGGCCTGAAAGGAGCAGGGATGCATAGCTGTGGGGCAAGTTCCTTGTCCAAGGTTTTCCCCTCCACCCACTTAGTTTTACCTTCTGCTTAGTAAAAGATACTACATTTGAGCTGAATGTGAAGTCAAAGACCTAATACTGGGCTCCAACATGACAAGGGCGGGCTGCATTCTCTCTCGTGTAGGCAGACAATGTCTTGCTCAGCACTTGGTAGCATCTTCTTCCCTCTTTGAACTGCTGCTTCTTTCCTGCCCGAATTCAGCTCTAGTTACTACTGCTGGAGGTGTTTGACGTGTCAATAGCATCAGAGGCTGAATCACTCAAAACTGTTACTGTTACAGTGCAGTTTTGTTGTTGCCTCCAGCTGTAGTTGGACAGAAGTAAGAACAACAAAGAGTTTTGCAGTACCTGTATAAAGTATATGAGAAAGACTTGGTCACTTTTTCTACTTTTTCCCATAAATATACTAATGCTTCTGACATCTCTCAGGGTTGAAGCTCAGATACTTGTAATACGTTTTAAAGACTAAAGTTCCTGAAGACTCAGTGTGATACTAGGAAGTGGATTAGTATTGGATTCCTAAGGGACTGAGTTAGCACATAAAGATGTGATGAGAGTTTACCTAGAGTTTAAGAGCTTGTCTCAAGATATTAACCTAGTGGGGGTTTTTTTCCCCCTCGAGGCTTGATTTGCTAACAGAAAATTCCTAAACCTTTATACTTTACTTTTAGAGCTTACCTGTTGCTATTGTTTGCCCTCCCCTTCTGTTCTAGGGTTCCTTGGAAATAACACAGAGTTTGGAAGATGATCCTCTACTGGATGCACCACTCATTTCGTCTCATACACTGCATTCCCAGCTAAGGCAAAGGTTTCATGCTATCCCAGCAGTTCTCCTTGCCAATTTCCTGTTGCTAATACATGTAAGTGTAAGAAGCATGATTTCCTTAAGAAAACTTGCTGTCTCTCTTCTGAATCCTTACTGTTCATGTGAGAGAATTCTGATGACACGACAGTGAATTGCATACACTGTTCTTCCAAACCAGTGAGGTCCCCTTTGCCAATAAATTTTGGTAGTGTATATGCTATCAGATACTTGCTGCCTTCTCATTGTGATTGTTGATGCTGTGATACATCTTGTTAGGAGGAAGAGCATTTTAAATAGTAATTCTTCTATGCTGTTGGAAATGTACTTTAAAAATAATATTACTGCCATAGGAGTGCTATACCAGTTATAGAGGGCTGAAATAATTTTGATGCCATGCCTTCTGAGAGCAAACTTAATTTCAGAGAGAAAGTAACTAAACAAGTAAAGCTGGGCTTGCTTAGGGGGTGTTGCATGGTAGTGGATGGAGAAAGAAATTAATCCAAATGCTACTTCCTGCTCTCACTTCTGGAGGTTAAGAGCAAAAAGCACAAATACTGAACAGTATCTAGGCATTTATGGGGGCTGGTAGACAGAAGCAGAGAGTGTCATGAGTTTGTCCTTGATAAGCTGAAGAGGCTTGTTTTTGCTTGTAAGTGTGTGGCAACCAGATATGAAGAAGGAAGGCTGAAGAGGTCTGAGCCTGAGATCTGACTGAAATGGCACTTTCATGTCCCTTAGGGACAAGGGTTAGCAGTGGACTTGATAGTGTTAAGTAAATGGTAGACTTGATGATCTTAAAGGGTCTTTTCCAACCTAGATTCTATGATTCTATAGTGATAGGACTTATTTTAGAACTTCATTTGATCTCAAACAAAAAATACTGTGCCCAGTGCTCTTGAAAACATGCTCTCTGCCAGGACTTTAAAAGCACATACCAACTTCTAAGGTCTCTCTGTGGGCAGCTGCATAAAGTTGTTCGTACGCCTTAGCCTTCTAATTTTAGGAGTGAATATTTTGTGGGCTTTGTAGTGGTATCCAGAAATGCCCCTCTGGCTGTCAGGTAGACTTAAGAAAGACCTCTGCTGTTCTGCTAAATAGACTACTAAAATTCCCAATGGAAAACCATGTATCCAGCCTTATTCCCTTCACCTACCAGAAGAACTCTGTGCCATTCCATTATAGAAGGCACTTGAAGTCTGCTATTGATAATAGAGCAGTGAATATTTTTCTGAGAAGCCTTGGGGCTTTGCTATCTACTGCCATAACTGATGCAGCCAAATGTCAGTCACCCAGATCCTAGGAAACTGCTGCCTGTTCTCCCCCCACCTTTTCCTCTCTCCTGCAAATGGAGAGAAGTGTGGGTAGGTGTTGCACTTTGGACAGGAAAGAACTACGAACTCCACTCCCAGAGAGAAGGCAGGAAAAAGGGGGGGGCCAAATTGGCCCGCTCTTTATTACATATGTTCTTAGAAGTCACTGTGGATTGGAGGGAGAAATTACCGCCTCTCAATCACACTGGTCAAAGGAAAGATCTATCAAAAGTCTCCTCCTAGGGAGAATGGAATGCAAACGATAAGGATGGTTAGCAAAACATGGCTATGTTTACAGAAAGTGTGTGAGAACTTTGTTACAGAAATGAAAACATCAAAGAGCTACAAAATTCAGGGCGACAGGTAGGTGAAATGGGAAAACTTCTGTGGCATCTGTCAACACACATTTTCACAGGTTAAGTCTTGCTGCTGTTGCTGAACCTTCCTTGGTGACCTGTTAGTCCTTGGAGCAAAATGGAGACGTATTCTTTTCTGTTGGCAAAATAGCATTATAATTGCTACCTTGAGTGGCACTGTCTCTCTCACTGACAAGGTGGATGGGGAAAACAAGCTTATTGGATTTCCTTCCCCTATGCTTCTGCAAACGTGCACTAATCTTGTGGAATGTGGAGAGGGGCCAGGTTAGCTTCTGATGCACAGCCTGCCAAAAGGGTAAATGTCCTGTATAGCATTCATAATCATAGTGTCATGCAGTAGAGCTGTAATGCATCTCTAAAGCAATTTGTATGTAATTTGGAATGTTTCTTCTCCACCTCCCTGTGCCAAGAAATGGAATTAGGTAGCAAAATAGCTGCTGTGGTGCAGTTGCCCTGTTACATACAGTCCTGGAAAATATATGTAGGATATGCTGGAGTGTGGTGGGACTGGGTTTTTGAGTGCCTTTCTTTTTGCCAACCCTTGCTTTTCGGAAGGCCTCCCATCAGGAGGCTGGAGAGCAATGTGAAGTGTACAGACTAGAAATACTTTTTTTATATAATTCCCGTCTTTCCTTAATCCTCTGTATGTGTGCACATACACAAGATTGAACTTAAATACTGCTCTTTATAAGAATAACTTTTTGTATGTAAAAATATGTGGGAGGTGGAACACCTGTTATTGAACTGCCCAACAATGCAAGCAAAATATATTTAATAAATGCCACTCTAAATGCCAGCTTCCTGTTTCCTCTTGTACATGCTGCTGTAGTAGTTTAGTAGAGATGCAATGCTAGGTCATTCCTGCTTGCATCAGTTTAATATAGCCATTTTCTGTACTGAAGTGCATTCCTAATACCTTGAAGGAGTAGAACTAAATATGTAATTATTATAAAATGGCAAACCAAACAGCAAACAGATCAAATGAAATAGCTGAATTATTCTTAGCTTTGTAAGAAAAGGAGGTGGTAAAATAACAGATTAAACAAATGATAAACCTTCCTCTTATTTAACTACTTAATCTGGCTACTTAACCTGTCTCAAGATAATATGGTATTTAATTTGTATTTGAAGTAATGGTCTTATGGATAATGTGGAGTACACTTCTATTTTGGTTTGTTTTTTTTTCCTTCCACCTTCTATTGTATCTGTCCTCTGTAATGTCTCTTTTACGTATTGACAATTGTGTGAAAATGATTCCCCTTTCTACCTCCCTCCCCAATTACCTAACTCTGGTCACAGCCAGAGCAAGCTGAGGGCTGCTTGTCTCAAGAGTAAGTACGTGGTTCTGAAAAGTTAATTTCTGTGAAGAGTGTTGCTTGAGAAAGTACAAAAATAGGAAATATAAGTTCAAGAGGGTGGAAAGGGGTGGTGGAATCTTAAATATTCATAGAATTAAGTACAGAAACAAAGACAGCAAATGAAAATTGGGTACTTTCCTCCATCTTCAGTTCTGATGTGGTGTTTCTGTCAGTTATGACATGCAGAACATCTGACACTTTTTTTTTAAGCTAAGTGTATTAGAACTCATTTGCAGCTTTGAGGAAAATTGATTTTTTTAATGTTTTGTCTACAAAAGCTCTCAATTTACTTCAGTGTTGGTGGGAGTTGTTTTTTTTACGGTTCTGTTTCAAAAATATTCCTGTTCTGTAGAATGAACCAGGATGAGAAAGTGTAATATTGTTCTTGTTCACTGAATGAACACAGTAGAGAAGATATTTTCTGTGACAGAACTCTGTAAGTATTAAGAAAGCCCTATGTGTATACATATACCACAGGTAATAGGCATCCACAGCTTTGCTTTCTAATTGGCCAGAAGATTGCTGATGCTCACTGCTGATGCTGAAAACTTGGAGAGGAGCCTAGAAGACAGGAAAAATTATAGCATAATGGCAGTAGTCTGAAAGGATAAGTATAAATACAATCTGACTATATATGCAGTCTGACTGACAATCTGTCTGGTCATTCTGACATAAGTAAAATGGTAAAATGGAAAAATCTGATGGTAAATATACGAAAGAATTATTACCAATTGGCAAAGATGCCTACCCAGTGTTAATAATTCACTTTAGGTTACGATGATGATTCACTTTTCTAATGTCAACCTGGAGATGATGTTCAATGGCTGTAGTAAAGGGTTGATTTTCACTTAGGAAATGTCAATTTAAGGAAACATAGACTGTACCAATAAGATAAGAGCCTGTCCCACAGAGCAGCATTAAGTGTAATTGAATGAGTCTAAAAGATGTGATTTCTCTTTTAAAGGAGCATAAATCAAGTTCTCCTTAAAGTAAAAAGGCATAGTAAGGAGGGTCC
The DNA here is from genome assembly GCA_013397115.1 of Edolisoma coerulescens. Classification (NCBI taxonomy): domain Eukaryota; kingdom Metazoa; phylum Chordata; class Aves; order Passeriformes; family Campephagidae; genus Edolisoma; species Edolisoma coerulescens. Next base: position 439,710 of record VWZW01006009.1, on the reverse strand, counting down.
AGAAATGAAATAAATTCACTGTGAAGACTTGTGGAATGGCAAAATTGATTTAGTAGAAATTCTGGGAAGAGTGACAGTTACCAGCTCTGTTCTGCTGGAGACTGTTTGCCCTCCTGGAAGTCAATCTTACTACTTAGCAATTTCAGTCATCTGTATGTTCCCAGAGTGACATGTAGTGCTTGTAGCAAGTGTCTAATGTTTTATATGTTACTTCAACTCTAATGAAAATCAATTCAGAAAGTAATGCATAATGAATAAACTACATAATCCTGGGTTTGTGTTTCAGGTTTTTTTCATATATATAGCTAAATGTTGACTTTAAAGATTTTTCTCTCTTTCTTTCTCTTGCAGGTTGCTTTTGTTGTTCTAGCATTTTTAGCAGCTATGTTTTGTTCTTACCCCAATCCAAACCAAGATAAGTGCCCTGGAAACTACACTCACCCACTTAAAGTGCAGACTGTCATAATAATTGCAAAAGTAATTCTGTGGGTTCTACATGTCTTTTTTGAACAATATGTCCAGCACCACCAGAGCAGAGTCAGAAGAAGAGGTTACTTCTCCATATACCGATCAACAAGGCATCTAAAAAGGCTTCCACTGTTGATACATGCCACAGGTCAAGTCAAGTTGGTTTTTTTTCTGTCTAAAGTTTTAAACTGTGACACAATAAAAGACTGAACAGTTTATGTATAATTGTGTATTATATATTATGAACTTTTAAAAACCTGCCTGTGAGCACTTACAAATTATATTTTAGTCAGATGAGCCTCTGGACTGATCTTTCTTGTCTGCCAGATGCAGGTTGTAAGGAACTGTTTGTAGTGCAAAAATCCTCATGAGTGTGAGGTTGAGTAAAACATTTAGTCATTAGCATTTAGTCTTCCGCCATAAAATATTCAGTCAGCAAGGTCTGTGTTTGACTGCTGGTGATCTTGATTGCATATTCATTTGTCTGGGTGGATATGTGGTAAGACTGCTAGTCCTTCCTGGAAGTGTGCTGCTCTTCTCTTTTCAAGCTCAGCAATTCACGTAGAAAGAGATGAATTGCCTGTTGCTCAACTGAATTCACTGAAAGTAACCAGTTTTCTGATCTTCATTGGGCTCTGTGTAACATTCAGCTCTGTTTCTGATTGCATTTTTCTACTTTGTATGGACAAAAGGTGGTGTATAGGAGTGATTTAACTCTGTATTTTTGAGTTACATCACTGGCAAGTTTAGCTGTAAAGTGTTGATGCAATTAACTGGTGAAGCTTTTCTACAAATCACTTCCAAATCTGAAATCCATCTAACTTAAGGGGATTTTTCCCACAAATAGCAGTGGAAAAGGGCAGAGTGATGGCCTTTACAGTATTTTTGCCTCTTATAATCCTGCTTCCCTCCTGGAGTAGATTTTTTTTCACCAGAATTAGTAAGTGAAATGATCCTGTTCTGTATAAAAACCTAGCTTTCTTTCTGCACAGTCCCTAAAAGAGCTCGTCAGCTTGATAAATGCGCAACACTTCAGGCTCTGGCCACTAGATAGAGCTCTGAAGATGTAGAATTGTCTGGAGTGCAGTGACAAAAGCAGGCTACAGGAGGCTTAATGATGTAAAAGGACTGTTTCTGCCTGTTGCAGTGTAATCTGCAATACTTAGCCCTGCTTTCAGTCTTAGATGGAGCCCACTTCTCCCCTAGTAGACAAACTCTGGGCATTTGTGAATGTTCAGGTGCAATCAGGTGTGTGCTGTAGAATTTTGAGCATCTGTTGTTCAGAAGGTAGTTCTTTCATTACTGCAGGCTTCCTGCCATGGTAATCACTGCTGATACCACTTCCTTCACTTGACTGACGCAGTAGGAAAGAGAACTGCACAGTTCCCTAGCTACATGAACGGTCTTGATAAATTTAGTTCTTTATCCAGACACTGGTTATAACATTTTTACAGGAAAGAAGAGAACACTTCACACTCAGTATCAGAAAAGAGGGTGTGTAAAGAATTTAAAATGCTTTTTAGGCCTGTAACTCGGTATTTTTTCTCCTTGACTAATTGTACTCATTTCAATTAACCTTTCAGTAACGTTCAAGTATTAAGGTAATAGCTGGGCAAGTGGAAGCCTATGCAAGTAGGCTTTGAAGGGAAGATGTTTAGGTTTTTTTGCTCTGTTAACCTCATTTAAATATATTTTAAATCCACTATTTGAAGGAAAATACTCCCTCATTTTCAGCTGACTGATGTGATCTCTTAGGAATTGAAAGAATGGGTAAGATGGATAGCATCAACAAAGCCAGAAAGTGTTTAAGCCCTTGTATCTTGTATTTTAGGTATTTCTAGTTTGTTTCTTCCCTTCTTGTTTCTTAAAGTCAGAAGAATCTATAAGAAAACTCGTAATTGTCTACTATTACAGTCATATGCTGAAATGAAACTTTATTTTGCTACCAGCAGGTATAAGCTTGCATGTTAAGGAAATTAGCTGAAGGGGCAAGTATGGTATGAAATGGAAAAGCATTACTGAAGTGTTGCAGCCTAATGCAGATACTGGGGATGAGAAGGTATTAATTTATTTTCAATAGGTAATAAAATTAGTAAATCTGTAAAATATAACATTTGTTTTCTAGGTAATACAGCCCTGCTCTTGATTCTGTCAGTGCAGCATTCCTTTCCTGATCGCAGTAAGGTGTACCTGTATCTTATCCTGGGAGTCCTGAGCCTGGAGATGATTAGTTCCCTGACATGCTTAGTGATTTACACAGGTGAGAGAGGCAAGCTTTGCCTTCTTGTGTGAGATTCATTATAGCTGGTACTCAACTGTTTTGTTTGCCCTCACAGTAGTTCACTTGGGGTGCCCCAAGGCGTTTAACTGCCATTATAAATACAGAACGATTCTGTGCTTGTAGAAGGAGAACTAAGGCAAATCCAAAACAAATTGGGAAAGGTTCTCCGGCTTGATTTGGTTCCAAGAGCTGCTAAATGAAAGCTCCATGTTATGTCAAAGCTGTTAATCCAGTGAAGTGGCAATAAATGCCTAATTGTTTCAAAAAGTGTCCTGTGAGCAGGTTTGTCTGTTTATCAGTGTTTCTCAAATGCATGCACCACAAGCTGTGAAGCAGTAAGAGCTGGCTGGCTTAGTCAGAACTGCCTCTGGGATTTACATCTGGGGTTTGCATACCTGATAGTGTGATTGTGCCTTACCCAGCCTCTTCCTCTTTCCCTGCTCCCACCCCAAAGGCTTCAGTTTCTCTTTGCCACTCAAATGGGAGATTCCTTCTAATGCATATTTAAAAGAGGCATGAGTTTTGGAAGCTGTGGTTATATTAAAACAAGATACTGCTTTATAAAACTGAGGCTTTGCTTTTTGCTGCCACTGCTGGTTTGTAAGGTCATCTGCTTTAGGTTTGGTGTAACTTACAAAGACTTGATAAAACACTTGCCTTTAAACTTTTCAAAACTATCTAAAATGTTGATAAAGAAATGCTTAAAAGAAAACTTTGGTATGTTCATAGTAATGCAATGGCACACAGAGAAATACTGCCAAGTAGCTTGTTCATCTAGGAAATAAAATCTATTCTTGGCTCTCCTGCAACAGCATCAAAAATACACCAAGAAATAAAGTCCCAGCCCTAAACTATGCCCTTGTCTTACAAGGGTGCAGAGGCCTGAATGCTGCAGGCTTGTCAGGCTTTCCCCTGAATGGCCCAGCATGGCTCAAGTAGACTGACAGTCCTCTGGAAGAATAAAGGCAGTGATGGGGGAATGCAATCATGGCAGTCCTAGAAAACTATTCTAAGAATGCTGGAGATCATCTCTTCTTTGCATACCCACACTTACTTTCCTGGGAAACTCGGGAAATAAGAGATAAATTGTAAAACTTTAATAGAATGTCAGGAATTCCAGAGAAATGCTATTTCTAGCCCTGGGGCTTGCTGGAGCTCAAAGAGCTACATTGTGTGTCTCTTACCTTGACCAAAAAGGGTAAGTGCAAGAATGATGACCTTCATAGTAGTAAGGTCTGAGCCTGTACTTCTGTAAGAACTCTCAGACTATTTTTCTGCTTATTTGTCACCAAAAGTGTTGTTTCCTGCCTTTTTCTGTGCCACTTCCTGTGACCTTCAAATTCATTACCCAGTGTATACAAGGAAGTTGTGGGGTGCAGTGTTGTGCTTCCCAGCTAAAAGAGGCTTGAAGAAGGGTCCAGTGAATCCTGGAACTAAGGGGAAGGGTTGCATTGCTAGGAAGGAGTAAGGCAGTGTCTTTTAGCAACAGCTGCCTTATCTCCTGAGCAGCTCCAAATCAATGTAAAATTCATTCTCTAAAGCTTGGTGTACAAAACTAGGGTAAATTTTCATGTGACTTGACACCTGCTGCAAGATGAAGACCTCCAGTCACCCTAGGTTGCTTTTTCCAGTGGGTAGTGTAATTTGTTTTCTTGTTTTCCATCCCAATGCTTGTTGAGGTAAGCTGAGAGACTGCTTGTAGGTCTGCCTTGTCTGTAGTGGTGGATTTTAAAGTTTTTCAACATTTTAATATCAAATTAAGTCTGTACTGAGGCAAAGCAAATGTGTTTGGCCAATTTTTGAAAATACCCTGAGAATCTGTAGTAATAATGACGTTCAGATGGGTTTTTTCTCACTGACAGAGCAAAGTATGTGGCTGGATGGAAGCATGAAGCTTCTTTACTGGGATAGTTTTAAGGGCAGCTCTCTGCTGAGGTTTAGAGTTCCCCTCTTCAAGGCAAGCACTTAACAGATACTGCTAAGATAGTATCAGCTGAGCAACAATGGGGAGGCTAAGGTAAATTTACACTAAAATCTAATGTATTAGCACGTTACTCCTAAGTTTTGGAGAGACGGCAGCACCAGTTCACACATTGTTTCTGCACAGTGAAATAATTATTTAACTATTAGAATGAGACATAAATGCTTATCTGTAGAAGGTTCATGTACCTGACTTACTTTCTCTTAAATAATTCTGTCTCACAAATCAGGAATACCTGACTGTAATTCTAGATACTTCCTCTTGCTTGTTGGAGCTGTTTATGAATTGTATGATAGTCAATGTCCTGTGAAGGACTACTGCCTTCCTTAAAATTATCTCCATGCAGCAGTGTGTGTATATAGCTATAGGACACAGAGGCAGAGATTCAGAAACCTACAAGGAATTGCTGTGATTGACCTATAATAGACTTGACATATATAAATCGTTCAAGTGAGGTAAAAGTGCATGGAATGAAGTATGACACAGACAGCTCTAAATGTCAGCTTACTATTCTAAGTTTTTTACTGCTAGGATAGAGAGTAAAGCTTTAAAAGACTTACTAAATATATGTATTTAATTACTTTCTCACATACTTTTAATATCACTTGAATAAAAGACCAACATTCCCACAAAACAACACATGTTGAGAATTCCACATCCATTCCTTTGTGGTTTTATTTGTAGAGAAATACCATCATAGAAATAACTAACCTTTAAACCTAACTCGTAGTTAACCTCTGGAGGGTCTTAGCATTGTTTTAGCAGGGTGGCCTGTAATAAACCGCATCATAGTACTGACTTGTAAGGACACTCCTCTGCTGCAGTAGTGTGGATTTCTCACAGAGCTGGACTGTAATGTTTTTTGTGCATTAGACGTATTGTTTCACAAGCAGCCCTAACTGCAGAGTCCTGAATGCATACTCTGGATATTTTGATATTTTCTCTGAATCAGGATCTGACATTGAATGGCTTTAAATATTTTCAGCTTCCTTTTCGAAATAATGCAGAGGGTGCCTACAGCTTTTCCCACCCATCCCCATTCTACATCTGTTAAATTTAGCCTTAAACTTCATTCACAGGTGCCCAGGAATGACTTCTGGGTTTGCTAGCCAAGACTGCTAGGTTCACAATGGCTTTCTGTAGCAAGTCTGCCCTAGTCTAAGCAGGCAAACAAGCTGCTGCTTCATTGCAACTAGTCTAGTTAAACTAGTATTTGTTGAAGAGCTTAAGCTAGAAGTTCTGAACCAGCTACCAGTACAACACTTCTTACAAATTTTTTTATGGCATGTTGCTGAATTTATGGCCTGAATTTGGAGACTGAATCTTAGTACCCTCTAAAAGGCAACTAAGGTCCTCTCCTAGGTGGCAGATTAAACTTTGCAGATGTTAAGCAGTATGTTCAAGCTTCCCTATTCAGGTTTTCTAAGCAGCAGGACTGAGGGGAATAAAAGAAGCAAACCAATGAATAAATCAACTTGCTGAACAATCACTGACTTATAATCAAAGCAATTCCAGAAATGAGTAGAAATAGATCCTGCTTTTTCTTTCCCTCTTTCCCATTCCTCAGATTCTTTTATTGTCTTTCCATCTCCTATCCTAAGGTAATCTTAGGATCATCTGTTACAGATTTTTGTAACTTAGACTTTGATGTGAAAGTTGTTTTGGTTTTTGTTTCACTTTCCAACTAATTTATAAAGCTTTCTTGCAGTCAAAATAAGCAACTTCAATCGTGCCAAGCCAAGACCTGACATAATTGAAGAAGAAAAGATGTATACCTACCCTAGTCACATTACCTCAGAAGTTGGATTCAGGTAAGAATTCTGTATTCATTTTGTGCCATGGTTCATGTTCAGCCATGGTATATAGGTAACACTAATGTAATTGCATGATTTCCTGTAGACTTCCATGTAATCGTAAAGCTGTCAGCTAAACTGGAGGTGGGAATAACAGTTCTGAAGGAAACTCTATGCATAAGCCTCCCATTTTAGATGCACAGATGAGATGCAGCAGTCTTGTACTTTTTCCATAGTAAATGACAATTTACTATGATACAGAAATCCTCAAACATAAGGATGGAGGTGATTTGACCATTTATGGCTGGTTATGTGAATCTTTAATATAAATAACTGTGCTTGATCTGGTTTAGTTAATTTTATATGGGGTTTGAGGAAAGATTACACTTTTCTTACACTGTTACTTTAAGTAGGCCTAGCTGCTTCAGCCAGTTTTTTCAGGGAAGGAAATATATTGTGGGCAGTTGATAGACAAAGAAGAAAACTTTGTAGCTCTGTTCTGTGCCAGCAGTTGGACATGAGATTCTAGCACTGGATTTGGAATGCATTTTGAGTTTGGGAAGGAACTTTTAAGGTGCAGAGGGCACTTAAGGAGTAAGGAAGGTCTCACTGAGAATAGAAGCTGTCCATCAGTAACTGAAACTGTCCCAGGCACTGAGACTTATTTTTTGTTTGTTCTTTGTGTACCTTCCAACTGCTCAAATGTTCCAGTTGCTGAAATCAGTCTGGTATGACTTAACAAAAACTAGTGATTGAAAGTAACGTGGATTTCTGTATAAGAACTTAATTAGAGATGTTCTAATATACTATGACTTGCTTCTATATGTGCTGCCTTCATGAAAGGTTGACTAATGAGAGATGACTAATACTTTGGAACTTCCTCTGATGTCACAAATGCAGCATGCACGTGCTTTTATGGAACTTGGAAGTAGATGTCCAGGATACAGGAAGGATTTAGGGTTGTCTTGAATTTTGATACCATGTCTGACTTCCATTTTGATATAAAAACCATAGTGATTGCATGGTGGACCTCATTTCTTTCTCATTCATCTTCTCCCCTGAGAAATTCTCAAATGCCCAGGGAATGTGTCTGCAACAATGACCAGCTGAGGAAAAGACTCTGCTTATTTTTGATTAGAGTGTGCAAACTTCCTGTGAGAACTGATTGCAAAACCGTTATTTTAATTTAGCTCTATACAACTCTGACTCTCTTTCCCTTGAGAGTTAACGTCTATTGAAAAGTGAATCCTGTCAGCCCTTCAGTTGACCTTGTTATAAGAATGTTTTTTGAATATCATGACCTCTGCAACCTAGGCTACTGATCAGGAGCCTTAACTTGGTAGTGCACATTACTGGTTAAGGTTGCAAGTTTTCTGTTTACAAAACTTGTGTTCTATACTTTTCCCAGTTTAACTACAGTAGATTTTTAATTGGACCTAAGCTTTTTTCCACTCAATAACCTCAGCACTTTCTAAGAACTATGAAATGGGCAGTGTTCCTCCACAAAATGCTGTAAGGCTGGGGAACAACTTTCTCAGCTCCAGGGTGCTCACAAGTGTACTAAGAGGGCAGATTCCCAAGTCAGCTGAGAAGAAATAATATGTAAGGAAAGAGTAGACTACACTCAGGCATTGGTACTTCATCTTGCTGTATCTTAAAAATTCCTAATTAGATTTGACAGAATTCTGTACTTTTTTTTCTCAATTAACTGAGCTTTATTTAAATGTTGCAGTGTTACTATCAGAGTTAAAATGAGGGCTGTCTGAAAGCTGGATATATTTTAAGGGGGAAGGTAGTTGTACACAAGGCTGTAGATCTGAAATAGCGCAACTTTTTGGTACTAATGCTGTCATGCTGTGTGACAGATATTGCTGTGTATAGTAACATATAATGTGTGCTACTCTGGGTTAATCAAGGGATTTGTCTTAAACATCAAATGATCTCCCACAGCTGAACAACAATACTATGCCTGCTCAAAACAAGCTTCCTCGTGTGTGGGAAAGGTTCCTTGGCTCTTGCTATGACTCTAGCATGTTCTCTGTCTTGGTTTGTTAATCAGTAAGATCCTCACTCTGTAACTGTCTAGCAGGAAATACGTAACTCAGTTGTGTATACATGGCATGAAGTTCAGCTGATCTTTTTTTCCTGCCTTCTCATGCAAAATAGAGTTAAACATAAAGGTGTTGTAGATTGCCTCTTCCCTCAAAAATTAGCTGATCCCAGCAAAAATGAAATTAAAGGAAACAACTGTTTGTGTTAATTAGCTCTGACATTTCTCATGTTAGAAGACTGCTGTCACTGAAACCCATACTTACTGTTGTTACTTCAAGGGAAAATTCCAGTTTAGAAGAGATAGTTGAGAAGCAAGGAGATGTAATAGAGTATCTTCAGCGACACAATGCACTGCTCAGCAAGAGACTGTTGGCATTAACATCTCAGCAAATCAAAACTTAACAGCATTTGGAAAACTGCTGCTCGAGCTCTGGAGGGGAACATGAAGTGATGTAATATCCAGACTGATTTGTACGGATGTGACTCTTCCTCAATCATCTTTCACATTTTGAAATAGAAGTTAAGCTGGAAGGGTAAGCTCTGCATATACTATAAACCTATTACAACTGGACGTTCTGGCTCTCTTCAAATCATCAGTTCCGGAAAAAAGTTGTGCAGCTTCAAGGATTTTTAATTCCTCAAGTTGAAGTTGGACCTCAGTTAATGGTTTAACTTTGCCCAGTTTTTGCTATTATTTTGTACTGCTGTGTAACCTTTAAGTTTCAGGCTAGCAAAGTATTGTATGTATCTGGAATACAAATTTGTTGTCTAGAAAAATCTGACTTGCTAAGGGATGTATTTGCAGTTTCTATTGCTGAAGCTGAGACTAGATGTGTTCTGTCACTGATTCCCTTTACTTCCAGGGATGGAGGTGGTGTACTTCAGTCATCCAATACAGGTACTTGTTTTCTAGATGCGTGTCCTTTTCTCCTTTTTGTCAAGAAAGTGGGGAAATTTGGCATCCAATTTAGGATTATAAAAAAGTGGTGGTTGCCCTAAAACTGCAAATCTCACATATAAGTTTGTGGAACAAAACCATGCCATGATAAGCAATTGTTCCGAATTCTGGCTTTAAAACTCCAATAGGGATCCTCAGGGCTGATAACTATCCCATTACTAGGAGTTTGTGTTCGCTAGTAACAAGATTCCTACTCTGCCAACTGAACTAACAGCGCAAAAATACTTGAGTGTAAGCTTTGCCATTGATCTAGTAACTAAGTTGTGTTGAATGCTTTTAAAGATGCTGTCAAAAATGCTTGTTATGTACTTGCTCGTTACTTTGGCCCTTCAAAAAATGTCAGCATCTTGATTCAAAAGCTGAAATGGTGTATGTGGGGAAGTGGAAAACAGCAGAAGACAGCAAGGTCTTTTAGAAGTTGAAGAAACAAGAATTCTTGGTTTTAATTTATGGTGAATTAAGGCTGGTGAAAGAAACATTTTGTTCTGGGTACTATTTTTTCTACCAGTGTAGACAAAGAATTATTTTAGAAGCCAATACCTCTGTGGGGATAGGGTAGTCACTAATCAAAACTGGGAAGAAGACTCTCAAGAGGAGCGGTCTTGTAGTTCAATACCACAAAGGAAAATTATTCATCCATCCTACTTTTGGTGTTAGGGCACAACTTTAAAAGTAACTAGACTGTTTAGTGTGCAACAAATATGGGGGTTGTCTCATTCAAAGGAAAACAATAAATATTGGAGGTTTTGCTGCTATCCAACACTAGACTGTTCTCCTTAACTGTTGTTTCTTGAAAATGCAGCCAGAATTTTATAGTATACATGTGTAAGGAATAAAGTTATTTGTTTTTAGAACTCAGGTTTTGATGTGATTGTGTATGTCAATTTATATAATTTCTATGAAAAGCAGTAAAATGTGACTGTGAAGTTCATGCACAATAAATGCAGCCAAGGAAGAGTGTGAATTCTGTTATTTCTAAGCTCATGTACATCTGGTTCCAACAGCCAATCTGTGCAGATTTTTTTGTTATGCTGAAGTTCTCACAGCAGTGTTGGCACTTAAAACGAGCAAAAACTAGCCAAACAAGGATAGCTGAGCACTTGTTTTGAAGCTTTAAGTTTAGTTTTATTCCCCTTTCTGGGTAATGTTTTTTTCCATCATGCTTCAGGCTTCCCCTGCTGCTTGTGTTTCTTTCCAACATAGAGAAGTAGGCTGCACAGTGTAGCAGAACAGCTTTCCTTTGTTTTGAGGTCACTGCTCAAACCTTCCTGCTCTCCTCTCCTCTCCGACTGCTCAAGGCAAACCTTGGGTTAACCAGTAGTGTTGCTTTCTGTGGAACGTGGTAGCTGGAAAGAAAACAGGTGTGGCTTGTTGTGTGCACACATGTACATCTTGTGCTCTTTAAATGCTACCTTTCCTAAGTACACAAGTGATCACAAATGAGAACTTTTAACAACCACCCACCCCTGCCCCAGTTTTATGTCTTTATCATACTCCCAACTCTATCTTGTGTTCTTAGTATTTATAAGCTTTTTCTTTGGACAAGGTGGAGACTTGTCACGTTTGTATGGGCTCCAACCAGAAGCTGGTAATCTTTACTACTCACCCTGCACACTTGAACCTCTGGCCATGATAGAGCTGCAGAGAATTGTCAAGTAGGAGCTCCTGGTGTGTGTGGCAGCCCCAAGCCCCTTGTCTGCACCAGATGGGTCAAGGCCAGCCTTGGCCCTGCTTGGAGGCAGAAATACTCCCCAGCCCCCGCGTTCCCCTGTGCTGCCTGTCCCAGTGCCCGGCGTGGCGTTGCTGGGTGCTGTGGGCCTGGGCACCTGCCTCCTCCTGGCTACCACGCTGCCCGTGGCCGAGCTCCCTGCTCTGCAAAAGGTGACTGCTCAGGAAGGCTGTGTGCCATCAGGTGCTTGAAATGCCTCATGGAAGGGGTGAATGGCTGCTGCTGTGCAAGAGAGATGAAGCTCAGCTGTGACCTTGCTGTGTCTGACATGCCACAGTGCTAAACTGAACAATGAGTCCTAATTGTTCTGGTTCTGCTGCATCCTGCTTATCAGACACCTCTCTGCTGCTGCAGGGTTGGGTGCTGGGGTGGCCAGTGCCATCCATCCCTGGTGTTGCAGCCTGGGTGCCTGTCCCTGCAGTGTCAGCACCTGCTCATGGGCTGGGCTGTACTGCCTGAAGTAAAACCCATGGAGTGCTGTGCACGCAGTAAGCACTGGAGCATTGGGTCCAAGTTTCAGGGGGGAAAAAGTACTGCTTTGTGAGCACAGGGGTTTGCACGTGCTCTGCTGCAAAGCAGTGCTTTGCTAACCACCAACACAGCCCTGCTCGGGTGAGGTGTGGCAAACCTGACTCTGAACAGCTGAAGTGATGCTCTTTATGTAACTACAGCTGCTGAAATGAATGGTATTTGCAGGTGTTGGTAAGATCTACTGGATTGCAGCTGGGGCAGCAAGAAGATAATGAAAATGAAAGAATGTTTCTTAATATATGTTACAAATTTACTTTAAAATAAAAAAAAAAGTACTTTAAAATAAAAAAATAATGTATTGTTATTTTATCCTCTTTTTTATGATTCAGTGCTACCCCAATAATTTTTATTTCTGTAGAAAACCAATATATATGTTTTTTAGGTCTGAGAAAAGAAGTATTTCACACCACCTAAGGAATATATTTGGAGTTGCCTGAAAGATATTCACATTGTGGGGTTTTAATAATTTTTAGATGAAATGCTGAACTGTGCTAAATATTCTGTACACATGAAAGAAAAGATGTGATGATTTCTTTTGAATGTTCATCTTACATGAGGGAAAACTCTCAGCTGGTATTTCTGCTTTGTCTTTCTGAATTGCTCATAGTGGATATTCTGTATAAACACTTCAGTATTTCACTTTGCGAGGGAAATCACTGATTGTAAAAGATTTTAGCAGGATCTTCCTGCTTTAAGGTGCTACACTAACATGGAGTTAAGCAGGCTTGCTCTTCTGGAAGTCATTCTTAATCTAAAAAACAAGGTTGCAGCAAGGACCACAGAGACTTGGGCAGACAACAGTCTGAGCAGGTAACTCGAGACATGGAGAAGCACCTTCAGCCTTGGAATGAGCCAGGCTTTTAGGCATTCTGTCTAACTAAAAGCCGTGTTTCCCTCTTTGTACAAATATCCCAGTTTGCACAGCTGATGACTAGCAAGAAAGAAAAAAGGCCACTGGGCTAGTGAGAGATTAGTAGGCTAATTGTACTTGTCTGATGACAGTCAAACATTTGAAACTTATTTGGCATATGATGTTTCTCCCGATTGATGTCAATATAAATCTTATGTGACCCTTAGCAAAATTTGGCTTTGTGTAGACACTGAGATATTTATAGCATATGTATGTGGCGTAAGGGAAATATTTCCAGTCTTTATTCTCCTATAATTTCCTTTTTTCCATACTGGAAAGGGAAGAGGTGAATTGTTTATTATCCTTTGGGAGCATGGTACACTGCTGTTTCTCACCAAAGTGTTCCATTTACCTGCATTTCCTGCTGACCTGCTGTTACAGGACTTGGCGAAACGTACTTCCAAATTAAATTTTTGTTTTTCCCATATTACAAGGGAGACAAGGAGTTAATTCAAAGTTTTAGAAACTCACGTTTTGCCTTTCAGAATGTCTTTATCTTGGGATCAAGTCTTGTTAGATTGCTTCCATGCAAACATCAGTTCTGACTTTGAGTAGGCAGCAGTTTGTACTTGTGCGAGCTTCCTTTAAGCATATACTCAGTCCATGCATGCACAGGGAGAGCTCAGTTTGGCTGTTGTAGCACCCGTGTCCAAATGCTTCGTGTTTATAGATGTGATCACACTGTTATCATGCAAAGCTGTTTCTACCACGAGGCTTATGTTACGCATGTCAAATGAAAACAGATAGTTTCAACAAAGTCAAATGCAAATCTGACTTTAATCAGAATTTTGCATTTTTAGAACGACAGAAAATGTCAGGAAAATTTTTCCATGATTAACTACCATTTATTTGTGTCAGAAATTGGGTAAAAAATTTTTACACACTGATTCTATATGAATCCACAGGGAAAATAGGCAAGTTTTCAATTTTCTTTAGATGCATTGCCTTTGACAGCTGAAAAATACAGACTTTGAGGAGTGTACAAAGTTTATTTCAAATGAGATATTATTTGAAATGCATACTATCTTTTTACAAAATATACAGTTAACCAGGTAGTCGATAAACATCTATTAAAGTTCAAAATCAATGCCTTTTCCAAAGCAGATTTTATGGTATCAGCATGCCTTTAAAGAACAGATATTTAGAGTAATTTTGTAGACTGACAATGGGCTTCCTAGGGTGCTGCTTTATTTGTACTTCTGTGAAGGAACATGCATATATAGCTTTCTGATAGATACATTATGTTTTTCTCACAAATTTATCAAAGGTAATTGAATAATTATGGTTATATAAAATATCCAGTGCCACAATAGATCCATATACTCATTCATAAGATATAACTGTTAAATAGCTACTCTTTACTTTTCTTGGTTTCCACACTCTTTACCTGTACTTCTAAACAGAGATAGCCAAGGATACATATCAAAGCCAAGTTAAATAAATAATTAAAAAATATATATATAAGTGGTAGAACGCCTCTTTGGAAAACTGCTTTTTTTTTCAAGACTCCAAAGGTTTATCTGCAGGACTGTTTGTTGGTTTAGATAAGTTTGACCATTTTTTTATGATGGTCTTACACAGCTCCAGAACTGGGTCTGATGTTATACTTAAAATTTTTTTCATGTAGAGAAATTTGTAACTCCTGTTAAACTCTGCCAGTATTAATTTGAGTAAGGTTTCAAGTTCTTAGAGATAAGGGGTTACATACAGACACTGATTAAAAAGTTTCAGCTATCCAATTTCTTTGATTGCTGTTCTTTCATGAATTAGAAACTATATGTTGTAAGAAAAAAATTTTAAGACTGGATTTAAACCATGACACTTCTGATCTTTGATCATCTTTATATATTTTATTAAAAATGTTGACATTTCAAGTCTAGTGCAATGACTTAAAAATCTGGGTATGTTTTATTTTCAGGTTTGTTTTAGTTGTGCTAATGCAAGGGCTACCATGTTTTCCTTTATATGTAGGTATGTAATTTCTGCTGATATAAAAGGCAGATGTGAAGAATGTATTTTTAAGAACAAAACAGACTGAAAGCTCAATGTATTCTTGACCTCCAGTGCTGAAAAGAACAGCCTGTTTTCTGTTTGAAGTCCTCATTCATTGTAGTGCCATGTTCAAATATCCCAGTCATTTAAATTACAGGAATAGAGTGCTACACAACACTCGGGCTGACCAAACAAAGGTTTCTTTTCAATGGGCTATTTTTATGCTCTATTTATAATACTGTAGCGGGTATTTAAGGAAAACTACTATTAAGCAAATAGCTCTGTAGTACTGAATTTTCAAGTATGTTTTAACTGTCTGGTTTGGCAGCCCAGTTTAGGAAAACAAATGATAGGCTTTGCAATAACAGCTCATTAGACAGGAGGATGGGCTTGACCTTAAGGCCTGACTTGAGAGATCTGAGTTATCAGTTTTGCATGACCCTTGGCTAATCTCTTATCTCTGTGTGCTTCAATTCTCTATCTACAGAATGAGGGATAACACTCTCTTTGCCTTCTGATATTGTAAACTCTTACTATGCTTACTATACATGAAGCCAGTAGGACCACTGGTGTGGTGCTGACTTTGGTACTGTTACAGTAATGCATTCTGTGTTATTATTAAGGTAATTCCGTAAAGATGTAATGTTAGATGTTAAAACACATATGTATATATTATTAATATATAAAAGTATAAAGAAAAAATGGGATTTTGCGATTCCATGCTGGAGTCTGATACTATTTCATCCTAAACACTGCCCTATGCACAGCCTGAACGTAGTCAACAGCAGTTCCAATTTCACTCAGTCTGAACGTTATATGCCATCAAGAGTGCCCTTGGACAGATCCTTCCTTCTTACTGCCACTGGAGATCCAGCTCAGGTACCTGATGTTTGATTTGATCTTTAACTTTCACTGCTCATTGTGAGAGCCAAATAATTTCCAGGGAATGATTCAACCAGGTAATTTCATGTACTTCCCCCATCACCACCCTTCCCCCACCACCACTTCCTAGGGTGCGAGACAGGGGCCCTTAGTCCAGGTCCAGTAGAATGTGACAGACAGGACTGCTGAAGATGAGACTGTGATGGCTGTCAGGTCAGCTGTTGATGATCTGGACTTTTGACAAACTTCTCCTATCAGTTAAACTGTTGTTCCTTTAAAACACTGAAAAGTCCAGTATGAAGTTGCTGAGGGAAAAAAGAAGAAAAGGAGAGAAATATCAATGAGAGATTTAGTAGTCTAAATTACTCTCATACAAAACAGAATTCATTATTTATGAAACACATGGATGAAATTTGGAGTGATGTTTCTTAATTTGGAAATTTCAGCTACAGTTTGAGAAAAAAAAAGACAAAAGCAAGAAGGCTGCTAATATAAAATTTTCTGCCTTTTTTTTGGTCCTGTGTTTTGCGTACGGAACTGATGAAAAATCAAATTCAAACTTCTTCTCATTTCAAATGTTGTGAGAGGCTGCTATGCTCATTTTAGTTTCCAACCACTAGTTGAAATTCAGGCTTAAGGGTGCATCCTGTGTGCATCTGCAAACAGCTTTATCCATATGTACAACTCCACTGAGATCAGTAAGATTACTCATGTGAGTCAAGTTACCCAGGCATGTAAATATTTGTTGAATTTGGACTAAAACTGGAAGGGAATGTAAACGTAGGTGGTAAATCCTACTTAAGATAAAGGATAGCACCCACAATGACTGAAGTTAAGAGAGTTAGTTCAGGTGCCTGTCTCCCTTTACACCCTAGTCGAGGTTTACTGAGTTCTAAACAGCTCTATAAATCACAAGGATCTTTAGCTAAATGTCTACAAAACGTATTAAGAATTAGTAAGTACACTGTTTTGTTTGGTCATTGACTTTTGTTACAAGAAATCAGCTCCCCAAGGAAAAGGAGGTAACACTGAAAATACCTTTTATCTTGATATTCTGTGGGGAAAGGAATTCCAGTGTAAGTGCACATGTATAATGCAGCTACTGCAGTCTCAAGCAAAATGCATTCATTATATGAGGTTTCAGAGCACATTACAGACAATGTAGGTGCTTTCTGCACAATCTCCAGATATGGATGCTGAATGGGAGGAAAGGGAGTTAAATTTACTCTTCTAAGGAACATCATTCAGAATTGATTCAAGAAGTCACTGGGCCTAAATTCCTCTGTCTCTCTGTCTATTCCATCTCTATCTGCAGAGTGAATCGATCGAATTGCTTATCTTTTTAGGCTCATGCTTAAACTGATGATAGAATATCATTTAATCTGTCTCTTGTTTAAATGTAGCAGTGAGGAGACGTGGCATTCAGTAGTAAAGCATCCTTCTGGCATGTCCTTCTCCTTCTACTTGCATCTCAATTCTGCCACTCAGTATGCAGCCCATCTGAGATTAAATTTAAGATATGGCAATCTTTTTTTTCAACCTCACAAACTTGCCAGTTTACCATCCCATATGCACATTCCACGTGTTTATAGGCCAGCACTATAGAGTGGAATAGTACCCTTTTGCATGGCTGTTTTGGGAGCGGTGTAGGCTCTTTTCACCAAAGCAGTTTGTGCATTGACAAGATTCTTGGTATAGGTCTGTTAAAAGTTTGACTTTAGTCTCCTTTTCACTATTAATCACTTAGTAAATCGAAACATCTTGGCTCCACAGAGTGCAGGTTCTGCCACCAGTTATTTAGGATGCTGTCATGCCTGGGGCTACAACATTGTTTTAATATATAATGAGTTTAAAAGATGCAAAACTACTGACTGCATGTTTTATTCATTCTTAAACTGCAAAGAGCGCCTGGTTTCCTTTTGATGCCTACCCTATTAGCATATGCTACCTGTGTGCTTCTGCAGTCACTTAGTATTTGAATGTATATGTCCTCATCAGCTATAAAGCATTAATGTTTTGCACTTGTATAGCCTTTCATCCAAGGAGCTGAAAGTTTTTTGCTGACAATGATTAAGAATTACAGTCCCCTTTGAAGTGGGTGAATGCTACTACCTTCATGTTACTGAGGGACAGAGTGAGGTGACTTCGCCCTGTGCCCAACACGAGGGAAGTGTCAGCACTTGCAGCCCCGGAGCATCCCCTGCAAGTGCCGCTTTGTGCAGCCTTTACACTAATGACACTCTTTGCCCCGCAGCCTTGCCAACAGCCTCGGAGGGCAGCGTTCGGCCCGTTTAGCGGGCTCGGTTGTTTCTCACCGCCTCACGAAGGCATTTGGCAGGGGTGGCGGTGGCCTGGAAGGGGGAGAAGGCGGCAGAGGCCGGCGGGACCCGCGCCCCAGCCCCGGGGCAGAGACCGCCCCGCCGTGCGCGGCTTCGAAGCCCCGTTTCCACAGCAAGCGAGGAGAGCCCGGGTGCAATCGCGGCTCGCGCACTGTTCCAAAGGCAGGTGTGCATTCCCACAGGCGCTCACTGCGGGCAGCGCGCCGCGCCCGGTCCGGAGCGGCCCCGCGGGCCCGGCCCACACGCGCGGGGTTACCTGGCCGCGTTCCGTCGGCCCTCAGGGGAAGGGCACCCTGGAGTGGAGCGGCATGCAGCGCCGGTGGGAGCAGCCGTGCCGGTGGAGCTTCCTGCGCAGGGCCAGGTTGGCTGCGGAGAGAGAAAGGGAGGGAGGGAGGGAAGCGGTGCGTGAGAGAGGCCGCCCGCAGTGCCTCTCCCCGGGACGGTCCGGCCCCGGCGCTCCCCGGAGCCACCGGTGCCCGTGCCCTCCCGTGCCGCCGGGGCTTCCCGGTCTGCAACAGTTGCCCATCTTGGGTCCCTATTTATCCCTGTCCCACACCCGCCTCCCCGAAGTTGCCAGATTCCGGGGTTAAGCGAAGCATCCTCTCCCGCTGCCGCTACAAGCAGCGATGAAGCGCACAGATCGATGCTCCAGGTCCAAACTAGCCCCGGAGGTCACAAGGCGGGTGTTGGACGCCGTTAGACGAACACGCCGGAGGTGCCCATGGCAGGCACGAACCCCTCGCTCCCTCCCCGCCACAAGCATCGCTCTGAGGCATCGCCTACCTGGCCGCTGTCCGTAGGCTGGGAGGAGGCTCGCCAGGAGCACAACCACGATCCAAAGGAGCAGCTGGAGTCTCATGTCTGCAGGCAGGGCAGAGCCGAGCTCTGGGGTGCGTGTGTGTGTGTGTGTGTGTGTCGGCGAGGAAATGCACGCACAGCCGCGGGGCCGTGAGGGGCCAGCAGCGCCCGCAGCCCCTGCCCGCTCACATGCCAGTGACAAGCCGCGGAGCCAGAGCCAGCCGCCTCCACCAGCGGGGTTAATGATCAGGCAGGGCCAAGGCTCCTGGGCTGCGCTGCGGTCTGGGCCTCCCTCTCTTCCCTTCTCCCTTTCTCTCCCTCTCTTTTTCTGTCACTCCCCCTTATTTTCCATAAGCAAACAGCGCAGGAATGAAAAGCCCGTGTAAACAGCAGCTCCTGTCAATGCGTAGAGGCAAGGAGCCTCTCGAACAATGCGGCCACTTCACTTTAAATTCAACCCGGCCAGGAAAAAAACATATGTAAAACAAGCGCCGATGTTCCCTCCCCCATTTGCAACTGTTTAAACTTTGCATTGCCCATATTGGTCCCACATGCAGACACCAATGGCAGGGGCAGGAAGTGCCCCCCCGACCTTTGTTCCCCCCGAAAGCGGGGGCAGGGAAGCCCCCCAAGCATGGCCCTTGTCCCGGCTCAAATGCTTTCTCTCTTCCTAAACTAGCTGCGAAGTTGTGGCTATTCAAAGTGAAACTGGCAGCAGTTAAGGCTAATGGGTGTCTTTTGTACCGTCAACTATTTTTAAAGGATGAGAATATTCAGGAATTAATTTGTGAGCTTTTTTTGCCTTGTAGAGAAAAATAGATATATCTGTTCCAGCAGTGCCAGTCTGAGGGCAGCAGTTTTGGATGGGACGTCCGTTTGCGTGACCTACCTGTACATTGCATTATATTTATACTTGATCATGATGAGAGCTCACTTTAACAAACCGCGCTGAAAACAGCTGGTGCAGATACCCAAGCCTGAAGAGAAGAAAGGAAAACCTGTGGAATGTGGGAGCAGCACTGATGGCTTTGAAATCCAGTGAATTACTGGCATCAGTTGAAATTCGACTGGTCCTTTTCTTTTTTTCCAACCTGCTGACTTCTTGTGGTGGAATAGCACCTATTTATTTGGAAAAAAACCCAACATTAAAATTTGTTCCTTTTTGGGAAAAGTTTATGTTCTAAAACATGCAGGAAAGAGTACATCTCTATATAAGTTAAATACTACTATTATTACTAGGTAATTATTGTTGAAAGTTGGATAGAGTTGTTATTTGCCTATTTTCTAAAAGAGTGGAATATACAGTTGTTGGTTGGGGATTTTTGGTTTGTTTGTTTTGTTTTGTTTTAATTCGGTTGCCCCTGTATTGTTTTCCCTTATTTTGGGCTTTCCCATTTTGTTTAAAAGCCTATTTAACTCAACAGTGCACACTAATCCCTCCTCATAGAGTTGTACATCATTACTGGGTTACTTAATTTGTCTAGATAGAGTATGCCCACATCAATTAAAAGCCAAATTGCAGCTTGAATCCACGGAGGAAATAGTTACTAAATGTTGTTTTAAAATGATACCAAGACTGCTGAGGAAGGTGTCTCAGACAAAACAGTAACGAAGGAAATCCTCTGCTGGTTGATCAGATTGGTCTGTCATAACCAGGAGATGCGTCTCACTGTTCTTCTTTACAGCTTGGTGGTCATTAAGTTTTCTCTTTGTGATTTCTGGCCTTTAGAGTGAACTTTTTTTTAATATTATTGTTACCAGTTCAGCTGAAATCATGGTCCCATGGTGCCAGTGACAGAATTCGCTTAAGGAGAGTATAAATTCAAATACAAATGTGGTGGAGTAGGAGAGGAGTACTGTGGCCAGATCACTCAACGAGTTTGTAATAGAGCCAGGGTTACATCCTCAATATCCTAAATGGCATTCTGGCTCCACCAGGACACGTTTAGGGATGTGTTCTCTTGCTCACCATGAATGAGAACACACTGGCCACCTCACTCGTACAGCCCTGCAAATGACGATCACTTTCATTCAGCAGGTAAGGCTCTGGCTCATAAGCTTAAGGTGGAAAGTAGTATAGACTTCAAAGTGGTAGGGACTCTGCAAAAAGCTAAAAGGCAGAAAGAATGCATAGGCTATTGCCAGTCCCTCGGGCAATCTCGGCCTCTTCTGCACCTGAATGTGGTGAAGTTTAAAGACATTCTGAGGCGACATTAAATTTAAGGGAATTGAATAAGATGCAATATATAAGTGCAATTTTTTTTTTTAGTTTTGTTTACTATGAGCTGTTAATTCCACTGTTAACTCCATGCAAAAGGTTTTTTTTTATTTGACTAATAAAATCCAAGTCACTGTAACATGAGCATCACAGATTTTTTTCCAGTTTTCATGTAAGATACAATAATAATTCTGTGCTTCCCCACTGAAGAAACTTCTAGAACGCAATACAGCCCCACTTTAGCATTTGTAGTTCTTTTGCAATCAGCTTTCTCTCAGGTACTTACTTTCATGTGGCATAGTGCTGCTTGAAATTAGGCAAATAACAGCTCGGTAGAATGTAGTGATGTAATAGTTCTGCCTTTTTCACAGTGTTTGCTGGTGGGTTTTGTGTTGGCTTAAGAGGAAAGGGAATGTAAAGTGTGTAGGAAAGCTGGAAGTCTGTAGATAATGCTTTATGAGCTAGAAGAATTGGTTCTTTGCATCAAAAGCTTTCCCTCTCTTATAATCTGAAAGGAACATAATGAAGGAATGATGATTTCAGCATTTATTACCTATATCATTGCTACTTCTCCAACAGATGTTCTCTTCCCTACTTCCTCCTTGATAGGATCAAATAGTCAGATTATCAGTTTACATCCAGAAAGTGAAAAAAACAGCTAGCATATTGCAGAAATAATTTTGAAAGTGTTGAAAAGGAATATTTAGGACTGCCTTTCCTGAATATCAAACATTAACTGTAAGTAACACAAAACGTTATCTTTTGCTTAACTCATTTCAGTAAGTACTGTATCACTTCACTGGTTATGAATTGTTCTGGGTGACATTTTCAGTAGAGTAACTGCTACAGTCTTCTTATTTGGAGAAAAAAAATTTGAAATCATTTGCTATTTCTAATAATAAAATTGGAAGAAATAAGGGAAAAGTGGCTGAGGGAATATCAAATTATTTTGTCACATATAGAAAAATAAAAATTATCTCGATAAATGAAGGAGCAAGTCACTGGAAGCACAAAAGATGAAATAATGTGAGGAAGCAGTAAAATTCATAGTATTAAGAAATAGAATGAGCAGAGTTGGATGAAAACAACAGGAAAGAAATATGATTTAGCACTTCCTAGTATGGAGTAAGATGTTAATTAGCATTCCCTATTGGGCTGCTAGTCTGAAATTGAATCCTACCTTTGGTTTGAAGGCCAGCACATAACTATAAACTCTAGTGTTTAGTGTTAATATTTGAAAACAGCTTTCAAATGCTGTATAAAAATGTTAAGTGAAGCTTCTAAAGTACAGGATTTAATTGTTGTATATGGCAGCACTGGTTTCAATCCTGGTATCTCAGATAGCCCCATGGATAATAGCTCTTCCCCGCTTAGAAATAATAAAATATATGGATCATTGTGGATCTCTACTGTTTTACAAGATGCCATGCTGAATGCTCAGCAGTGATAGTAACTGATAATAAGTGAAAATTCTTGTTTATTTTGACTTGAAAGTGTGAGATAAGATATAATATCAGAGTTCCTAATCAGATTTTCTAACTTTGTTTTCACCAAATTAATCTGTCCTGCTGATCCAGAGGAATTATTTCACTAACCGGACAAGATCTGGGGTAAACACGTTTACATCAAAAGAATTTGGTGGAGCATGTCTTCAAGCCCACTTGCAAATGTCATTAGGGAAAGTTCTCGGCTTTTCCTTCTTCCTTTCTATTACATTGCAAGATGGTAAGTGGGCTGTGCAGCAAACAAAATTTAAAAAATGCAAAAAGATCACGTGAGCAACCACTTGAAAGGAAGAAGTTGGCTGAGAAATGCTCAAAGGGATAAATTTTGAAATGTTGTTTAGGTGTCTGTGATTTTTTTTTCACCACAAATTTCACTGGGATTATTATCTCACAGTTTTATAGGGTCTGTGTGCCTGCCACGAATATAAAGGATGTTTTTTCTTCAGCCCAGGGTACAGTACCAGATGCCAAATATAATGTTTGCCTTCTTTGTTGACTATAATCATAAAAACTACTTTTTCTAGGCAAAACTCAAAAATTATGATTTCAAGGAGAAAATGATGCACTCTCTGTTCTGATTTTTATCTGTGCTTGGAAATGAAAACCTACCCAGAAACTGGACTCTCTTCCTCCTGTTTGCCATTTTATGCTTTTTCTGGAGGAAAAAAAAATCCACTTCCCTGCCTATTAGTACTCAGCTGCCTTTGCTGCCTGGGGGGAGACAGTGCTCTGGAAGAAAATGGTAGTCAGCAAGCAGAAGAAATGTGCACTGGTAACCTGACACTGGAGACAGATGTGCTCAAGGAAAGGAAATGGGGATGGCTCAGACTAGGCTAAACCTTGTATAATTTTTTTTCTTTGTATGTTTTCTATCTGTGTTGCGAGATGCACAACCTAGAAAGTACATTTTCTTAAGTTTAAGCTGGGAAGAAAGTATTCTGTGCTCATCCTTTCTGGGTTCTTACTGCAGTACAAGTCATAATTATAATTATTAGAATAATAAAAACGTAAGTAATAGAATAATAGAAAGGTAAAACTTTCTCTGGTAGACTTAGTCTGTCTTACTTCTGTGACCCTACAATCTGTAGGGTTGATTTTATTTAATACAGTGAAATACCAGCCCAGCACCTGAATGATCATAAATTATGAAGTCCGTCCTAGACAAAAGACAATTTCATCAGTTACCTACAGAATTGTATTGATGAATTTTCCTTTTTACTTAAGGAAAATCCGTTTACATGGGCTTGAAGGTGAACTTATTTTTCCATTCCCTTCCATCCCTTAGAAGTAAATTTGATTCTAAGATTCTTCTAGGAAATACATACACATATTTCTTTCTAATAGGATAACAAAGAGGTCAACTCTGGAGCAGCAGTGCCTGTGATCCCCACCAGTGCAACCGCATGTTCCATTTCAGGGAACCCATTTGGGGTCAGATTCTTCTCTGGCACTGGTCATAATTTCAGAGCTTTTTTAATTTAAAGAGTCATTTATGTTGTCTTGAATAAATGATGTTCAAGAAAAACCCCAAAACTCTTGCAAAGCACAAGGTTCTATAATTAATTTTTATTTGCTGGTTGACTTTCAAATATGTAACCCCCTAACATATCCAGTCCTTTCATGCCCTAGGTCTCAGCAGGGAAAGTATTTTTAAAAGTATATTTTTCATGTTATAAAGAAAACTTCTCATAAGTTATCACGTAAATAAGGCAAACATATTTGTACCTTTCTGCTGCAGCTTTAACATACACATTTAGGAAAGAGAGGTGCTTACAGCAGTATTTAACATTGAAGTTACTGTTCATATTTACTAGGGAAATTTCAGGAAAGAAATACAGACATACTTTTGTCCTAAGCTCCAAGTTTTAGAAGTTCACATGGAGTCGGAAAATTATTGGTCTTACTTACATCTATCCATTTAGTTCTGCAAGTTTCTGTAAGCTTTTCCGACAGAGTTAACTTCCTGAAGATAGTTTTCTGCATAACTGTTCTTCTGTTTTGGATTTGGGCAGCCACTAGCCACAGTAAAATTTTAATGCAGGAGGTGTTAGGACAAGTTCGGCAAATTTCTGTAGAGATTGAATGAGTGATTGCTTGAAAGAGGATTTCAAATTAACCTCCAGCTCTTTGCATGTTTATGCCTTTGACTTCAGGTTGTAAATTTGTGTTGTAGCTTCAGTAGATTCTTTTTCTATGTTGCTTGCATGTTACCATCAGGGATATGGTGTCTCATGAAGTGGCCCTGTAGCCAGAGTGAGCACAAGTTCCCATCAGGGAGTCTAGTGTGATGTAATGCTTTAGTATTCCAAATAGCTGTCACCATTAATGTTACCCTTTGCAAGCCTGGTCACCATCTTGCAACCAGGTGAAATGTGTGCTTTATGTAAGAGTTTTCTTATGAGGGTTTGGACCTGTCTAGTACAGTCCTCTGAACTTTGCCTCCTGGCAAAAAGTTTGCAGTGCTGCCTTGCTCTTCATCAACCTCTGGGCTGTGATACTGCCTTTTCAATGTTTCCTATCTGAATTATTTCTTTATCTGCTGTGATTAGGAAGGTCAGCCTTGCTGTGGCCAACACAAATGGTGAGACGTGCAAAAGAAGAGAAGCTATCTATGATTTGTCCATTTTTTCTGACCATCAGACAAGCTGAAAAGAAGGAATTGCAAGCTTACATTCAAATAAAATATACGAACACAAGGAAAAGAATGGAGGAAAGAAAGTCAAGCTTATATTTAGGGAAATGGTGGATTTCTCATTGAATTCCTGCATTGTTTGTGTGGGAAAGGCTAATGTTTTCTGGTTGTATTATATATAGTTTTGTTTATTTGAAAAGTTTTGTGGTGTTTACTCTTAGTTAGGATAACAGCACCTACGTGATAACTAGACTTTTTGCTAGCTGTTCTAGATGTTGTGTGCTTCTAGCTAATAACAGATTTTTCAAGGTATAAGCTTTACACTGTAGGCTTGTGAGTGCTTTCTATGCCAGCACCTCTTTTTGATTACATACACTGCATGAGTGAGTAACGTGCTGTGGTAGCTGAGTCTGCCAAACTGAAGGGATTGCCTTGGAGAAGCTCTCAGTGCTTTAACTGCTGCACTTGCAGGGTGAGCGCTGTGATCAATGCTTGCTGTGAGTCCCATACGTTAATGATCTTACCTGTTGAAGCTGCACTGATAGGAAAGGTGGGAAATTTTGAGGAAAAAAGCCTACTACAAGACAGGGCACTGTAATCTTTCACCCCCTTCTAATCCAGTAAAGTGATTACTGGCTGTACAACACTTATAGCTATACCAAATAAGGTCCTGTCGGTTTTTTGTTGGTTTTTTTTTAGTAGAAAAGTTCTTTATCAATGGAAAGACCAACGACTAAATTAGCAGGGATGACGTAGAGGAAATATTTGCAAAGCCTGACAGTAGGTACAGGATACGGCTAAGGAATATCCTGTAGAAGCTGAAGCAGTGAAAGACTAATCTTGCCTCTGCAATATATATATTAAATAATAATTACGTCCAACATGAATAAAAGGCACAAAGCAAAGATCAAAAGTGAATTTTGTTGATCTCAATGTTCACCACAAGAATTAATTGTGTTAAACCCTTGAAGAAGATCTTGAGACTCCAGACTCATCAAAGTTTTGTAATGGATACCGTACTCCCTCAAAAATTGTTGAGTCCAGGAAACAAAACAGCAGCCCAAACCATCAACCCTCAGACAAAATACACTCTTCATGGAAAAGAGGTTACCTTAGGTTATGTGCATAACTTAGCTGTTGTCAGGAAGTGCAGTTCATGAGATGTGTTGCATCACCGCTTTAGAAACCCTCAGTTGAAATTGGCAGTGGTTTTATTTGCTTTTGAGGCTAGTAAATATTTTCAGCTTGCAAATTTCTACAAAATAGTAGTAAATATCTGTTACCAGAGGCCCTGATGAATTTTCCTTTTGAAATGTGCTATTTAACAAAATCTGTTGTCCTGTCTCTATTCCACTTACTTCTCATTGCACCATTTGAATCTGTTAGAAACACAAAGGTAATGTTATTCTAGATGCAGAGGTGAAGATGCTAATGGATCTGCAAAATTTTGTTCATTTTGAAGAGTTCTTCCGTTAGGTAATAATTGCTTCTGTGTGGTTGTGTATCCCAATCACATACTGCCGTATATCTTTACACTGGAAGCATGCTTACAGGGTGATAAGTCCTATTTTCTGTTCAGTTAAAACTTAATTTTTATTAATGTGAAAAATTGGTATGCAGTTACTCTCAGTAATAGTGTAACCTATTATAACCTCACATTGAAAAAATTTATGCACTCAGTGAACTTTTATGCATCAAAACAAATGAAGAACAAACCTTTTCAAAATGGAGACAAGAGAGTCCTCTAAGTTTTTGGACCAGTGTTGTTAACATGCTAACTCCATATTTGTGTCATAGACAGCTAGGACCACTTGCATTAGATTTCAGATTGGATATAATGAGATGTAAGAGTACAGTGGGATGAATGTATCCTAGAAAATTTGTTGGTCAACCAACATAGGCTTTTGTCCTTCAAGCTGATACAATAAATAGGTGTAGAGAGTCAAGGAGTAATTAGCAATTTCCTCAAATTTCTTAGCTATGTAAATTTAAACCATGCTTAATTTATTTTAGCTTTGTGGACTGGTGCTGCACAGCTTAAATTCAAGTTGTGCTGCTAAGTCGTGATAGATTGTTACAGATGATCATCTCATTTGTTTCCCATTTTTATACACATGATGTTTTCTCCCAAAACATAAACTTGCCTCAAATGCTTTTCTAATGCTCATGAAAACACTTGTGTATTGTTCAAATATTTTCAAGGAGAGCTTTGTGTTGAAAAGAAGTTGAACTTGAAAGTAATTGTAGAAGTACGTTCCACTGGGGATTGACTTCTGTTGTACTTCTGAAAATTGGCCTTCAGATTTGCATGTTATTGTACATGTGTATGCATACCACAACTACTTTTTTTCCCCTCTTTTTTTTTTTTTTTTGTTTGGTTTGATGGAGGTTTTGTTTGGGGGGTTTTGTTGGGGTTTTGGTCATTGTTGTTTTGTTTGTTTGTTTTTGTTGTGGTTTTTTGTTCGGTTGGGTTTTTTGCTTTTTTTCTTCTTGTTTTTAATGAGCCACTAAGGTGACTAGTAGATTACTAGCACTGGGCTTACAGGATATACTTGGAGCCAAAGTGATTTGTACCTTTGTAGTTGAATAAATTGGCTTAATGGTTTTCCAGCATGATACATGCAGTATGGAAAAATCACAGCATGAATGTCATGGTTTGTGTTGTGATGCTGATAGGTAGTAAACCACTGTTTTTCATTCTCACAAAACATGGAGATCAGAAAGCTTCCTTTGGCCAGTTCATAGTCCTTCTCAACATAGCAGCTTGAGGCAGCTGTGCAGTGTCCTGGCCATCAGAACTGCATGGGGCTGCTTTAGTGAAAGTGGCCACAAATGTGTGCCACCACTGTCCAGGCATCTCGTGCAGCCTTTTCCTAGTTGTCTTCACTCTTGGGAAGGGTCAGGATGGAGAATACCAGCTGAATGAATTGGTTTGTGTCAGCAGTGTCGTGCTTCTGCTGTCTTTCCTGAGAGGCCCTTTGGTTTTCCATCTCTTCTGTGGTGGTTGTGCAGTTTTCACATGAAAAGAGTGCTGTGGCCTGACAATTGGGAGAAGCTGAGAACAGGCTACAAGATCCACAGTTTGTTCTGGCAGACAGAAAATGTTGTGTGGGCTGTAGCTTGGATAACTTGCAGATGGCGTTTCAACTGGAAATCCCAATGAAGAATGGATTTACAGATTGAGCTTCTTCACAAGACTCTTGTTGCTGTAGGGGTTTACTGATAGCAGGTTTCGATGTGCTTGTTCAGGTAACCATAGCAGTGTAACAGTGAAATAACCATGCTCCTGAGTGTTTGCCCACGTCCTCTGATGAGTTTACAACTGTTCGTAGGGCCACGCTGCCATGGTGACAGAGGGAGCCTGCCAGAGCTGGATGATTTAAGGCCATCATTCAACTGGTACTAACTTCAGCCTGAAAACCCAAAATTAAATGCCATGTACTTAGAGAAATAAATAAATTATGTGAGGAGTATCTATATTAAGGTATTAGTATTAGTCCATTCACTTGAAGGTCAGCAGCTACATCTGCCACCCGTCACTGGCCTGCAACAAAATAAATAGACCACGATCTACTCTTGTATGATACTTCACATTTTTCTATACCAACAACAGGGTTTTGCAGTTCTAAATACTTACAATACAATGTTAGGCATATAAAAACTGTTTCAGAATTCAAACAGAAATTGACTGCAGTCACCTTTGGAAGGCAATAACAAACTTGCTATCCTTGTCCTGTTTTTCAAAGGATTAATGTGTATTTACTTGGACCTTTTTCACAGTATAATCCCAGATGGCCACTAAGCTCCACACCACAGCTCACTCACACTCCCAGGGTGAGATGGGGGAGAGGATAAGAACAGTAAAAGTGAGAGAATTCGTAGGTTGAGATAAAGACAGTTTAACAGGTAAAGCAAAAGCTGGGCATGCAAGCAAAGCAAAACAAGGAATTCATTCACCACTTCCCATGGACAGGCAGGTGTTCAGTCATTCCCAGGAAAGCCAAGTTCCATTGCACATAGTGGTTACTTGGGAATACAAACGCCATCACTCCAAATGTTCCGCCTGTCCTTCTTCTTCCCTGAGCTGTATATGCTGAGCATGATGCCATATGGTCTGGAATATCCCTTTGTTTAGTGAGGGTCAGCTGTCCCTACTGTGTCCCCTCCCAGCTCCTTGAGCACCCCCAGCCTCCTCTCTGGTGGGGTGGGGTGAGGGGCGGAAAGGGCCTTGGATCTGCGCAAGCCCAGCTCAGGAGTCAGGAAAACATCCCTGAATTATCAACACTGCATTCAGCACAAATCCAAAAGAGCCCCACACCAGCTAGTGTGAAGAAAATGATCTCTACCCCAGCCTAAACCAGCCCAACCTTTTATTTGATTCTCAACAGTAATGAATTTGGTTTACAGTTTCATAGATAAAGAAAATATTGTATCATTTTCTCAGTGTGTCTCAGTAATAATCTCAGGTAATGGTAAGCTAAGGTAACCTTTATACAGCAAATATATTTTTTCCTGTTTGGTTTGTATAAGAAGACCTGAGAGGAACCCAATAAAAATTCAAGGTTTATTAAACTCTAAATTAAACGTAAGTGACTTATAGTGTCATATTTATAGAACTGTGACTACACTTTTTGCATAGAATTTTTGTAGAGATTTTAAATAAATCTTAGAGATTTGCAGCTGTGTTCTTGAAATACATTATTTTCAAGGTTTGTTGCAGTTGTTACACATTAACTTACAGTGTGCTAACAGCTAAGTAAATGTTTGGCAGCTGATCAGAAGCCCTAAATGAGGTCATAACATATGGAGAGGTGCTGAGAGGTTACAATTCTCGTGTGTCTCAATTAATATTGTAGCTAGTAAGCATTCTTTGCAGCTCATAGGCTCTGATCCAACAATGTGCCGGAGTAGAAGCGTGTATTTCAGCCACCAACCCAATAAGTAGATGTCAGCTTCACTAAGGATGCTCATATGCTTAGAAATATGTTCAGGAATGAATACTTTGCTGGGTCAAGGTATCTTGGAATAAATAACTGTTTGTTGGGAAAGTTTCAGTACAACAAGCTGAAAGACCTGAAAAACATCTTTTTCCTGAATGCTAAGTTGCAGCTCATCAATCTATGTGAGCAGCAATAGATTTCCTTTATGAAAAATGTTGTTTTCTATCTGATCACAGCTCATTTAAGCATAAACACATTTAATATACTCTTGCTTTATCCTTGTCTAGAAGTTATCATTGTAGCTGACGTGATGAAAGCAGAACTGTGAAAGTAATGATTTTAGGCTAATAGGCATATTTCTTATGATGTTAGGCTTAATTGAAAGCTGGCTATTCAGCCCAGTATTTCAGAGGGATTCATTTATGTTCCTTTCACATAATCTCTCATTGTTTTGATATCATTTGGATCAATGGATTGACTGTATTGCCGTGGCCACTAACTGGCATGATAAGTAGAAATGCGTAAAAAAATAAGCACCTTCATTTTTTTTTCCTATAAAATATCTAGGTATTCTACAGGAAAATATTGTCTGAAGTATTTCATTGTAAGTAGAGAATATCTCAATCTTTGCAGTTTGCACTAGGAAGCTGGTGACCAATTCTTAAGATTGGGCAAAACTAAGAGAAATGAAAACATGAGTTATTTGGACATTTGTATGAGTTGCCTCTCTGAGTGTGTTTTAAAGACAACAAAAAAAATACTGTTAAAAACCACAGAAAAGTATTTTCTTGAGTTTTTTGTGGACATACTATCAGTTTATTCAGAGTTTCATTATCTCTTCTGTTATCAAACAGGAAATCCTTTCTTTGCTTTTACTGCCCCTGAAAGGTAGTCTTATCAACCAACCATTCCTTGCATGTGGCTCCCCAAAGTTTCTTCCACTTCTAGTATCTCACAGAGCGATTAGCTCTGACAGAAGCATGCAGAGCCAGCCTGTGTTTAGCACTTGTACACACCACTGGGTATTTTATTTGTGTGAAGACAGAAAAGATTAGTCTAGACTCACTGAGGCTGGTTAAAATAGTGGCCTAGTTTTCAGTTTGTTCAGGATTCCACTTAATGAAAACAAAATCACTACTCAGAAGGGATCTTGTATTCAGAGAGGTCAGAACCATGTTTAATACTATCAATTTTATCATAGTGGTGTATTAATGGTATTATTAGGTATACAAAACCTACTTACCTGAAGTTACACATGTTGAACTGTAATGATTTTGGGAATGTGTTTTGGTTTTTGTTGGGTTTTGAGTTTGGCTTGGGGTTTTTTTCAGGTGGTGGTGGTGGTGGTTTTCTCGGCGTGGTGTCTTTTTGGTGAAGGAAAAAAATTGTCTTAAATATAGGGTACTTTCGGGTCCCTTTTTTCATAAGTCTTATTACAACTGAGATTTTGTCTTTTCATGAAGATCCAGAACGTGTTTTGAGGGTTTTTTTGTGTTGCTTGTTTTTTTTTTACCAAATTTAAGAAAATTTCCATTGACTTAAAAGTGTTTTTTCCAACAAAATAATTTAAATGAAAATCCCAGTAGCCTTTATTTATAACTAATTTCTCCCAGGATCAATACATAGATATAATCCCATCCTAAATAGCAACCATGAGCAATGCAGATTTGAAGGATGAAGGTGAAGCTAAATCCTCGTAATAATTTCATCAGGGGTTTTAATAGGTAATGCTCATATTTATTAGTTGTTTTTATCTCCTTTGTTCATGTAGAAAGGCCAGCAGAAATACGAAATCCATCAAATGTGAGATAGATCTTATACTCATCGACTGCATCAAGACTGTCCCTTTATTTGAAGGAACGTGTGGAATTGTGATTTTTACCAATAAATACACATTTTACTTTACACTTGTAAATTGCAAAGTATCTTAATTCTGTAAGATGGCATGGTTGTGCACCCATTAACTTGGCATTTAAGAACTAGCTTTTTACAGACTTCAAACAAACAGCAAAGCTCTAATTCTTTTCTTGATTCTCCCCACTCTCCTTGGTGTTCTTGTCTAGCCATAAGCCCAGTGGGTATATTCAGACAGCGTAACAACTTTGCCTCTGTTTTCAGTTTATCCTGTAGATGTTTCCAGGTGATGAAAGGAGACCTTTTGAAAATTGCATGTTGCTTTCTTTTTTGTTGCATGATGAAAAGCACACCACAATGCTGACAGAGACTGCTTTTGTCTCGTTGACATGTACGCATAATTTATACAGCCTTATAAATCTTGGCTTTATGGGACCATGTGTCTTATAAATGAGATGAAGGGTGTCCCTTTCAGAATGGATTTGTTAATGCTGAGAGAGAGAGTGATATTCTCTCCCTCTAACCTCTTGGCCACCCCTGGGTAAAATAGCATAGTTTAGAGCTAATGGACTAACTGCATTTATAGCAAATATCTTCATTTCCAATGTCAGTCCAAGCTGACACCTGTATTGTCCTGTATTAAAAATAAGGTGGCGTTCCAGAGAAAAGAAGTAGAGAGGAGAAGGTTGATAGGGTAACTTATACAGGAAAGCATAATTTGTTCAACAGAGTTAACTTTGAAAGGCCTTGTCTGTGTTTATATCTGTTATCATAGTTATAGATGATTATGGGTGTAGTAGATATGAGACAATTATATCCCTTCTAAAATATTTGAGAACTGTTCAGAAACATTTCCATGTCTTGATAATTTTTTAGGTTTTTATAAAGGGTAGCTTAGATCCCTAGTACTTTGGAACTATTCTTTCCAAAACTAGCTACAATATTTGAAGTTTTATTTCACTCAGATCAATTTAGATCAATTTAAGAAACATTCTATATGGGGACAAAATCTATCCAAATGACAGTGCATTTTTTTCCTCTATTTTTGTAGAAAACTGAAAGAACTGGAGTATCCATTTGTTTCAGTATTTCACAGTCTTTTTTTCTTTTGTCCAGAGTTATCAATGACAAAAGTGGGGAATCTCAGCATCACATATTGAGGAGAGTGCCCCAGTTAATCAAAGACAACTCTTTCAATTCAAAACGTATACATTTATTTTTTGTTAAAAGAGATTTAACTTTAGCATGTTAAATTCCCCTCTGAACACCTATGCATTAATAAACATAGTAAAAGACCTTTCCAATGCCCTTTACTAAATCATCAAAAAACTGCCAGGGGTGAGCTACCTCCAAAAAAGTAAATATAAGTGAGTATTTGATACCCTGTGTAAAGAGAAAGTTAGGAAGAAATAGAAATGTTAAATGCAAGTCTTTTATTGAGAAAAAAATACTCCAAACCTAATTAAGTAGTCAAATTCTAATTATATATTAAATGTTAAGATTCATCAGAAAAAAGACACCTTTGATTCTTTTTTCTCTATCACTTTTTTAAAATCAGTTTGCTACAGTACTGCTTCAATTTGGTTTAATTGCTCACACACAGCTAGAGAATATGTTCATTTGCTGTGATTCTTGCTTATACACAGCAATTGTGCTGATTTAATTCATTTAGATTCTGCTGTAAATTGTCACCGCTCCTTTTTATAACAATAACAGATGATTTAATGTTTTCTCATAGCATCTTAATGCCAATTAGCTACTAATTTATGCAATTCCATGTGTTTTGCATTAGATTAGGCTTTGATTTTTTTAGTCATAGTTGTTGGTCCTTGGCTATACAAACCCAAAAGCTTTCATTTTTAGAAGGTGTAACAAATTCTGTAAGAGCTCTGCCTCTTGACAGCATGGGTCCATCTAGTTCTATGTTCATCAGAAGTTTATTCTGGATCTGAAAGACCAATAAGTGGGGAAGAAGTGACCGATGAAAAAGATGTAAAGTTTTGTGTGTATAAAAAGTACAGTGCCTGAATATATTCAGTGAGCAGCAGGGGCATACTTGCTCTGGTGTAGCAGTTACACAAGCCCGAGCAAAGACAGCTGAGAAGGTTTTTATATTGTGACAAAACCTCATTCAGAACAAGAGCACTCAGTAAGGTCAAAATTTCTGATTATATTAGCAGCCTAATACCTCTTCAGCTTAATATTTTATTACTGGGTTTTGAAATGTGGCTCCTAACTCCTCTAATCAGATGCAGTGCTGATCTATAAGTAAATGAGATTACAGTGAGGCAGTTGTAAGGATTAATGTGGCTGCCTACAGCCAAGGCACATGAGTGGCTGCCGGGGTCAGCCCTTCATGCAGTTCATCTGGGGCTTGCTTACACCTTGAGCCACAGGGATAGAAGTGCCCTCAGGGAAAGAGGTAAGGGAGTTCAAACTTCTCTGGCTTCCAGACGAGTGCATTCTCTCTTGAATAGATAAGGTCTCTTCCTAATCTGTCCTCACTATCTCCAATTCATGTCTCTCCTGTTACAGATTTTTCACAAGGTACTCTTTGCTGCCTCCTTCATTTTCCTTTTTTGCTTGCTCTGTCTGAACTGCTCCAGATAGCAGTAAGATAACAGTAAAATGTAGGTAAATCTTAGCATTGGTAAATCAGCAGTATCTGCTAAACAGCTTTCTAAATAGCTCCTGCAAGGTGGTTTCCAAGTACTTGAGATATTAAAAATTAGGGGGAAAACTACTATAAAGCAGCCCTGCCAATATTGCCACCATCCATGCCAGTATGTGAAATGATTTCTTCAAAATTGTTTTTCAAGTAGGGTAGCAATGTGTGGCTGTGTCATGAATTTTCTATATGCGTCTGATTGGATATTTTAAATTTTGGATTTTCACTCTAAGCATTTTGTTTGATGGTGGCTGGAAGATAAAAAAATAATCATTGTGAGAATGATCTGTGTTCAGAGTTTTCTAGACTTTTAGTTATCCAAACTAGAATACAATAGCTCTGCATTCTGTCTTTTCTATATCTTATCTGACTGGAGATCAGCCTGAAAGGTTCTGGATGCTGTTATTCCTACTTCACACTACTGATATGTATTGGAGAACACAGATTAGTATAGAGATACATGAGTCTGTTGGTAAACACAAAATAGGGATGGAAGCTTTTTTGCAACCTACTGAACTTTTTTTGGTTGATTGTGTTTGTTGGTTTGGTTTTTAGGGTTTTTTTAATGTTCAACATAGACAACCAGTTCAGACAAAAGGACAATAGCAGATGAAAGTCAATGGCACTTCAAAAAGAGGCTAAAGGTAGGAAAATTATTTCAACCAAGAAAGGTAACCCCTGAAAATCTAAGACTTCTGGAAATCACCACAATTTCAGTTATAGAGGTGCAATATTGTCACTGTCATAGGGAAGTGTCCATAGCTTGAGTGGAGCGATGGTTGCTCTCAGCCTCCTTTCAGTGAGCTGTCCTTGCTCAGCAAGATATCTGTGGCATATATTCAAGGGCTGGTTGCTGAGGAGAGATCAATTTAAGCACTTGCTAAACAACTTTCCTGTATGAGGACTTTCAGTCTGAATCTGCATTCACTGATCTGGCTTCTTGTGCAAGGTTTTGGCCAATCCTAGTTCCCTCCAGTGGCAAAGTTGAGGAAGCATTGTACGAACTTGTCAAAATCAGATAGGTGACACAGGTTCTTGGGGAAGACCTGTTAAGGTCCATGCACCTTTCAGGTGGTCACTCTCCTGGTTAGTAATGTTTTCAAGTCAGGGAACAGGGTTCTGTGAAGAGAAACAGTGAGAGATGAGCCTAAACTGGAGAAGTTGTATCACAGAATGCATGAGCCTTAATCCCTTTCTGAGGAAAGAGGGGACTGTTCAGTATATTTGTTATCTACAGCCAATGCAGCTAAGCAATAAATACTGATGCTTTAGTGGGACCCCCTGTCACCAAAACACCAAAAGCTACATGAATTTTTAGATATCCACCTGAACAAAGCCAAATACTTTAAAAGCAAACCACAGATGAATATGAGTTACTCACAGTGGGAGGCATGGACAACTACTTTCCATACAACGAGGCATTGATAAAGGCACATAATGTAAGAAAACTAGTTGAGAATTCATATCGCCACGGCACTTTTTATGTCCTTCCCTACTTGCAAAGTCAGTGAAAGATGTTTGGGAAGAGGAAATGTCATAAGAGATGTTTTGAATGCAAAAGATAAAGAAATTGATGAAAGGAGATAACTAAGCCACACATAGGCAGTTTTTTGCCAAAAGCAGGGGAAAATAATTAGTTAAATAAATGAAAAATAGAAAAGAATTGTAGAGAATTTGATGAGTACTAAGGAATGAGAGAATGTTGTACTTTCTTCAAGCATTGAACTTCCTGCACTCTGAATGAGCAGCAGTGGATGCTGATGTCTACACCAGTTTTCCTGAGCACGCAAAATGTGTCCATTAATTGTTTTTCAAGAGGGATATCATATCTTTTTCTGTCTCAGTTTCTCTTTCTTTTTACAGTGATTTTTTTCTTCTGCTAGAATTTCCTTCTCCATGTTTTTAAGTATTGCTGAGTGTGTGTTCTTGGACTCATTTGGTTTTGTTCATGTGACAAAAAAGGAAGCTATGGTACTTACCAGTTGTACCTTCTGGCAGCACTGGCAAGGAAATGTTATGCCTGGCTGAAACTCACTTACGAAAAGAAAAACCAAAGTGGCACAAAATTTTTTCTGCTACATGTATGTAAGGGCAACTGTTTAGCCAAGGATGGTAGTACAAAATATTTCACTGAAGACTTTAACAAAAAAAGAACTTTAAGAACCTAGGAATACAGACTAAGAGCCAAGCTGGAAAGAAAAAGTCTTAAATATCCAAGAGTCATTTAAGTGATGCAATTTGTAGAGAAAGGTAATTCTTTTACTAAACAGTTAAAAGAACTTCAATATAATGGCTCCTTTTTTAGTACAAGGTCAGGAGTAACTACTGATTAAAGGGATATAATTGAGTAAAACCTGTTCAAAATCTATCTTCTTCTTGCTTTTCTGCTTTTTTTCATTGTGTAGTTTTCTTCCTTCCCTAATCACTCTATCCATAATTGTTTTTATATTTTTCTTTTATTCTTATCCTTCCTCTGTTTTCTTCGTTTTGTGTCCCCAGCTTTCATTCTCCTTCCAGACCCCATTCTTCTACTCATGCCCTTGTTATCTTACCATTTTCTGTAACCATTTCAAATGTGCCAAGGCCACAGCAACTAGTGATAGTGGCTTATGTCGTCCGCAGTAACTCAGCTTCAAGTCTCAAAAGGAGAAGTAAACCCAAATCTCCAACTTTGTGTCAGTTTTCAGCATGTGGCTATGCAGAGATTTGTTCTTCATTTGGTGTTCATTTTTTACATTGAAGTGTTATCATTCAAAGATAAACAGTGTTATATCTGTCAAGTTGAAGGGGAGCTTAAAGAATGTTCAGGAAGAGCCAACTTCCAGAGTTTTTTTTTAACTGAAGTCATCTTTGACTTTTTGCTTTCAAATTTACAACCAAAAAGGGTTCAAACACAAAAATGAGTTTAATTCAAATAAATGCTGAGTGAAAGTTTGTTACTTAAATTTCAACGAATTTTCTTCTAAACCATAAATTAATCAGATGTAATTTATTACAAATTGAGACATCTTAATAACTACAGTAGTTGTAACAGCTCTAGAACTTTCAATTTTTTTCTTATACAAAAATACATAAATTAATTTGCTTTCACTGCCAGTTTGGATCTTAAAAAGATAAGGTAGCCTTACCCTTTACTGTCATTCAAGCTATACAAATAATGTTAACTCAGGGATCAGAATGCTTTTCTGAGGCAGGGGTAGAAAACAAAAGAAAAAGATGCTGTTAAAATAGGGAAATATTTTCCTGAGAAGTTTTCCTGCAGAAAGTTAGAGATTCATAGGTGCTGTGAGGGGGATTGAGATGGGTAGCTATGGCATCTATGACTACATACGTATCTGACTGAAGACTTCAGGTCTGAAAAGGAATTTCTGCATGTGCATGCATAAGTGGTTCAGCACATTACAATGTCAATAGAGATGTTCTTAAACAGGTGGTAATGGGCAATTTTAAGAGGAGCTAGATGTTCTAGCATGGTAAATGTGTAGCATAGAAAAAAACATGAGTATTTGCTGTAGAGAAAGCTTTGTTTCAAGTATTGTATTTAAGCAGAAGCACTAAGTCTCAAAATGATAAATCTTGCATACAATAATTCAAAGAATGGCAAGAAAATCCATGTTTTTTACTTAAGAGTTCTAAAAAAAATACATTTGCAAGACCGGAGTAGTAAGTAAAGGCTGATAAAATTATATAAAGTGTCATTTTGGCAAAATAAATATTTTGTATTGAATATATAATAAGACAGAAAACCACTGCAGTTTTTCAAATCAACTCTGGGAATAGTGAAAATTTTAGTAAATGATAAATAAGATGCATCCTTGTTGATTGGAAGAGGAGGAGGAACAAAGCGTGGAAAGGAAGAGGAAGAAGAGGAGGAAGGAAGAGGAGAAGAATTACTGGGTGCCCAAAACACCTATCCCTATTATGACCCTTAATACCTTTGTAAATATGTTTTTGTTACCTTCATGTTCCTTGCAAGCAGACCCCAACGTGCTGTGCTGTGCTGTTAGTGCTGCACTTTCATCTCTGTGGGCCTGGAGCAACAACATCACAGAATTCATATCTGCATCATCGTCCCTCAGGTCTGCTAATCTTCCTCAACAGGGCTGTAAATAACACCGCTCAGATTCCCTTTCAAATAAAAAACTCAGTGAAAAAGAGAGAGGGAAGATCTGCAAATAACTCCTCCCAAGGCCATGACCTCCTCCATCTATCACAACCAGAGCAGGTAGATAAGGAGGCTTGATATGAAAGCAGCCATCCTGAATGACTATATGTTAAATCAACCTGTAGATGAAGCTTTGACAGGTACTGATATGAAGGGGTGGCAGAGGCCACGTGAGGACTGTGTGCTACTTACCCATGGTTTTCCTGCTTTCCCAGGGTATTTGGAGAAAGAAGAAAATATGAAAATCTTCCATCTCTGTAAGAAGTTCTTCACTCCTCTCTCACTAATGTCTGTGCAGCTCTTCTGAAGCATTATAGTGTTCTGAAGCCATATTTCACTCCAAATCTTTTGCTTGAGAAAAAAAGACACAGGGACATACAGCTAACATCTGAAGAGCTATGTTTTCATCAATTATAATTCCAGTTATTACTTTGGGCTTGCATCCAAGTGTAAATTGCTAACATTTTATGCAGTTTCCACATTAACAGATAGTTAAACGTTACATCTCATAAAGCAAAGATAAAATTACCAAATTCATAAGAGCATTTCTTTGATGTACAGTGCAAAATTTTCTATGCTTTTTTTGATGCTGTATTGAACCAATATGACCTTTACTACAGTCATCATCCCATTATAGAAATGAGCAAACATGGGTAGTAATAAAGAAAATTTCTTATCAACAAACCCTGCCACCCAGAAAAAAATTCAGGTTTTACATCCGTTTCACTCAGTTGAAGAGAGCATACCTTTGAATCTGATATATTATGTCTTTGTAGAAAACTTTTGTGAAGAAGATTATGGGTAGATTAAAAAAAAATAGAAAATATGCATCAAAGAGTAATCTTAAAGTCTAAATCCACAGTAGTAGACCAAATGGAATATGCAAATTGAGTTTTAAGCTTCCAGCATGACTGCTTCCAGGACTAATTTGAATTCAATGCTTTAGAGTCAGAATATGTGAAGCAGAGTAAAATGTCAAATTTTAGGGCTGAGTACTTTGCATGAATTCTAACAAAGAAAGTAAGAATATTAAACTTCAAGGTTTTGTGCTGCCACATTATTATGTGCATTCATAAAATCATACCCCGTACAGGTGCTTGCTCAATTTGGGATTTATATCAGGAGTGTACTTTTAAAGTGGATATCCCAGTCATTCCCAATTACTCTGCTTAACTTCACGCCATGAAATGGTACCAGAAATTGCCAACTGGATTCTTTTTGACCTAATTGTGAATTGAAGATGAGTACAATAGATGAAGTCCAACTGTTAAGGAGCATTCAGTCCACAGAAGCTGATTATCAACTAGTCTGAGTAAACACACCTGCAACACCCGTAGTGTGGGTGTTGCATTCCTGGTACCAACAGGTTTGCTCCACAAGTCTTCTCCCATGGGGCTGCACTACTTGCTTGTGCAGATATAACTGCAGTCTTCTGAGTTAGAGCTTTGTCTTTCTGCAGTCAGCCTGCTTGTTGGGATTTAAAGATAAGATTGGGCATACTCCCTTATAGTCCATGGCACCTCAAGAATGAGCCTCAAAGAAAATTAGCAAATAACAAGGAGCCCAAGTATACTATAGAATGAGATAAGAAAATCCCAGCCAGAATACATATATATATTTTTTACACAATACTCATTTTGTGATTGGTCTGTCTTGGACAACCTCAAAAAATTGTACAGGTTGTAAAGTTTGAGCTAACGGCCCATATGTGCGCCACATGGCTTCAATATTACTGTGCTTTGGGTGTTATTAGGAAAGGAATGAGAATACATCTTGAATTCTTTAATTTAAAAAATAGGTGAATGCTATTTTTAGCATTTTTATACGACCTTTTTTTAGAATATGTAAACATATAGTCCCATGAATTTACATCTGTCAATTATCTTTTAATAAATACAAGATTTACATGTAACATCTAAAACAAAGAAAAAGTCTACAATGTGCAGCTAAATCTTCCAAATAACTCACTCAGACTAACATACAAAGTTTGGTTCTTAGTTGAATTAGATATACAATTTATGTCTATCTTCTTTCTTCTTTTGTGGCTTTTTCTTCTGTGTTCAATTACAACGTCATCTTTGAGGACATTATTGCTGGAATTAATTACTTTGCCATATACCAGAGCAGTGGCATCCTGAATTTGTTACATCAAAGGACATTGGCTGAGAAGACAAATAATTAAATGACCCGTAACACAGGTAAATGGTACTCCTGGGATCAAAGGGATCCCCTAGGAACACTGTGTGTTGCTTGGTTCAGCCAGTCATGGAAAATGTTGTTTGGCTGCAAGGGCTGTAGTGAGGTAGCTTTTGTCAGTCCTTCAAAGTAAGGGGTTTCCAAACAGGATCTTCCTGTTTGTTTTCCTTGTTTGCTAATTGTTCAGAAAATGCTAAGATGAATGTAAGACTTGGTCAAATATCAGTTCATATGACATGGGCACTTTAGTACTTGTGGGCCAGGCTTCTGAGCCACTTCCAGTGAAAGAGAAGACAGTCACAGTAGTCTGTTATGGAAATGAGTGGAGATGGCTGACTAAGAATTTTATGGTACAAAAGGTATTACTTTTAAACCTTAAATTAAACCAAGACCATTATTTTTAGTCCTATAAGTTCTATACTGCTGCAATGGTAATCTGGTATGATTAATTCTTTATGCAATTTCATGTAAAATAGTTGTTCACACAACTTTTTTCTTTTTCTTTCTTAGTGGTTTTTTATTACCTCATTGCCTCATTTTTATTACCTCTAAGCTCATGGCTTAGATCCACACTTTTGGTGAGGTACTTCCCATTGCTTTCTGAAAACAACTTTCTAAACTAATGGTACTCTTTATTTTCTGCTTCTTATTGTTAATAACCTACTAAAACTTAATAAGGAGGACAACAATCAGAAGGAACGAGACTTACCAGTCAGTGCAGAAATAGTACACTTTATGAGCACAACTAAGGAGCAGTAACCACTTAATCTCAGAACAGGAAAGTAATTACTTCACCTCTATGGTGTCTCTCTTTGAAAGGATCGCTTCCCCTATGGGTGAGCCACGCTTATGGGAATTTTTAATAAAATACTAAGTTACTTCAGCCCTTAGAATGTGGCCATTAAGCTGAACAAGTCACTTCCAAAATTACAGGTCCTCTTCCCTAACTTGTGCCCTGAGCAGGCATTGGCTAGTACGTCTAAGTTGTTCCCTAATGGATTCAACAGTAAAAATGTTCTGACTTCAACAAAATCAGGTTTACACTATATGAAAGACTTGCCTAATGCCAGGATCTTTTCTTAGGTCCACTACAGCTGGAAAACTCTGCCATGTGTCATAGAAGTAATGATTTTAATATGGCAGGAGAAGGAGGATAGTTAGGAAGGGCAGAAATTGCCTGCAGGGAGGTTTACAGCTTCAGTGTGGTAGATGACGTTATTATGTCCTCTTACAGAACAAAATGAAGCATAATTAGAACACTATCTTGGAATTGTGCATAAGACAGCACAGAATTTTAATCTGGTTAAGTATAACTGCATGTTCTTAGTAAAACATCTGCCTCTTCACTGTGTATGCATAGCTGCTTCCTGTTTCTTAATGTTAGACAGGTAATTAGGTGAGGATTCTATGATACGTTCAATGTTCCAATGTTTATACCTACAAATCTTTAAAATTAGGTTTGTTGTGACTGGGCAATAATGTAAGAAGTGATTTTATCTCCATATTTGGGATTTGCCAATGTGTCTGAAAGACTCAATCTTTGCCTGTATAAGAAGGCTAAATAGATCTACTATGAAAAGTTTTTAAAATAATACTACTCCTGTGTGGACATTCTTATTTCAAAGCAGTTTCTGTTCAGTTCAGCTTAAATGGGTTTGCAATCAGATTTTTAACTAAGAAAGTGTGTGATGATCTGTTCAGAGGATCTCCTCACGTGGAGAGAAATTTCTTTGTGGTATTTAATCTTAGGTTTTGTCTTAAGAGAGCCTCCAAGATGAAAATCATCTCCACCTAATGGCAGCTCCTGTTTGCAATAACAGTTTAGTAATAAGAAGAACACAGTAATTTTTTCATACTTGTAACTCTTTTCATTGTATTCATGTCCTATTATACTCTCCCCTTTCAAAGTGGAATTCTAAATCTTCTTAAAGCCATGACTCAAAATGGGATTTTAAATCTTCTTAAAGCTGTGACTCACTTAGTGTGTAAAATAGGAACACAGGCCACTGAAAACATGGATTGAGACTGTACACATAGATTTTTAAAAATTTTTAAAAATACTATAATTTAATTAGTAC
Source organism: Edolisoma coerulescens (assembly GCA_013397115.1). Classification (NCBI taxonomy): domain Eukaryota; kingdom Metazoa; phylum Chordata; class Aves; order Passeriformes; family Campephagidae; genus Edolisoma; species Edolisoma coerulescens. The sequence continues at coordinate 396,740 of VWZW01006009.1, read as the reverse complement.
ACATGACATTTTTAATACATTTACTGTGCTGGGAGGTTGGTCCCGTAGGTCTTCTATTAGTTGAAAGAAAGTTCACTTTAGTTTTGTCTAGAATTTATGCAAAAGCTTGGACTGCAATTCCTAAGACAGACTAAGGGTTCATGCTTCCAAGCCATGATTCTGAGTTAAGCACCTTCTTATCTTTGTTTCATCACTGAAGGCTTTTTTTCCTGATATATCTCCCTACAAACATGAGTTGTTTTGAATAAGAACATTGGATGAGAAACAGTGGTTTCTTTTTAATCAAAATAACCAATTTGTAGATTAAATGTCATCAAAACAGTAATTTAAAAAAAAATTAATTAAACCCCAAAGAAACTAGGTTTACAAAGAAATACACTTTACTGTTGCTTTTAAATAAAAAGTGATAGAATATGGATGTGTTAGGTTCATTCATCCTAGAGTGACTTGTAAACAGCTCATGACAAACGCCTATTAGAGCACTTTCTCTTAGAAAGCTTTGTTTGCATAGAGATCTCCCATTGAATGTGTTTATGACACCTCTATGAAGATAAAAATTATTTCTTTTGTTATGTTTTATGTCCCCTACTTACTGAAGTAGTATTGAGTTGAAGGAAATTATTAAAACAGTGGGCCTTTAAAACATCATTCACCTGCTCCATGGGTGGTTTATTGACTATGTTGTTTATGTTCTCTGAGCACGAATTTGCAAAAATAATTTGATGTTACACAAGGCAGATGGCATTTGCAGCAAACACTATTTCAATAATTTTTAAATTTTTCTACTTTTTAAGCTTCATATTTTATTTTTTCACTAGTTCGACCATGTTTTCAATGCCAGTAGCATTTAATGAGCTCTAGGAAGGTTAAAACAAAAAACAAACAAGCAAAATAATGAAGACAAACCTGAGCTAGTCTTAATAATAGTGTGTACACTAGTAGAGACAGTTTCAGGGATTTTTGTTACCAAGACACTTAACACAGTGTGAAGCACTTCGGGTTTTTTTTAATTGAGAAAACTTGGCTGGAATAAAACAGTTTATTATTTAAACTGCTATTTAGGCTATGGAAAAAATATTATAATACAAAGCTCCATGAGCTACTTCCCTTGAAAGGCAATGACTCCCAGTGAGGTCCTGCACACACCACAGACATTTCCATGTGCAAGAGCAAACTGGACTCTTCTGAATGGTGATTTTCTTCCAGTTCAGAGTTAAAGAGGCACCGGCTGCTGAGATGTCTTTGCTTAATATAAAAAGAGGGGAATAATGTATTTTACTATGAGAGGCTTTGACAAGGACTATGCTGGACAAGGATTCCTGGAAATGTCTGCTATTACCAAAAAGCATTTGTAACTTAGATATCAGTTTTCATAGTGAATTGATTTGTTTCGGGAAAATCATTTTTGTGCTAACAATGTATACACATCAGACCTTGGGTGACCAATAATGTCTTAACAAAATGCACTATTCTTCCAGCAAATGGCTCTAGCATTTATTTGGTCACGGATTAGTATGCAGATTGATTGTTTTTTAAATTAGTGGTTAATATCAGAAGGAAGCATTCTCTTCACTTTCCTGAAGAACATTGACAATCTGAAAGCAGTGCATCGTAATTAGGTTGCTCAGCTACTGCCGTCTGAAGCTTTGTGGTACAACAGGGTCAATTTTGTGATATTTTTGTTCACGTCACGAGGAAAAAAATTACTTCTTTCCTGTGCATACTATACCTTGTAGTCCAGCCCAGAGCTCTTCCAGTCATCTCCTGTATGTAAAAGGGAGTTTTCTAACAATTAGTCTATGACCTACTTTGTCCTTCCCTTTGCTTCTTTTTGCTCGTGGACAGAAGGAGCAGTGTGGGTGTAGCACTGGTTGAGACTTAAGGGAATGAATAGGATCCAAAAACTGGGTAACTGCAGAAGTGCTTTGTCCATAAGGCAAGGAGGATCAGTTCCAACCTCATCCTTAGAAGTTCAGCAGATCTTCTGGACTTCAGGGAGGAAGAGAAGTTGCTTCATTAGTTATATCTGCTCTGTGAAGAAGCTGAAGACTTCAGTACCAAGGCTAAGCAAGGCACTGCAAAAGCAGCAAATCAACCTGATTTTTGTAAAGCACACTATTTCTAAATATCTGAAATCAAAGGCAATACTTGGATATAGATGCCATTGTACTGGAGAAATAAAGAAACCCCACATTTGCCTGGTACTTTTCAGTCAGCTTCAGCAGCTTATTAATGCTAATGCAAACTAAATAACTATTATAATAATACTGTTTTATTTTAAAAAAATTATCTTCCATTTCTGATATTCTGTTGACTGAACAGATAGAAAAGTAAATACATTGCGGTTAAATATTCTTTATACATGACTGAAAAGTGGTGAAGAAACAAAAAATAACTTCTGAATGTAAAGTTTCTCCTTTGGGAATTTAGAGCAGATGTGCTCTGTAAAATAAGCCCTGGTACTTTTATGAAGGCCATGAAGTGGGGCTGTAAAAAGGTGCTGAAGCAGCTTCATGGGTCGTGGTTCATTAACTCTGATTGTCACGTCTGCATTCCATCTGATGGATGGCCAGGTCCTTCCTTTCTCACATCCGTTTTCTCACTGTCTTCAGTGGACTTGGGTAATATTCTAAACAACTTCAGTCATATTTGAACGCTTCTTTTTCTTGCTGGGTCTGCTCCTTTTCTTGTGTTCTTCCTGTGTGCAGCTTTCCTCTGGAGACAATAAAGCCATCATTAATGAATAGCATTTCAGATTTTGAGGGATTATGTTACAGAAAAGTTTTCCTAATTGACAAGACTTATTTTTGAAGGTCACAATATTTTTACATACATCAAAAATAGAAAATGTAAAAAGCCTTATCAAGTAGCACGTGCCTTCTGATTTCAGGCTTTCAATAAGTGAGTGAAGAAGCAATGTTTTACATACCGCCCACGTAAGACAACCACATAATTTATAGTATGGGGCCATCTGCGTGTTTCCCAAGTTCTTGGTTTTTTATTAGAATTAGCTCTGAGCCAAAAGCAGAACATTAACTCTAAGGGAGAGGAAAAGATGTGAAATAAGTAAAGAATGTTCCTCCCTTTATTTCAGGCTATTTGTGACTGAAAGTTGTGTCATGATTGTTTGGAAGAAGAAGGAAAATCAATTAATTGAAATAATGGAATTAATTAAAGTAATTAATGCTTTTAGACCAATGTCAAATAGCATTTCTCTTTTTAGCAGTGAATTTATTTCATATGTACATAGAACTACCTGGTTTCCCCACTAAAAATAGTAAAAAAAATTCAGAACTTGGAATTTTTTTGGCAAGTCTAATTCCAAAGCATAACCAAAACCTCATGTCATGATAACAGAAGGAATAATTTTTCATTACTACAAGAGATTACAATTTGGTTGGTTTGCAGTGTGGTTTAATTACTGTTCTTTAAAATAAGTAAATAAATAACGATGTGGTTTTAAACAAAAATTTCATTAGCATGATTGGTAATGGGGAATTTTCTGAAATCAAGAAAAGTAACATCTGTAAATCTGAACACATTTTCTGTGTGTTCAAAGTATAACATTCCATAAGGTTGTACTTTCTTGGCTGTTAATGTGGTCATAAGTATTCAAACCATCTTTAGTTTTATATCCCTGATATATTGTGCCAAAAAAAAAAAAATCAATAAACTCTAAGCTTGTGAAACAGTGCACCACTTCATATATTACTGGTTTTAAATGTATCGAATTGTTTATACATGTAGCTAAAGTTTTGAAAAAAAGTTCTTACAAATCCATATCACAATTAATAGCACACCAATAACTTTCTAGAACTTGCCAATATTAAATATCTGTAAGTGTATTTATTTTTTCAAATTTTTTTTCAATTGTAGTTAATTTTTATTAATTTTTTTTCCCCTCAGAATGCCACCATCATAGGGCACGTCTATCAGGATTGTCTGATACTGATTTCTCAAAATCCTGTCAGCATTTATGTTTCTTTAAAAGTGTTTCCTGTATTTTAAAATAGGAAGAAATATCACAGATAAACTGAGTCTCCGCCTTCCCACTTCCGTTAACTTGTTAAAAATTTTGCTTTACTTATTGATCAATGCACTTGCATATAGCTCTCTATGTAACCTATCACTGTTACGACAGTATTATTCATTTTTGGAGGTTTATTACCTGAGCAGTGTTTTAATGCTTTTACTTATAATCCTAAAAAAATACAATGTGCATAACAAATTAAAACAGCCTCTCTTACCTCTGTTTCAATGTGTCTTGTGACTTTTATTAAAAAAACCTTCCTATTTTCTAAAACCGTCTGGTTCCACTCCGTAGTATAAAGTCACTACTTCATTCTGGGCTCCATATACTTATTTAATTATTTTAGAGCCTCTACTTTTTCTTTATTTATTCCAAGTTGGGATCAAACCAATCCTGGTTTAGCCATGGCATGTTAAGCTCATTAATTTTTAATTCTACAGTTTTCTCCAAAGTGTCCATGTGCCAGAGGGCATTAAACAGAGATGAAAGCTGGTGGCTTATTCAACAGCATCTCTGTTCTTTATTCTCACCACACTTTTGTATTTTTATTGTCTGAAAATTGACTTTTTTTTCTCCTGCATTTTATCTATAGGTAAGGAGCTCACTGACTATTTTCACACTGCTGTACACAAACTTCAGCCTGTTGTGGGCCTTTTGAATTTTCTTTAATAACAGAAGGAAATGAGAGGTGCTTAAATGTACACATAAACCATTTTCATGCAGAGCTCTCACTTCTTCAATCTCCAGTGTTAACTTATTTCTTTGGTTTCCACTTTTCCTTTGGGAAGCTCTACCACTTTGCTTTGCTTTATCGTTTCATATGCATCCCAGTCTATGTTTTCAGATGTTTGACCTTTATTAGCTGTATAAAATAGAATATAGTTTCTGCTTTGATAGCATTCAAATCCTGAAATTTATCATTAGGGAGTTAATCCATTTCCAGCTCTCTTCTTTTGGACCACCTCTAGTGGCTTTAAAATTGCAGTCTTTGCATAAGCTTAACATACTTTGACTCTGATATCTGATCTATACAATCTGCCATCAAAGAAAACAAGGCCAACATATATATTTGCCCCGTTGCATAAATTTGCAGCTAGGAAAAATATTGTATTTCCTGAGAAGACTGCTGGTGCCTTTAGATGTTGTGAAGTCTAGTTTGAATTTCTTTCTTTTCTTTTTTTTTGTTATTCTCTCATCTCCATCTACTCCTCCATACCTTCTCCATAACTGACTGGTCCTGAAGTCCTTAGGCATCTGTGTTCTTACCTTTAAAATATGCACTTTTGTTTTTGCAGCCTTCCAACGCACAGTTATTCAATACTTAAAATATTTGTCTAACCTGTTCTTTAATTATCTTCTCCTATATTTGAACTACTAGATGGAGGTCTTTGCTCTGGCCTTGGTAACATACCTTTTCAGAATTGTTCTCTCTGTTCGGGCTCATGAGTCTCATTTGTCTCATTTAGGCTATGGCCTGAGTTAAACACAGCTGATTTATGTGAGAAAAACAAGTTCCAGATGAGCCATCCTACCTGTTCCTGGAGAAGGGAGGTGCTCGGGATTAGCTAATCACTACTAATTCCTAATGCCTTTGTTTCCACAGTGTTTCCAGTTTTTATAAATATTTTTGATATGAAGAGGTCACTGAAAACCAGCTATGCTTTCACCTTAAGTTTGCCTGATTTTGCCTTTTTACTTTTAATTCTGCCTCATTGAGGGCTAGTATTTTCTCTTTCTCCTTCACCTCCTGATCCATTAGGTTATCTTGCATTGAAATCATGGTAACAATCTCTTAATGCTGTTGTTGGTTTGGGTATTTTTAAAACTCTGTCAGCCTTCCTCAGGTTGAAAAGTTATCTTGAGTTTCTGGAAGTCAGGAGCATCCTTTTACATCGAACAGAGAGTACAGAAATCTTTAACTTGGAGGTTAGTAGATTCCTCCCTGTATTTCAGTGAAACTTGCACGAAATTCAACCGTAATGAGGAAATATATTGCTTTATAAGACCTTGTATTTTAAAAACATGTTTTATAAGTAATTTTTTCTACTTAACCTTAGGAATTAGTCTTAGTAGTGAAATTATCTAGAGAGAGGGAGATTTTATTTTTAAGCAATGCAACAAAACTTATCTTTGTTACAAAGCAGTTTGAGGACAGATTCAGTGGGTTTTTTGCAGAAATCTGCCCCCACTCTTTCTTCCCTCTTCATCAGCCACGAACAAAATGTATATCAAACTCAAGGCTGTATAGTGAAGAATACGGGAAACTAAAGAAAACAAATTTTATTTTGAGGTATGTTGGCATGATTCCAGCCAGGTCAGGCAAAAACCTGCCTAAGGTCACTTATCCATGTTTCTACAGTTGCTTGTCTACTTCACAGGTGCAGTTAAGCACTGGCCTGAGAGAGCTGCGTGGGGTCAGTGGACACAGAGGCAGAATGAGAGCTCAGGGGAGTAGGGAATAGCACATGGGAGCCAAGCAGAAGCATGACCTAATTTCAAATTTCACTCACATTTCAAATGTTTCTGGCTACAAGATGAGTCTGAGTGCACACTCACACATGTGGCTTTGCCATATTTTAAGAATATTCTAGGGCACAAAGCCAGGAGATATCCCTGAGATTGGTGGGCCCTTTCTTTCTGTATTCTTTTAGATGTGAATTCTCCCACACACATAGAAGTACTTGTAAAGCATAGTCCTCAAAAGGTCTTTTCTAGACACTACTCACATAGATGGGGTGCAAGAGTATCGTATTTTTAAGGGGAAAACAGAATTAGTAGACAGAGAACAGGAGCTGGTGGAGTAATCGTATTTATTGCCTTCTTTGAACCCAAACTGTTATTTTTTTAATCTGGGAAGGACTACTTAACCTCTCTGGCACTTACTTTGTTATATATATATGTATATATGAGCAACTTTTACCTCTCAGGGAAAGAAAAACTCTTGTATACTTCTGAGTTTACTGAGAATGTCATCCAATCCATGAGTGTTGCCTTACATTGCAAAAGCAATCCTATGACAGCAAAAAGGACTGAATTTAGTCTTAAAATAATATATGCCAGTTCCTTGGAGATTCTTGGGAAAGTCTTAGCGTTCACTTTAACTCCCACATTATTAGTTTGAAAACACAGGGCTGTTTTTTTCTTTCTTTTTTATCCTCCCCTGTAGGGCTTTTCAAAGGTGACTTATTTTCCCTGAGTTTTGCCACTGAAGGGAGTTATTGAACTTTAAAGTTTATATGTTGGGAGGCAAAGGAGTGAAAGGAAAGCACCCTGCTAATATTTTTGTATGTGGGAGGGCTTGCTGTAGGCCTATTAGGTTTCTCTGAAAGTTTTCTCAAAAAAAAAAAAAAAAGGCAAGGGATGAATTGGAAGCATCTCCCTGGTCCTTGCACTGAGTGAATGGGAGGCAGGGGGGAAAAGCACTTGTTGCTGCAGGGTTTTCTTCTTGCCAGCCGAATTATAGAATTTTCACTTTCATCCACCTCCTCCTCTTCTGGCCTCTAGACCATTAAGTACTTTCTCACTTCTAGCAACTAAAATTGTTTATAAATTACGTTCAGACAAAGGAGTCAATATAATTATTTCAGATTAGATTTGCTCTTTTATTTTATTATTCAGCAATCACCTGCAAGTTTTCACCTCTCAGACCGTGCCTGTGTCACCATACAGAGGGTTGAGCTTCAGCATTTCCTGTGGTTCCATCCAGCCAGGGTGCTACTGTCACTAAATCTCTACACCATGGGCAGCCCCATACAGATTTTTTTATCAAACAGAGTGAAAGGCCCTACATTTTCATTATGCAGTGATAGTCTGGTTTTAGTAATACATCTGAAAATTCTGCTATAAGCTATATTCTTTCCCCCAAACCTCCATGACTCTTAAGAGAAATTTATATATGTGCAAATATGTATAGTACAGAGAAGAATATGAAATATAAAAATCCTCCCACAATAGCAGGTTTAGTTCTCTACCATTTTTAAATACTTCATTTTAAATAATGAAATTTGGAACAGAATTATAATATAGTCTCCCACTTTCAGTGTCTTCAAACAGTTGAATATTTGGGTTACTTAAATTTTGAGAATGCCCTCTTTTTGTATTGATCTTCTATTAGGTGTAATAAGACTGGTCTTAAGTACACATTTGCTATTTTGGCTTTAGGGCTAAAAGATGTTCTTTTGAGCATGACTCACAGTTTTATTACTGATTTGTGAAAAGGACATTCAGATCAACACAAGCTGTCTCTCAACTTGAGAAATTGTGAAATGCATCCCAGGCTTTTTTCAAACTACTTCAGAGGGAAATTCATAAGGAATCTTTAAATTATAAAGTAAGAAATGAGGAAAAGCTGGAATGTACCTCCATCCTCTTATATATCTAAGGACGTCATAGCCACTTACTTGGTGCTCTGACAGTCTTCTTAGGTGAGACATGCTGTGATTGTGGTCAGTCCTAAAAGTAGTTTTGAATGGATTCTGATTCTGAAGCCCAAGTGAGCCTTCCCCACTGCAGAGCTCATTTCTAAGTACTGCAAGCAGTAAAAGGGACATATAGCACATATTGAGGGGTCTTAAATATTGTGGTGATTCCATTCAATTTAAAAACCATTATTAAAATATCTGCTGTGAAACCCAACTAATACTTCTGAAGTCCTTAATGTAGTGTAAAAAGCAGCAGAGTTTAAAGAAGTTATTGAAAAATACCTTTCTTTTTTTGCTACATTATCAAACAAGATGGTAAGGAGCTCACATTTATGGTTGATTTCAAAACAAGGAATATAAATTCCAAATTCTCTTTCATCAAATTAACTGAAATATTACTGTAATCTCACTTAAGTAGATAGGATACTTCTGAATAATTCATAATACAAGTAAATTTTTGGCCTCTTATTGGAGAGATACACAATGTATTTTAAAGAGTTTTCACACAGGGCAAGATCAAACACTAATGACAGAAGAAGCATAGGTGTTAAAGAGAAGTGCTGATTGTAGCAAAGCCTGAAAAATACTAATTACATTGTTCTAAGCAGTGACACAATCTTTAATAAGATGTGAAAGCAGCCTGAGAACATTTAGGCAGCAGAGAAAAAAATCATTAAGTTACCGTGTAATCTCACAGTCTTTAATACTATTAATTGTTCCAACCCATGGAGTGAACAAAAAGCTCCAAACTAAAGAGCCTAAACCTGACTATTTTGCTGGTTTACAGTTTGAAAATATTGACCTTTAGAACAGAATGGATAAATCGTGCTATTGCCTCTTCTCATAGAATGAAACAGATACTAAACTACCAAATCAATGCAGGTCACTAAGGATTGTCCACAAGATGGTGAAAAGCGTCCCTGTGTGGGGGCGGTTAAACATTAATTCTCCAGGTTTCCTCCTGCAGATCTAACACTGTTGTTATGTGCTTTAATTTTCTCTAATAAGAACAGGTGCATAGCCAAGGCTCTTTATTCCTTAAATTGTACTTTGTAGGTAACACACAGGTGAAGATTGATTCAGCTGGGATAAAAATGTGTAGAAAACTTCATCATGTCATGCAAAGTTTTTTATTCAAAATTATTCAGGAATTCCTAGTAATCAGTTACAAAAATTCTGTTACATGATTAAATATTTCCTTTTTTATGGTATTTTGTTCTCCGGTGTAGTCAGATTTATTAATTAGTAGGAAACAATGTTACTCTCTTTCTTTCTTGCGGTGCACAGGACTTGGCCCATACCCGTTTAATTCTGTGAAATAGTAGCTGATGTACAACATTTACTGTTCCCTTTCGTTTGATTTTTAAAGTTTTAGCTGATGTCATTATTCTAGACATAATCTGTTCTTTGTAAATGAGTGATCAGTAAGTTTGCTTGAGTCTTTATTTTTATAAGAAAGAGAAACAGAAGGGGCTTTGTCTGCAGACTTGCGTGCTTGCGGTATTCCACAGGACTCCATGGCCTCACAAGGCTTACCAGCAGTTTGTAATCAAAAGAAATTACCTTCAGAGAAATCACGGAAATACTAAACTTTCCTAAAATACAACATATTAAAAATGCTGGAAGTATCTTAAACATCAGAGGATGTGAGATCTTGAGTGCACTTACTGTTTGTACTTATCACTGCTTGGTATGTCAGTACTCAAATCATTACAAGTGGAGTCTTCAAAGTGATCAGCTTACACACCTCAGTTTTTAGGGTCACTATTCTTAAACATTGAAAAATTTAAGTAATTTAATGTGAGTAACTTTTAAAAATACTGGTTTAGGGTAGGCAATCCTTCCTTTATTTCCACTATATGTATAGTTGGGTTTCTTTTTCTGGAAAAAAAAGTACAGATAAGGAGAAATTATTTCCTGGGGCAAGGAGTAATTCTTGCTAGTATCTTCCTTGCTGTCTTACCGTTTGGATTATGCTGTGTAAGTGGAGCAAACCAGTAAATTTCTTCCACTGAAATTCAATTAGTGCATATGAAATCAAATTTCCCTGAGGCAAAAATCTGCTAAGTAAATAGAAGAACTCCCTTGCGTGCACCTGTGTTTGGAATAGCTTGTCATGCAATGGAGATATGAATGGCAAAACAGGCATTTTAATCTCCCGACTTGAGATTTCAATTCTAGCAGACACTGCTGAAAGCAAGGCTTCCAGGGATTCATGTGTTGTTTCTGGTCTTTGAAAGATAATTCTTCTCCAAGTAGCAGAGCTAGTGGCTCACAGTGACTAGACAACTCCCTCCAGTGGGAGATTTATTGCATAGACTCTGCTTGGAACTGCTCTTCTAATGACTGTCTGTTCTTGGCAGCAAATGCATCACAAGTCCTTAAAAACTTGCTCTCTTTTACCTTTTTGCAATAAACCTGTCATCTTTTATATTTCTTAGAACAAAACTCTATAAAGCACATTGCACTTTGCTTCAAGGAGATGTTGTTTGGTTCCATACTGGCCAAATAGCAAAAAGAATTAAAGTCAAGGCTTACTTGCTACGCATAAGGAAGAATCCTAGAAAATCAGAAGACTGCTTCCTCACAGTTATTCCTTATATAAAAGAGCTACAGTGGCATGGGGGGCACGAAAATTATGTTCCATATAAGTTGCAACAGTGGGTTTAGCCTCTTCTAAAAGGGCAGCAGAAAACACGTGTTGCAGCCTCCTTCAGAACATCACACCACTACAGATTTCCAAACAGTTTCCATCCTTGTCAGCTTTTACTCTAATCCATGTCCTGCAGCTTGTGCCAGATGCTAGCCAGCTGGCATCTAACTGTAAAGAACAATATGTAATGCCAGCAAAACAGGCTTCGTAACACAGGCAATGAGTATATTCTTGATTTTACATTTAGGTTTTCTGTAGGCTTCTGTACTACTTCCAGTAGCTACTATTCTGCATAGTATAATGACACATGCCTTAAATTTAGTTTTCTGAGTTAAGTTTCCTTATGACAAATCTAGTGAAGCACTTCTGCATTTTTCAGTAGTGTCCTTTTACTTGTTCAGTGCCCTTCCTCAAGTATCTCAGTTGTCATGTTGTCAGGAGTTTCTCTTCCTTCCACCTCAAGTAATGAATAAATGCTCTCAGATTTCTTATTTTTCTTCCCTGAACAAAGGAACATTATTCCAAATATTCTGCTCCTCTTCTTCAGGTAGATGCAGACTTCTGAAGAAAGGCATTATTTACATTTGCATGAATTATTGCATTTGCTCAAAGGTAGAATAATCTTACAGAACATACCCTCATTTTTCTGAGGGAGGAAAACTCCTATCTTTTAATAGAAGGTAAGCATACTTCTCACTTCCTGATTACTCTATTTGACATGTCTAGTTTGCCACACTTGGTCATGCACAGTCCTCTCTCCCAGCCCCTTTCCTCCATTGAAGTGGCAAACCTGAACACCGGCTTTTGATCTGTAAGAGGAACATCTGATTTGCACTGTATCCTCTGCTATACAGTACCATGATAAAATACTGTAATATGAGGTGAGATTGTTTTTTTAGAAAAATTTCCCTCAAAACTTGCCTTAGAAGCTTGAGAAATACAGGATAATATTTCAGTTTCTCATTTCCTTCATCTCAATAAATATCTGAAAAATACATACTGTGTTTTGTGTTGAGGGAAAAGCAAATGATGTACAAATCTCCTGGCCACAAGAGAAAATAAAACAAGCACAGTCATAGTCCCACAAAAAAAATACAACTATCTCCTCTTAAATAACAGAACTGAAGTAACTGGAATATAAATTAGAATCCTCCTGTAGCCCTCCTTTTCTGTTCAGATGACATGCAAGATGGAGATCAAAGGGTGCTTCTCCCAGCTGTGAGTAGAATGTACTGGCCCAGTGCTGTGTGAGTGTGCTGAAAGACCGATGAAGGACATCACCTCACTGAAACATGTCTCACTTAGCTTTTCTAAACAGACATCTGTCCATATTAGTGCAAAGAGGGTGTATGGTTTTCATTCTCTTGTTGCCACTGTAACTTAGGCAGCAGGCTTTTTATAGATTCCCTGCTTGCCGGTCTTTCCTCTAAATGCAGATTAAAAAAAAACATTGTAGGAGAAAGGCATAAACATAGTTACAAAGCTCTGTTATTGCAGAAAGATGTTGCCTGAATTCAGGGGTTATTTAACTAGAATAGCAAGCACGATTTGTTCTCACACAAGTTCTGTCCAAAATCATTGCATACAAAGTTCTTTGAATATAGTTCTAATTAGGAATGTGAGAACTAGGCCTGCTGAGGGCACACCAAGGTTTTTGAGATATTTGGCACCTATGAGCTCTTAAATCAAGATTCTGCTCTCATATAGTACTCAGCAGAAGATTTAGCTTTCCCTTTGCAATCTGAAAGCGTGGTTGTGGTGATATAAACAGGACAAGTGAGAAATTCTCGTGCAGTTTTGACACTAAGGAGATGCTGCCAGAGGTACTCACTCTACAACTCTGTTGTGAATTATTGTGGAAGCTGAGGGTGAGGAAGGGAACCTAACCTTGTCTTTGCTCAATGGCAGGCATAAGTTTAAAATCAACATGATTCTATTAACTTTCCTTTTTGATCTCATAAGACATATGTCAGTTATAGACCAGTGAAACAGGGTCTCATTTTTAAGTTCCTGCCTATGCAGAATTTCTTGGCTGCCACGAGGACTGCATGCCTTATAGCACACGCTTCCCCCATCCTCCTCAGAGCGTAAGGAGTTGCTGTTCTTACCGTGTCAGTACAGCAGACTTCTTCCAGGAAAAACCGCCTGTGTCCATGCTGTCTGAATGAGGTCAGTTCTCATGGCAACCACGCTTTGTCCACAGAAATGTGCATTGTTTTCAGGCACTTTCCCCTTCTGAGTAGAAATGATGTAAAATCCAAGGGAGCAGAAGAGCAAGAAAGAAACCTAATTGACATGCAAGCGACAAGCGCTGCGACACTTCCTTACCTTTCATTCTGTTAGCTATCTTTTCACAAATTATCAGACAGGCCAGAGTTTGACAATATGAGACATATGTTAAGAGAACTCCCTTAGGATTGGTCACAAAATGCCCATAAAGTAAATATTTTATTTTAGACAGAAATCAAGGTAATGCGGGATTAGTTTCTGTCAGATATGGCAGCAACCAACAGCTATATTGCTGTGTACCTCAGGAGTTTATTTCAGTCTCTTTCTCCCTGCCTCCTTTCTTTCCCCCCTTCTCCAGTATGAGGAAGCTTAGCAGGGGTAGGGTGATCCTACGGGAGGCTGGGAAGAAGAGAGGAACTCCTTTGTTGGTAGGGATGGCCAGAGCTCCCTGCTCCCACTCCACTCCAGCAGCTTCGATGATACTCCTCCCAGCAAGAGATTAGATGGCATGAAGGCAGCTGTGACAGCACTACTCCTGTAACACGGGAATTCTCTGCTGATGGTGTAAGGTTATGTTAAATTTCCTTTGTAGAACTAGCAAGGGATCCGGTTGGGGTTTTTTTTTCAGATTTCAAAACCTTTTGAATGGGAGAAAGACACCTCCGTGTGGTTTTAATGGCATTTTTACTCTCTTAAAAGGGAGCAAATACGTGGCTTCAGCCTGATGAAAACAAACATTTACCTTGATTACAAGAACATCCTCAGTTTTGCCAGCCTAAGCATTTTATAACTCCTGAGACCATGAAGCAGAACTGCTGCCAGGAGAAGATCCTCCCCTACAGAGAGCAGGGTTTGCTCACAGCGCTGATCTCGGCTGTGCAGCACAGCTCTGTCCGAGTGGGCAAATCCAGCTCTAAAACCTCTCGTTCTCACACCTTTTGCAATTTCTATGCTTGTGACTTTTATTGATGCGTTAACCAATTACTCTCCGCCCTTCGTAGGGTATTCCTAAAGCTAGTGTCAGGTTCTCTAAGTCTACCGGCAAGGTAAATCACAAAACATGTAATTAGAGTATTGGTTAGTAAAACCTGTAAAGTACTACATTTATTTTAGATCATTACCTTCTTTCTTGTCATGGGAGTCACTGTAGATAGAAGCCAGGGTAAACAAGGTGAAAATGACAAAAGCCAGCAAGATGAAAGCTGCTTCAAGGTTTGTGAAGGGCAGCTCCATGAACTGCTACTGCTTCGCCTAGGAAAAAAGTGTAAAGGTTTATTCATCTGACCGGCTGTGGAAAAGGACTGCTCTCAATAGAGTAGTTAAGTCTTTACTCAGGAGGATACTAGATCCTGGTCAAACTGGTTAAGTAACTTTGGTGGTTAAGAGGGAAACAATGCTGCTGGCTCGTACAAGATTGTAAGCTCGAACCCTTTTTACTGAGTATGTGCAGTTGCTCTAGGGGACACTTAGGGCACTTATTAAAGCAAAGCTGCACTTAACTGTATGTTCAAATACGTCTATATGCTATATTTATTTTATATGTTTTTGTGTGCAATGCACTCAATGACAGAAACATACTTGGACTCTGAAAGAGTAATAAAAACCCATTTATTAAAACAAAAACGATCTGCAATGATCTGTAGGAGAGCATGGATTTTTCTTAATAGAAAAACTCCTAAAAATAAACTCCCCTGCTTTCTGTGTAGTGGAAAGTTTAAAACGTATGAGAGAAAGCCCGAACATTACCACCCAATTGCTAATCAAATCCCAATCAACAGTCCCGGAATTCTGAAGTCAGTGGAAGTTTAAAGTGTCCAGCTGCCCACAGGACTTAGCTCTAAAAAGTATTATGCCAGAAATCTTAAAACCAAGGAGTCCAACACATTTCTACCAAGTATTGTGGGAAAAAAAAATTAAAAAAGAAAAGACAACAACTTGTAGTAAATAAAGAGAAATTGGCACTTACTGACTGCCAGCGATTTGTGTGTATGTTCCATGGGGTTTTCTTCAGAAGCACCCCAGTTCTATGAAACGCCCCGAAGCTGGAAGGATCTAATGTAACGTGATTCCCTGATGCTTTTCAGCTGCCGCCTTGCTCTCAGCAGGTACAGTGCACGTCAGGCCAGAGGGTGGTGAAAGTGGCAGGGGAAGCACAGCCCGACACGTGCTCCTCTTGTACCTGCCTACGGGACGCCGGGATGTGCAAGCCAGCTGAAGCCACAGAAGTTGTAGCAATGCCTTTGGGGCAGTCAAGACTGAAGTGTGCACCTTGTAAATCGTGTCGAGTTTTAAGCCCTAGTGAAATATTAACATGATTGTAAACAAGACTAACAAGTATAAGAAAGAAAGCCAGCTCAGAAAATGTATCAGCAAGAACTTTTAAATTCAGATCTGTTCTGATATAAGCAATGATTATTAGAATATCACTGTGCCAGCGAAAACCTATATAGGTGCAACTTACACTAAAAAAGATCCTTTTGAAGGACCTTTCTGATCAATTTGTGAGGTTTTTTTTAAGCTGAGTCTTGGTTTGAAAAATACAGACACCATTTATACAGACTAAAACATCAGTCACCTTGGATTGCATTCGCTACACGGAAATAAAAACAGATTTCTAAACTTTGGTTTTTAATATTCTGATGGTTCTATTATTTAAAAATATAAAATATTTTGACATTGTTACTGATCTTTGTATAGTGATCTAAACAGGAGTATTTCCACAGCAGGCAAAGGAGTGGTGCTTATGAAAACCCATGTGGAATGCATAAAATAGAACCACTCTTAAATTAGGAGAATGTGGAGATGATTTGAACATTGTCACATCCAATGTCTCTTCTGCTGGATCACTTTTGCAACAAATATTTCATTAATAACTATTATAAATCTCTCTTTATGATTTCTAGGAGTGAAAAGCTAGTTACACATACCACAACTTCTTTGTCTGTATGAAATCTGTATGGGGATTATTTGCCCCATTTTATTAAATAAGAATTACCTATTCCAGTCAGAGGAAAACTTACACCTGTGTATACATTGAAAAATCTTTGATTGACTGTATTTATGCATATTGCTCTTTGCAACAGATATTTATATCTGCCTGAAGTTAGATGTGAATTCAAAACTTACAGCTTTTCCTATACAGACAGTTAAATTCTTCCACTTCCCTTATCTCAATAAAGCTGCTGAATCTTTCATGCTCTGCTTAACTGATACAAACAAATTTATGTGCAGTTAAAGAAGGGGCCTGTTTCCTGAAATCATGCTACAGTTGATGAGAAGTTTTTATATAATAGCATCCAATTTCTTTAAGCAAAACTGGTGTATTTTTTATTGCTGGGCATATATGTATTATATTCATTTATATAAATGAATATTTTACCTATATATCATTAAGTAGTTAAATATCAGTCTGTTGTGATTTAACCCCAGCCAGCAGCCAAGCCCCAAGCAGTTGCTTGCTCACTCCCTCACCACTGGGGCGGGAAGAGAACCAGAAGGGTAAAAGGTAGAGAACTTGTGGGTTGAGATTAAGACACACAAGCAAAGCAAATGAAAGAATGAATTCAGTGCTTCCCATGGGCAGGCAGGTGTGGAGCCATCTCCAGGAGGGCAGGGCCCCATCTTATGCAATGGTTACTTGGGAAGACAAACACTCTCACTCCAAATATCCTCCCTTTCCTCCTTCTTCCACCCACTTTATATCCTGGGCATGATGTCATGTGGTGTGGGAACGTCCCTTTGGTCAGTTGGGGTCACCTGTCCTGGCTGTTGTAAATTAGCATAATTTGCTAACTTAAAGCTGCTGGAGGATCTGACAATCAGCTTCTTCAGTGAATTATAACCTGATCAGTCACATGCTGTGGAAATAAAGGAGATAATTTATTTAAATCTTGTCTATTTATGCAGTGTAGGTATGTCCCTGCTCACTAGCTCAAGAGTGAACTGAAATAGAAAAAAATAAATGAGGTACCATGAAAAAGGTAAGAGAATGGCTGTGGAAGAAACAGCCAGAGAAGTACCAGTAGAAAATAGTTGCCAAAGGAGTAAATGACAACATGCATTAAATGGATATATCAAAGAGGATACAGCCTTTGGACTGACATATCTGTAGCTGCCTAGTTATCTCAGTATACCCTAAGTTCATAATGGGTTTGTCCTAGACTCTTGTTTGTTGAATCTGCTCATTTTGTTTCCTCATGTTTTAATCTTATCAAAGCATAACTTATACATGCATGTAAGTTAATAAGCATATCTTATTAAGCCAGGTATGTTAGCTGTGACAAATGCAATAAGGTAAAACTTCAATATGGTGTACTGAAAAAATAACTAGTCCCATGTAAAGTAAGCCGTTTACTCACTTCATAGGATTTATCTTTTTAAACAGTTATGTAAAAATGTGATATTATAGAGATTAATTTTGGCTTTTGCCCTAGGCCTTGCTGCTGCTGTGGTTAATGATTGGGGAAAGCTCTGCTCAGGGCATACATCCTTCTTTGTTATCTCAGTAAAGAAGTGAGCCAACAATGTTAGTGAGTCAGCAAGGAACATAAAAAAGCTCTTGATAAATAATAATAAAAAAGGGTGTTGTATAGCTATAATGCTGTTGGAAAAATATAGAAGTTTCTCTGAGTCTGCCTTTTTCTTACCTATGTTTGCAGCTGGACTGTGTTCAGGGGCATTTTCTGTTTGTAGAAATTGCCAGTGACAGGTAGTTTTTCTAGCTACCCTTTTGTGGCGTTTTTTGTTGTGTTGGTTTGTTGATTTTCTTTTGGTTTGGTGCTTTTTTGTTGTTGTTTCAGTTGGTTTGTTTGGTTGGTTTTTTTGTTCACTGGATGTTACATTCAATGTCTTTAATATTAAATAAATCTATGTGACTTTAACTTTGCTGTCCACGTGCTCCATATTTTTACTTGCCTAAGGAACTAGCTCAGATTAAAAGGTGAAAGATCCTGCTGTATTTTGTATTTATTTCTGTGATATTGATGACTTCATAACAGCAGCGGAATGAAATTTTGTTTGTAAAACTGAACCTAACACTGCTGATTTACAGGAACAATTCTAAATATGAGTGATTATTTTTATTCTTCTTTGTTAATAACAGATTGAAATCCTCATAGGTCAGAATGCAGATGACTTCAATGTAAAACTTGATTACTTTTGTTCTGGCTCATATGGCATTTCAGCTGTACATGTAGTGCTAAGCACGTCTTTATAATTTCTTTCATAATGCTTGAAGACATTTTTTGTGCAAGAATATAATGATAAATAACTGATACATATTCTATTACAAAGGAAAGACATACTCAGTGTGAAATTTGAATATGCAGCAAAACTTCTAGAGCAGGAGCAGGGCTTTCCTTGAACCAATATAGCCTTGAAATTGTCAGTGTTTAAGCCATTTGAAAAAAAAAAGATTTGTCAAAATTGAATTTTCCATATCTCAGTGACAGTCACATATTCCGTAAAAATTTGGGAGGGGCTTGCACATGCAGGGGACGGATCAGGTCAGGGCACCTCAGCTCCACAGGCCAGGAGAGTGCAGCCCATCCCCATGCATGTCTTTCCAGAGCACCTTGTGGTAATTGAGACTGTCATCATAGCCTGAGATGTTCAGCTGGTTTTACTCCAGGAAGACTCAGTCTGCCAAGCTCTGCAAAAAATACCTGTGCAGGGGGAAGAGAAGAGTTCCTTTGTCCTCTGTAACAAATAAAATCACAATATTTCAGTAGTATATGTTTTAACCAAAGTGAACAGTGGGACTGTTACTTCGTGTGCTGCTTCCTTTAGTGTGTTTTGGAGTTATATTGAATTCATATGGAGTGATATTTCCAAAAGTATGAATACCAAATATTCTTTCCTTTAAAATACTATGAACAAAATAGCAGATAGAAGATACCTCTTTTAGGGAAACTCTACCTTTCAAACTTAACTAGGCTTAATTGGTCAGAGTTTTCCCTTTTCTTCTTTTTTTTTTTTTTGACACTAGCAATAAGGATATATAAATATCTTATTTAGGAAAAGAGTAACTTTGGTTTAAGTGAACTATCAGGAAACAAAGAACTCAAAATGTTCATTAAAATGTTAATTGAAATACAATATTTTGTCTTCATTCAGAATCTAAACTTAAAAAGGAAAAAAATGTAGTTTAAAATGTTTTCTAGATACCTTGTTTTGATCTTGTTTCTCTTTCCCTTCTAGCAACAATTAGAAAAACTCTCTGCCCATGTGTCTGAGCATCTGGATGGCTCTACTTCAGCAGAGATTCTTAGTGACTCAGTCAGCCTTTCTAAGAGAAGCTTGATGATTTTTGATAAGCTATGTGTAAATTGTGGGATGCAGGATATACCAACAACTGAAACCCAGCAATTTGCCAATTGTGGCATTTACAATTGTGATACTGTTGAAGTATCCTCTCTCCAGTGTCCATTTCTTTGGTCCAGCTTTTTTTAGGGTGTATGAATCATCCTTATCACACTACATTAGTCACGTGCTTTCCATTGAACAGCAGGGCTGTAATTCATCTGCTGCCCCTCCCTTGATTAGAGGTAAATTGCATGTGCAGCAGAGCCTGGGTAGGGCTTTGGTTTATTCCTTTTCTCCATAGACACATTGTTGCACATTTCTCCCTAGAGAACCTGTATTAAACAGGTTATTCTAGGTTGTTCCTTGGGCAAAAATTAATAAGCTTTATGGTGATACACACAATCTCTTGGGCTTCAGTAGAGAGAGTAAAACTAAAACCTTGCAATTGCATGAGGACAGCTTTCTGCACTCCCTTCAAGATCCTATGTGTTGGGTTTTTAGGTTTTTCTTTTTTTTTTTTTAAGAGAGAGAGAGAACTGAGCCCATATGAGAAAGTATGCAGATCCTATCTTGTGAGATATTAGAAGCCATAAAGGGGAACTACCTAATTTTCCATTCCAAGTCACTGCTAATTGCTCAATCCTTTCAATATAAAAGTTGAAGAATATAGAATTATGACCTCATTTTGCAGTGTAGGACAATTCTAGCTTAAGTTGTATGAAAGGAGGTTGTGGTGAGGTGGGAAGCTGGCCTTGTCTCCCAGGCAAGTAGCAGCAGGCCAAGGGAAAATGGCCTCAAGTTGCACCAGGGGAAGTTTGAATTTGTTGTCAGGAAAAATTTCTTCACTGGAAGAGTGATAAAACATTGAAACAGGTTCTCCAGGGAAGGAGTGCTCACCATCTCTGGAAGTGTTCAAAACTGCAAGTAGTCATAGCACTGTGTGAGATGGTTTAATGGCCATGGTGGTGTTTGGTAAAGGTTGGACTTGATGACCTTGGAGGTCTTTTCCAACCATAGCGATTCTATGAATCTATAATAAGAGCTGGTGTTCATCACTTTATGGGAAGCATGACTCCCTTTCCAGCAAAAAATTTTTTTCAACATAACTCATCTGAATATGAAGTTTTATGGCCTGTGCTATCAACAGATAATCTTTACTTTGCCAAATCAGGTGGCTGCTTACCTACTGACATGACTAGGAAGATTACATTTAATTTTTCATGGCCAGACTATTTATTCGTGCAGCACATCTTGTCTGTACAGTGGTTTCCTGTTTAAAGCCACAGCTAAAATGAAGTTAGGACTTGGTAACAGCAAGTTGAACTTGGGTTCCTTTTTTCCCTTCTCTGTTTTCTCACAGTTGTCTAGAATTTGATTTTGTCTCACTATGATTTGGAACTGAGAACACTTCACAGCATGGAGAACTCTGCAAGTATTTAACTGCTTGGAATACACATTTACAGATGCATTTTCGTATTCACAAGCACATCCATATGCAATGCAAGTGATGTGTGTGTAGTACATGAAAACAATATTTGAGTTAGTAAGTAGATGTATGTCAACTTTCAAGCTCATTGTATCACTAAAATGATGAGGTAGAAAAAAAAAGCCTGAAAGGTGAATTTTCTTTAGAATTAGTGGCAAATGACTGAGGTTCAGTTTGACTCACCTGCTCATCTCAGGGGTGTGGAGAAGACATAAAGTAGCTGGATATGGACAGTAGCAAATCCTCCTATGCTGGCAAAAGACAGCAGAAATAACATATCTGCTTCCATTATTTGGATAACCAATAATGGGATATGCATGCTGATTTGATCGTACAGTCCCACATATCTTCAGTTGAATCCCTCCTTTTATAAAACATTGTTATACCCGTCAACAAATTGATATTTTACAACTAGCCCCAGTTCTGTAAATGCTTAAATTAGAAATTTTGGAAACTTGTTTTATGCCTTGTACCATCTGGACTCTAGATTTCACCCTTCTGACTATTTTAATGGTAGTATTTTGCTGGTAAATGAATATGAAGGGGGCATTATGATTTATCTACCTCTCTGGGTGCTTAAAATATACAAGGATATGAATTACCATGCCAGATTATCTGCTCTCCTTCATTTATTGCCATTATCCTAGGAACAATAGGTAAAGTAATAGTTGACATAAACATATACTTTATAGTTTTCTCAGAATGCTAAAAATGTCTGTAATTATTGGTATAACTCAGTCTTGTGCTTCTATACATATTCTGGTATCGCAAAAGGAAGTCAGTCTGCCACCTCCCCCAACGGAGTGTTTTAAAAGTTCCCTCCTACATCAATCTATGGTGTTTTAATACAAATACATGGTATTTGTTTTTAAGGAGTTTGGGACAGCCTATCAATTTGGGCTCCTTGCTAAGCTAAGCATCCCAAGGTTAATGTGCACATTGAAATCAGTGAAGTAAAAACAGAAGCAGCACCCGATTATTTCCGTATTCCAGTTTTCATTTCTTACCTCTTTATATTGCATATAGCCTGTTGTGACCAAAATGCTTGTCCAAGGTCTTCCTGGACTGAAACTATGCAGCCATGAGAAACTTGATTGAGATAGCTGGGGCTTCAGATTGGCTCCAGTTTTAGCTCTGCTGCTGAATCTCAGATGCCAAATTTGTTTGGAGGTGGTTGCCTTCTTTTGTATCCAACTGAGCAGATCCTACATACCTTGTACAAAAATACATAGCTGGTGATGTTTTTATACAAAAATTACTACAGCCAAGCACACTTCCAAGGTATTTCTTAGAAAAATCTCTTTCCATTTGACCCACTTTACAGATAATTCTGTATGCAGTCATAATTTTTCAGCTATTACTATAGAAAATGATACCAAATAAGCTACAAGAAGGAGTGGTAGTAGGATACATATGTTGGAGGAATAAACACCTTCATGTTTCTGTTGTGAGAAGTAACTATCTGGAGCTGATGAAAGCCTTTCTTTCCCTTGAAGACAGCATAGTCCCAATGTTAGCTCATTTGAGGGAGGCAAATCAATAATGACAAAATGTAAGAACACCTACATTTCATGCAGCCAGCTATTGGATTTAGATGTTATTTTAGGAATACACTATGTTATGCAAAGCTTCTTGACACCGGCTAACTCATTCAAGTTACTCTGAGCTATCTGTATGCATCATTTCAGTTTGGCTTACTTTAGAGTCTATATCATATGCAGTACCTATAATTGCAAATGACCAAACCAAAATGGAAAAGGAAAATAAACTTTGTATTCCTACAGTACTGACATGCTCTAATCAGCTGAAAGGGCAGTGTGTATTCAAATGACCTTCTGCCTGCAGTATGTAATTTCCATTTTCAATTAGCTTACATTTCAGGCAGTGGGTGAAATTTGGTTTTGCAGATGTCTATGAGAGATCTAGTTTTGTTCCTTGGTTTTGATCTCTGAGAGGAGAAAGTATGTAATACTAGAAGAAATGTTTATTCAGGAGTCTCAAGTTCCCTAATGCCCACAGACATTACTGATTTTGTTTTCTGTGATCTTTACTTAGGGAATTAAATTAACTTAAACAAATATGGTGATATTTTTCTATTTGACTGAAATCAGAGAATGGCATTTTAACTATTTTTAAAAGGGAAAGAGATAGTTTGCTATTAATTAAAGGATGTATTTATTGAAAACTTAGTAGAAATAATTTTGGTAAGTGCGTGAAAAGAGAATTGAATTGAAATAGAAGCGGTTTAAGAGCTCTGTCCATATATAAGCACTTTGGAAAAAATTCCAAACAATGATGTTGCCATTAATAAACCTTCATAAATACAATTATATATATTTATTAAAACATTCATGCTATTGATACCAGGCTATTTTACTTTATAACCTCCTGACTTTCTAATTATTGGATTTTTATTTACATTGGATTATTATTTAATAAAGGTATAGGACTCTTCTCATAATTCTTGTAACAATCCATGTTTATGTGAACAGTCATGTCATTGCATATGTTTTTCTTCCTAACTTCCATGTTCTCTGCATTTTTTGAACAGTTAGGACAAGTGTACACACCTCCAACATCCAGGACACAATCCACTTGACATTCCCCAACTGCTTAGTGAAGCACTTTCACTCATAAAATAATGGTCCACTCTAATGCCTCAGAATTAATCCAAATTCAGTACAGTATCACAAGAGGGAGCCCTTGTCAGCACCAAAAATCCACTACCTGATTTTGCAGAGCTGCCTAAATCACTTTCCAAGTGAAATGTGGGTTCTGTGCACTCACAGTAAAAGTAGTTTTACACTAGAAGAGAACCTTCTAAGACAGGACTTATACAAACTGATTTTTCCCATAGGAAAAAAGCCAGGAAAGTATGGTCAAGCATTTGAATAGGTTTGAATTGTAATTTTTAAATTACTGTTTTTTCTATTTTTGGATAGCAAGAGATATGAGGCTAGAGCATTATCATTGATCTATTTTTAAAGATTGTTACTTTTATTCTTGTGACAATTCAGTATTACTTTGTTGTCAGCTGCAAACTATCAATGGGAATCTAATCTTTGTCAGTTTAAGGGATTAATACATTCCTAATAATGCTTCTTTAAAAAATTCTTTAATTATTTTTTTTTCCTATTTTAGGCACTGCTTTGCAGGGGAAACTATTCAGTCTGGTTTAAGTTTAATTGTTTTGCTTTCAGTGAAAAAATTGTACGTCTTAGAGTGTTATGGTGCTGTCATGGTGAAATTCTATAAAATGTTGACTGCAGAATAACTTGAAAATAGAAGAAGATAGTTTAAGTTTGGAGGTTTCTTAAACATGTGTATCTAACCACTTCAATAAAAGAGGTCTTATACTAAAGATTTCAGGTAGATTCCAAGTATTTTACCAAAAGTCAGAGCATTTCCAGGCTAAATTAGTAATGATTCTGTGTCTCCTCTCTGTCAGTCAGTAATGTTTCTTCACCATTGAGTGCTATTTTTCTTCAGAAAATTAAGGTGAGGTTCCTCTTCATCTAGACCAGAAAAGAAAATGGTGCTTTATCTTTTTGAATATTTTAATGTACTGTCAGGTGTAAAAATAAACACAAAGAAAGAAAAAAAAGGCAATGTTCTCCAGAAGTCCAGAGGTTTCGTGGTTGTTGTTGTTGTTGTTTCCTTGTCTGTTTTTTTAAAATAATCTTTCATTTAAGGTATCTGAGAAAATGATTTTCTCACCTAGACACGCTTCGAAACCACCGTGATGTTGAATGGACCAAAATGTTGGTGCAAAAATCATTGATAACGGAGCACACTGGCACAGTCTGAAACTGATGCATTGCAGCAGCTCCTGAGGAAACATATTGCTGCTTTCTTCTCTGTTTGAGGAAATGATGTTGTTAATATGGTTATAACCTACAATATAAATTTAAATAAATTGAAGTGTTACTCTGTAAATACAGTAGAAAATTTAGTTTTAAAACATTGATTATGTAGCAACTTCATTTTTCTTTTCACACTTTCACACAATACAAGCAAATTTAGAGTGTTGACTTTAGTATGAAATATTCATTCTGAGGCAAGGAGATTTAGTGATACCATTTCTTTTGCTATTTATGGGAGATTATGTGGTTAACCCCTATTCAGGTGCCATGATTAATCTACTTTTGTGTTTCTGAAAGGATCGTTTTTAGTCTAGGAGAGTTAAAGACTACAATTCATTGAATTGAAAAGAGAAAGAATTACAAGTGACTTCACGTAGAAAGAAAAAACATTTGGAGAAAAAATTGTTTTGACATTCTCAAGGAAATGCTGAAGCCAAGTAAATATTAAATAATAGACCATTTCAGCTAAGCTTCTTGTGTGTAATTTTATATTTTCTCCTTCTTTTCCAGAAAATATGTAATTTCCCCACCAGTTTTTTAAGGTAGGACAGTTTGGATGTAGAATCTGATTCTTTTAGGTGATGGTTTGGGGTTGAATTGCAACATTAAAATTCTTTCACCTAATTTTTGTGAATTATCCTCAATAGCAAATTTATTACAAAGATCTAGAACAGAGACAGATATGGAATAGGCAGCTATGCTACTGGTAAATCTTTTGCTTCTTCCCTCCCTTTCCCAGGCCTGGACTTCATAATGTGTATGGTTTTTACACTGAAGATTTGCATGCTTTGGAACCTAAACATTACCTAAGTGTCTGGTTTCCTGCTTTCAGATGGGATAAAGTTAATTTTCTTTCTAGTAGCTGGCACAGTGCTGTGTTTTGGATATAGGATGAGAATAATGTTGATAACACACTGCTGTTCTAGTTGGCACTGAGCAGTGCTTACTTTAAGTCAAGGGTTTTTCAGCTTTTCACACTGCCCTGCCAGCAGAGAGGGTGGGAGGGTGCACAGCCAAGACAGTTGACCCCCAGTGACCAAAGGGATATTCAACATCATATGTCATTGTTCTGAACGATGAAACTGGGGAGAATTCGCCAGGGGTTGGGGGCTTCCTGGGCATTGGTCAGCAGGTGGTGGAAATTGCATTGTGCATCACTTGTTTTGTATATTCTTTCATCATATGTATTATTTTCATATCCTTTTCTGTCCCTCTATGCTGTCTTTCTCTCAACGCACAAGTTTTACCTTTTTATCCAATTCTCTCCCGCCTTGCACGGTGGGGAGTGAGTGAGCAGCTGTGTGGTGATTGACTCCCTGCTGGGTTAAACTGCACCACCAGATTCAGTAGAGCATAGGTTGGCTTTTAGCTGCATTTTGCGTCTTCTTACCAAGGATAGAGACTGCCCTAACTCCACTTGAGTGCCATATCCAGCAGACATGCTTTGTTCATAGCACAGACTGCATGGAACAGAGACAAGTCCTCCTTTCCTCAGCACCAGCTCACTGGGAACAGCTCTGTCACCAAGCAAAGTGGTGACTGGGGGGCTCATTGAGGAAGTGGGTCTCAGCCATCCTCAGTTTGGCTCAAAGTCCTGTTTAGAAACAAGACTGGCCCTACGGCCTTCTTCTCTGACAGTTTATGATTATAGAATATATATGAGGGAAACTGGCTCTGTGTGCTCAGGTGGAGTCAGAAGCTGGGCCGTGTATTGTGGAAGAGGGGAGCTGCTTGCCTTGGCTCACTGGGCCTCGATGGGAGCCGTGCAGAAGGGCAGGAGGCCTTCCACGATCTGTGCCATTGACTCAGCTCCACTAGGGCAATGTACGCTTGAGCAGTGGGAATCAAGAGGGTGACTTGATACCTTCTAAGCTGCCTAAGCTCTCTGCTTATCTCTTTACTCCCACATAACATGATAGTATTTAAAGGAACAGAGGTCTACACTGTGTTCTTAAAGGTTACCAATATTTTTCATGAAGCGTAAAAATTTTTCATTTGCTGCAGTTGCTGGAGTAATGAAACCATACTATGCCATCATATGAGCACAAGAAAAAAGAGACGGAAAAGTGGTGAGGTTCCTAACAAAAGTATTTCATGTTTCTTCTTTATATCTGTGCCTCTGTGGAGGAATTTTGCATGTGTGGGAGATGACAGAAATATAATATAGATGTTCAGCTGAAGGCCCATGACCAAACAAAAGGAACACCACAGAAATAAAATACAAAGATTAATAGTAGTAGAAGGATGGAAAGGTCTAACTATTGTTATTATAGTTAAACATGAAACATTTTTCTCTCAGGTTTCTGTTTTCTGAAGACAGGGACGGTAACTTATTCCCTAGCCACTGTCACACTGGATAAAATGTTCTTTTCATCAACTTCAGATCCAGCCAGTATATCTCTTGTAAACTTGCTTCTTGTTTGTGCTCTGCACAAAATTATTTTCCAAAAGAATGACTTCTGGGAAGATCAAGTGGGAGTTGCTTTTTTGCAAGCTAGGATCAATTCAGCTATCTTTTTATAAGCTAGTTCAAAGTCATACTGTGAAAAACATCCCCTTAGAAAACTTAATTTTTCTTTGGATAAAGACTTAGTTAAAATTTTAAATGAGATGGCTTGATCTGGCTTACAAAGTACTTGTCAGAAAAAGGCAGAATTAGCTACATTGTGGGCCATATCTTCCATTTGATTTCATTTGTGAATTCTGTGTT
The DNA here is from genome assembly GCA_013397115.1 of Edolisoma coerulescens. Lineage (NCBI taxonomy): Eukaryota > Metazoa > Chordata > Aves > Passeriformes > Campephagidae > Edolisoma > Edolisoma coerulescens. The sequence continues at coordinate 369,045 of VWZW01006009.1, read as the reverse complement.
GTGTGTTTACCCTAAATGAGGGAGTAAGTTGGATTTGTCCCAAAAGCTGTAGATTAAAGACATATCTTTAAAAGTATATACATGTAAGCCACACTTTTCAGTTTATTTTTGGAAAATTGTTTCCAGTTTTATGAACACATCAACTCCATTTAAAGAGCCTGAATAGTGTATCAGTACTCCTACGTAAATCAGAAGGTTATGCTGCTAAATTCTATCATTTGGTTGCCCATAGCAGCTGGTAAAACAACTCAGATTGAATTAAGTTTTTACTTTTCTTAAATTTGTTCTTGGTTTTACTAATATATGTTTTTCAACTTACCTAATTTTTACTATTACACGAGGACATAAAACTTCTCTAGCAATGATGAATTTAATTGAAGGATTATAATCACCTTAGGCACTAGAGATAGAAGATTTCAATCTCTTAAACTCTTTGGATGCTTAGTTCTATTTGGTTTTATGGTCTGTACCACTGCAATAACATTTACATCCCATATGACTGTAGCTCCAATGATCTGTCTAATTACAACAGACAAAAGGGGGATTTCAGTAGTTGTGGATGAATCTCTGAACTTTATGAATAGAAAACTAAATTAAAAATTCTTCATGCCACCATGTTCAGTTGTATTTTCACTGTAGATTCCAAGTATAGCAAAGCAGACAATTTTCATCACAATAAAGATAATGGCTGCCATTTCAGGTCAACATGAGGCAAGCCTATAGAAAAGTCCTTTTGTCTCTTGAAAAATGCGATGTAAAAATGGTGTTTACTGTGCAATTTTTACTTTTTAAAAATATATTATATTTAGAGATGTTCACAAAAATGAGTCTTAAGAAGCGGTACCTTATCCTCTATACTAATTTCCAATGATAAATGTATGCTACTGTCGCCCTGCATTTTGCAGTTCTTCAGCTTGCAATCTCTGTGAATAGTTTCTCACGCACTTTCTGTAAACATGCTCATGTTTTGCTAACCGTGCCTGGATTGTTTTGCATTCCTTTGCTAGGTGGACTTTGTATGATAGACATTTCCATTGACCAGTGAGATTGAGAGGAGGAAATCTTCATCCTCCAATCCACGGTGGTTTCTAAGAACATATAAAATAAACGACGGAGGGCAGAGGGCGGGGCTTTCCTGGCCTCGCTGCCCTGGCTGCTTTGACCTGACAAGCTGTGTCTCGCGTGCTTATTCGTGTCCGAAAGAGCGACATGCTACCATGTCAGGTCTTAAATGGCGGGGTGCACGTTGCCAGGAGATTCTTATACCGCAGGGCAGATCGAACTTCCAGAGACGATCTTAATACTCTCCTCTGGCATTAAAATATGAGTCTCTAAATTATATATGAGTCTCTAAACCCCCTTCAAAACTGCGTGAACATCTGACTATACTCACCATCTACCAGTGGAGCAGAGATGCATTGTGTATTTAGGCTTAGTTATTAAAAGAAATGCACATGAAACAACAGAATATAATTTCTTTCATTTGACTCTCCCCAAACCGTGAGTGGCAGCAACTCAGAACACTCACTTTTCCTTCTAGTGAGCATGCTCAATGTTTCCAGTTTCCAAAGCATTGTTTTAAAAATAAATAATAAGGAGAAAAAAAGGAATAAAGATCTGTTGAGTAAGACATGAAACAAAAAATGATTGAGGATAAATTTCCCTGCCTGCTGACTCCTTGCAGGCTGGTACTTGTCCTCAGTCCAACAGCTTTTCAGCAGCTTCATGAGCTGCACAACACTCACACACAACGCTCTGTCGGTCCTACAAAAGGCTTCTTCACACTGATTCTCGTTTGTGAGTCTTTTCCATGTCACAATTAAGCCCATTTCCTGTCAGGAGTATCCGGCTCAGTCATGGGGGAATGTGGAGGCTGGTAAGCCTATACAAAGAAACCACAATGGTCCCCTGGAAGGAAAAACCCTAGATACCTTCCCTAGGGTAGGGTGGCTGGAAGGGCTTCTCCCAGGGTGCTTTGTTCTATTGTGTTGATGTACCCCAGTTCTGTTTCCCCGGCTGGCCTGCTGGCCTCCCCACCCTTTGGTACCTTACATGTTCCTGATCCAGAAGGTTCTCCTTTCCCCGCTTTCCCATTGGCCCCCATTCCCTCGCCTCTCTCTCACTATTTCCCCACTGGCTCCCATACCCCAGCTCTGCCCGTGTACCGCCCCTGTGCTGTCAGACCATAGGTCCCTGATGCTCTCCCCACCCCCACATATAAACCCCGGACCTCCCCTTACTCTGGGTCTTTGTCTGTGGAGCACGTTCATGGGTAGTCGAATAAAACTGCTCTGTGGATTTTCCTCATAAAGCACCTTTCTGTCTCTTTGCTGTCGATTTGTCGAGAAAGCCTGTCGATCTTGGCACGGCTTACGACGGGAAATTCCTGTCAGGAGTATCCTAGGCCCAACTCTTGTTGCAGGTACCTGTTCTTCTTTGCTCCACATACCTGAAGCGTCTCCAAGCGGTGTGTACTTTTTGTTTGGTTGTCTTGTTGAGTAACCCTGTTAATACATTGGGTACAACACAGAAATCAATTGAATTATTGAACAACAAGATGTAGTCTGTAGATACTGGTACTGATGTGAGACTGGGAAAAGACATTTAGAAAACTGTAAATTCAATTATTCCATATGCTGTGCTTACCTAGAAAGGAAGGTACACAGATTAGGTAGGTTAAGGCCAAATGGATGATGAAACTATTAAATCCCTTAACTGAGATAATATCTTAGCCACTGTCTTACACGTTCAAGGAAGAACTGGCAAATATAGCACTTTTGGCAATTGAAAAGGAGTTGATCTCTTCCCTAACAGCCAAATCATAGAAGAAAATAATGCTTTCCAGTAACATGACAAAGGACTTCTGAGAGACAAATACAGAACACAGTCCAGATTCCTTCCAACCATCTAAAAAAGGAAAAAAAGAGAGTCTCTTAAGCGAGAAACTTTCAGTATCATATTCTCTTTCTACCTAGCATAAGGGAGAGGCGGTATATATGACCTTCTCCTTTCACCATTTTCTTGGCTGTTAGTGCCAAACCACACAAAGAAACAGAAACACCCCACAAAAAACCTTTCAGAAGGAAAGGTACTTTAAATCTTGTATTGTGCTGATTGTTTTCCTTGATTTACTTTTCCCATCTGCCTCTAAAGGGTTGAGATAATGATGCTAGCATGTAAGAAGTCAGCTTTGGAAACATTTCTAACTCTAATGCACATGGATGCTCTTTGTTACCATGGAAGCAGATAAAACCATTGATTGAGAATATCAGCAGTTACCAGTGCAACTATCAGCCCAATAAGATAGTGAGAGAAAGAAGCCAGTAAAACCAAACAACAATGCTGGAAGATGCTGCAACCACTGGTATCTGATTTATCCCCTTTGTCTCAGCTGCTGTAACAGGTTTCAGGCAGCTTTCTTAAAATGAAAAATTAGCTTTTGCAAAGTGAGTTGTTGTAAGTAGTAGTCCTTTGCTTTCTGAGGGCATATGTCTTCCATAGGAACTCCTAATTCCTGATGGTAGCCTGGATTATTTCATCTGAGGTTGCATTAAAGGAGCCGTGAAGGTGTTGCTATTATACCATACAGATACCACCAGAATCCTTCTTGGGTTCTTGACAAGATTGAAGTGCTAAACAAAACAGATGTGTGGGGTGTTGGGGTTGAGATATCTGAGGATAGGTAAATGCATATATTGCAACTAAGTAGTTTTAGATTGTATTGTGTACATGCACAGGCAAACATGACCTAGGCCACAGGGACACTATGGTTAATATAAGCACCTGGTCTTGACAAGTGAAAATATTTTATTAAGATTAGTGATGGTTTTCAGGGTTTTTCAGGGCAAGAATCCAAGGCAGGTACATCTGGATTTCTGCACTAAGCCCTGAGTGAGGTTAGTGCTAGGAGGTCATTATGGTGTGCCATAACTTACGTTTTAGTATGACTTTGCTGTCTTGAATGGTTAATTCAAAATTTATCAGTAAAAAAATCTCTGAGGAAAGTAATAATGGAAAGAGGAAATTGAATAAAGTAGAAGAAAAGAAGTTTGAATCTGAAATAAAGACAGAACCTCATTCTTCTGTCTCAGCTTCTCATTTCTTGTTTGTAAGATAACGAAGATGTCAAAACTTTTCCTTAAAGACAAAATGTTCTTTCTTTCCCATAGAAGTTATAAAAATGTCAAGAAAAATCAGAAACTGCTCAGAGCCCATAAAATAGGTCTTTTATGAACTCCTTGACACATTTATTAAGAGAATTATTTATTTAAAATATTTATTTTGGCTCTAACAGCCCAGTTTTTATCCACGTGTGATATTATAGCCATTTTTTGATGATTTCTCCCTTAGCCTAAAATAGTAAGGTTCAGAAAAGCAGCTACCTTTTACCAATGGGCAGCTTTTGGAAATGGGAATTCAGTGGCCTGGGCAGGTCAGGATCTCCTGTCACAACATGCTGCTAACCGGCTAATGGTACAGTGTAAAACGAGATTTCCCCAGCTACAGAATCAACCCCTAAATTATTCTCCAACTGAGTTGACTCTTCTGCTGGGTTGAAACACAGCTGGATGCCAGGTGCCCACCAAATCTGCTCTGTCACTCCCCTCCCCAGCTAGACAAGGGAATAGAAATACAATGAAAGGCTCATGAGTTGAGATAAGGGCACTCACCAATTACTGTCATGAGCAAAGCAGACTCGACTTGAGGAAATAAGGTTAATTTATTACCAACCAAATCAGAGTAGGGTAATGAGAAAGGAAATCATATCTTCCCCCCAGCCATCTCTTCTTCCAAGGCCTGACTTCACTCACAATTTTCTCTATCTCCTCCCCATCAGTGGTGCAGGGGGACAGGGAATGGGGTCTGCAGTCAGCTCATCACACGTTGTCTCTGCTGCTCCTTCCTCCTCAGGGGGAGGACTCTTCACACTCTCACCCTGTTCCAGCATGGAGTCAGTCGCCTATGAACCCCTCAAACACAAGTCCTTCCCACAGGCTGCAGTTCTCCACAAATTGCTCCAGTGTTGGTCTCTTCCACAGGGTTCAGTCCTTCAAGAGTAGGCTGCTCCAGCGTGTGACCCCATAGGATCACAAGTCCTGCCAGCAAGCCTTCTCCAGCATGTGCTACTCTCTCCATGGGTCCATAGGTCCTGCAGGAGCATGCTCCAGTGCAGGCTTCCCACAGGGTCACCCTCCTTTGGGCACCCATCTGCTCCAGCATGGGAACCTCCATGGGCTGCAGGGGCACAGCTCCCTCACCATGGGCTGCAGAGGAACCTCAGCTCTGGCACCTGGAGCACCTCCTGTCTGTCCTTGTTGGCTGACCTCGGTGTCTGCAGGGCTGTTTCTCTCACATATTCTTTCTCACTCCTCTCTTCACTGTCTTGAAGTGCCATTTGTGCAGCTTGCTTCCCCCTTCTTAGATCTATTATCCCATTGCTGATGGGCTCAGCCTTGGCCAGTGGCAGGTCCATCTTGGAACTGGCTGCCATTGGCTCTGTCAGACACAGGGGAAGCTGCCAGCAGCTGCTCACAGAAGCCACCCTTGTAGCCTCCCTGCTACCAAACTCTTGCCACATAAACCCCATACAACTTTTTTGGTTTTAAACTAGCCAGCTGACACCTCTTTAGCTGTTAGGTTCCTCATTAAGAGGGATTTTATTAATGGTGTCCCAACACATGTGGGAGAGTTTTCCAAGATCACTTTTAATTGTTTATGACATGTAAGTGGAACATCAGTGACATCCTGTGGCAGCACACAGACAAGCTGTGTTTTGGACACCTTGAGGGATGAGCTTCATGAATTTGCCTTTTTTTTCTTATGATTTGGTTCAAGGTCTATTTCTGGAGAGCTCAGGCACATTTTGGCAGAATCTGTGTTTTCTGGCTTAAATAGTAGGTGAGCAAGCTGTTACTGCAGCATCATTTAACAAATAGTAAAGGACGAACAAGATTAATCTCAATTATCATATTCCAACTCAAACAATAAGTCATCTCATATACAGTGTTGTGCCATCCTGGGGGATTTTTTTTAATACTTGAGCAGAATTTACCAGAATTGTCAAACAATAAAGAAGTGAGTTTCACAGGAGTGTGTAGGAGAAATGATGAACTATGTTAGAGCTAAAGTATTATTTTGTAATACCATTACAAGATTTTTTCTTTATTTTCTTAAGCTGACAGAACTTAGAGACTTGAATGCAGAGTATAGCAGTGTGCTATTTGAAAAAGTAAATTTTTCTATTTTATGCAAATAGGGAAATAGAACACATTCAGTGTACTATGCCCAAATACTTTATTTTCAGTTTTTATAACTACATATTCCTCACAGCAAATTCAGACATATTAAAATTAATAAAAAAAGTCTTTTTTACTTTATTTCAGTAAAGAACACCTACTGTTCTCCTGAGTCAATGTAAGTTTTTTGATATCAATGTAAACAAGGAGAAATCCTCTGACATCAGCATTAGATTAATGAAAATGAGACTGTTAGAAGAAAACAGAGAATACTATTTAAATAACATAAATTTTTCTTCAAAAACATTGCTCCAGCTCAGCAACAATTTGTCCAACAGAAAAGATCTGCAGATATTCCAGGTACCTAGAGGCTGTTTCTCCTCTTATTGGTGGAAACTGGCCTCCACCCATCATGCACTGAAAATTCTCTTTCCAGAGTATCTCACTAATTCAAAGTTTTTGCTGTTCCAGTTGGGAAGAAAAAACAAAAAAAGATAGTTTTGCAATGATCAAAAAAGTGGGTAAACTAGACTATTTTTATGTTCCCAAAACCTTTTGCTGATTCTAAAATAATGTGTAAGGTACTTCATAGGTTAAGGAAATGCTTAGAATGAATTGTGCTGTGTTGGCCAAAAAACCTGTTTAGATGACATTTTTCTTGTGTTTGCATGTGGCAGTGATGCAAACAGTGATGTATGAGTGGGAAAAAGATCAAATTGGTGAATTGAACATGAATTAGTATCTTTTTAGATATCAGAGTATCAGAGTAGAGATGAAGAAGAAAACGTGCCTTTGAAAGAAAATCAGAGTAAGAATGAAACACCACATGTTTTCTCACTCTGCTGTTTATATTGCAAAAATATGCAGAAGACAAATCTAAGGAACCAGCTCTATTTTGCTAGAGAGGTTCAAGCTGATACAAAAGATGGCTGCAGTGTGGAAGATAAGGTAAAAGAATGTGACCACAAAAATGGGCAGAATAGTCCTACAATATTTTAATTTTTATCTGAGCCAACGCCATAAAGGAAATAAGCCCATGAAAGTTAATTTCTGATTTCTCAAGAGAATTCGTGGTCAGATTTGTTCCATGTGCTATGAAGATAAATTCTGTTATTCTGTGGCAAATGTCTGTTTCTGTTTATAGGGAAGGAAGATGCAGTCAGAAGAAAAATTCCATGTTATAGCTGCATTTGACAGGCTCCTTGTTTTACTCAGATTAATTTGAAAGAGTGAGGAAATAATGCCTGATAAATCCATATGAATATGATATTATGTGAGGATCCAAAAGGGAAAAACAGAAAAAAAATCCAAAATGAACCCCCAAGCAACAGCCAAGTATGATGCAGAGGGTGGTAGAAGTTTTTTTCAGGGAGTGGGAAGTTCATAAAAATATTTACTAAAATCATTATCCACCTGTATTTATTTCACTAAACCAAAGAAATACCTTATTTTCTTGCCTGTAAGGGGAAAATCTTTGAAACACATCTGTCACATCTACTCTACCAACTGATTCATAGTTTTTACTTCAAATGCTTAGCATCTGATAGTGTAAATTTTAGACTGTCACTGTGATTTCCCTGCTTTTTTCCCTGCTGAATCAACCTATATATGTAAAAAAAAAGTTGATTTTGAGTGTTCATTATCAATACAACTTAGTTGCTCACTATATAAGAATTCAGCTTCTAGAATTTGCATTTCCTATTTAGCCAGAGAGGTTGCCCAGAGACGTTGAGGACTCCCCATCCCTGGAGATGTTCAAAACCAAGCCAGATGAGTCTCTGACCAACCTGGTCCAGCGGAAGGCGTCCCTGCCCATGTCAGGGGCGTTGGAATTAGAAGATCTTTAATGTACCTTGCAACCCAAACCATTCTGTGATTGCATAATTTTTTTTTTTTTAGATTCCAACAATTTTTCAGGTTCAGGGCACGACTTGCAAAATCCATTTTTGAGCATTTTGAAACATTTTGTTTCTGCAGGAATGAGTTCCTTTGGACCTTGTGACACAAGGGAAAAAGGCTGATATTGGTAATTTCTTCATAGAAAGCATTCAACATCTATACTCTCACAGCAGAACTGAATTCCCTGTGTTTTCCTAGGTGAAGACAAACTACACCTTCGCAGCTGTTACCAGTGAGGGTACCTGACTACATTGATCAAGAGCAAGTGGAAACCGTATTTTAACTCCTTGCTCCTTTTTTGGGTGTATTTCTATTTTTCTGATGAGTGCTGTCAATCAGTTTCTCGTGTGTAGACTGTCACAGCCAGAGGTGATCCTGTCCTCTGTTCCAGCAATATGAAAGCTGTGATATCAGAGCTATTTTTATTCAAAGCTTGATATAATGAAGCTTAATTGAGAGGAATTACTGGTGTTACCACAGCATTCTGGAAAATGTGACTGGGAGAGATATTTTCAGCCTGAAACTCTTTCTGTTCATTGTGGTGGTTCTGCAATCATCTTCATCTCTCTAGAGATAGAATTTGTCGGACTATGAAATTTGGCCTTATTAAATACATCTGTCATGGAATTAGCTGGAGGGGTGAAAAAAACCTCAAAACCCCCTCTGAATCTTCCTATGCCATGTCTTAAGTAATCAAAGACAAAGCATCACAGCTGGAATGCAAGAAGACCATTTTGCTTTCTGTAGGTGCTCTTCAGGTAAGAAAAAACAAACTCTGCTTGCCTAATAGCACAGTGTCATGTGATTTTTTGCATTATCCAGGTTTTACCCTCGTCTTTCGATGTGGGCTGTTAAAGTTATCTTATAAGCTTGAAGTATAGTACTGGCATATATGTGCACTTTGTAGAAATAGTAAGAGACAGTCTTGGTCCTGAAAATTGGCAAATATTCCTTAAATATATAAGTTCCAACTTCTGAGATGTTGTGAACTATTTCTGTTACTTTTGAGTGCCGATAGAGTTTCCCTGTAGGTAAAAGAAAGTACTTTTGTTAGTAAATATTCAATTGTATACCTGAAAAATAGAGGTCAGAGTGAACTGGAAGTCAATTATAAACCCTTTGGGAAATCTCTTAATTTATACTTGATTGTGGCTCCCTTCTTTCAGAGAATGGATGGGAGAACTTGTTTTCATTTTAATCCACCTAACTTCCATCTGTCTCTGCATATTTTTGGTGAAAGATCATTTCTTTGCACGAGTCTGTAAAACTACTGCTCTGCTGTATTTCATAACCCTGACATTTAAGAGATTGTTCTGCAACTTACTTTCTTCCTTCTAATGTTAAATTTTTCAAAAATAGCTTTTTAGTCTAAAAATAACCTTTTAAAAACATATTCTTTAAAGATGTGTTTAATGTTAGATGAATGATTGCTCACAGTGAACAAGCTCTTGTTCAAGAATGTTGGTGCTGAGCAAGATATCTATCAAAGCTGTTTTTTCTTCCGATAGCTGTAGCAAACCACGTTATTGAACACTTGAAAACAAGGAGGTGTGGTCCCTGCTTTTACCCATCTCCTTAAGTCTCACTAGAGAAAAGGCCCTCTTGTCATACTGCTGTAAGGAATAAAAGACAAAAGCAGGTGAGAGAGAAAGGTTTATGTTGGCAAAAACACCACAGTATGTTAATGGTTTAGTGCAAAACAGGTCCTGTGAGTAGCCTGTGCTAGGAAGAGAAGAGCATTAGATGCCTAGGTTTGGAAGCAGGAGTAGGAGAGGCTAAATGTCCTGATTCAGAGATGGAAATGAGACTGGAGCAGGAAATCAGCAAAGGAAAAAATGTTCAGAAAGGCCAGAGTCTGGGTTAAAAGAAGCAGAAAGGCTCATTACTGCATTCAGTATTCCCATCCAAAACCTGTATGTAGCCTGACTTTTCAGCTGTCATTTCTCTGCACCAAGAGAGTATTTTTAATGAATGGAGAAGTAGTTCCCCATCTCCTTTTTATGACTGGTTTACAGTAAATAGTCTACTACTGTAAAACCAATGAAATTTACTACTGTTATAAGTTGTTTTATCTGATCAAGTAGGAACAATCTGCACAGTGGTTTTAAAAGCTGCATAATGTAGTAATGAAACATATAGGTGTCAATGTGGTACGTGAAAGAATCTGAACTTTCAGTGTAGTGTTTTGTAACACAGATGTCTGAAGACAAACTTCATTTAAAGAACACATCAAGACTGCAAAGTCAAACTTTGGAAAGCTGTGAAATGCAGAACTCAGCATGAATGTTCATTTTGCTCTCCCACTTTAATCATAATTGCACACCACCTCCTTCCCTCCTTTACTGGTAGGAAGACTGGGTCTGATTACAGTTCTTAACTCTTCCTGTGAAAAGAAAATGTGCACTGAATCACACATTTATTGCAGAAAAGGTAGGCAAGAGCCCCCTCCCTTAACACTTACTAACTTTACTAGTAATGAAGAGACAGAAAATATGCATGGGGAAAAAACAGTTTTTCTGATTCAGCAAACCATGCTCCTCCTCATTCAGGATAGCCAGTGGTACCAGGGCAGTGTTTAAGTGACCAGAGCATTCCAGCACTGTCTTAAGTAGTTCATCCTTTGGTATTTGAATTGGATGGAAGACACAGCTTGCAATGTTTTGAGATCACCACATCAGTGAACACAAGTTACATATCCAAGAGTATGTGTCTGGATATCTTTCCTGATTTCAACCAACATGATTATTCAGAGACCAAGCCTAGATTCAAAGCCTTCATGTTATGAGCTTGACACAGAAACCTTACCTTCCTGACCCCCTGTTATCCAGGTGAATGATATTCCTCATTTACCTTGCCCTCTGGAAGAAAGGATTCCTAAAGGCACATCTGTCGGACTCCAGAGTTTCAGAATGGGACATACACAGGCTTCCTTGTAGTCAGAATGGTTCTTTGCCATGAAATATTAGAGTGTAAATTTGAAATAACCCTTAAACATTTAAAATGACTTTCTCCTGTTTACTGTGAGCCCCATTCTAGTCCCATCACAGCATGGCAAAATCTCAACGACTTCAGCGCCATCAAGAGTAAGATCTGCACATAGCTTTAAAAACAATATTAGTACTATCTTACACTTATATGGCATAAAGATTCCTCAGACCCCACAGAGCTTTTCTGAAAAAAACCTGTTTTTAAACACAAGTGCGAACAGGACAATATGTTGATCCATAACCTGCAGAGCTGAATAGAATAGAACTTTACACGGTCGTGCCAGTACAACGGTGCTCGCAGCTTGCAATTTGCAGTAGATACTGCTACTCCAATAAAGGAACAGTGCTTTTCTCTTCAGAGAGCACAATACCAGCACAGAGCAGGAGGCTGCCACACTCTCCTCCTGCAAGATGCAGGGACACTGCTGCTGAATAAAGCCAGGAGCCACAGGTACCTTGGGAATCGTGCTGTGAGCAGCAGCATCACCTCTCAGCCAGGATTGTGTATCTACAACTTCCCTCAGCTCCTCAGGAACCATAGCACATTGGAAGGGCCATGATTTTGTGGTGCAATATATTTGGAGAAGATGAAAATTCCTAATGCGCTGCAAAACTTCAAGGAATATTGATGTGGTGACTCTCACTGAGAGAGAGAGATTTATTATCTCAGCTAAAATAAAACGGTGAAAAGTAATGGAAAAATCTCATAGAGAAGGAATCTCCAAAGTTTAATAGTTTTTCAGTATAAATATAATTTTGGGGGGATTGCAGAAGGGAAGTGTAGATTTCTTAAAATTTCTAGTGTATTAACACTCCAATTTTTTTTCCTATATATCCATCACAGGAAGAGATGAAATACAGTTATGCTAACCCAGCCACTTCATAAGTTTGTATAAATATATATATATAAAATTTTTTTTTAAAGTATAGATATATTCATAAGTCACTTTTATAAGTATAATTTACTTACACAAGATGAATTAGTGATTACTTCATGACTAATACTACAACCAGTCCCATCAATACCTCATCAGAATATTTTACAGCCAAGTATGAAGTCAAAGTTTGATATAGTGTGGAATCATCAATAAGAGACAAAATAGAAAGTAAATGGTCAAAATATTAATTTAATAACTTTAGTAATTTGCATCACCCATGAAAACACATTCAGAGCTAAAATTTCTATAGTCAAATTAGAACTCCTTCTCTGCCTTCCCTTTGTTTTGTTCTGCAGCATCCTTTCCAAATCCAGTGTATCAAAACAGAAATGGATTATTGTCTATACTGGTCACTTGGACTGTTCAAGGTACAGACATAGGGATTTTGTATGGGATTAACCTGACAGATAAAACCTGTTTCAGTTGCCCCTACAGGCTCTTTTTCAGGGAAGTGTAGTGACTTTGAAATGGCAGAGATTTTGGATAGAGTTTTCAAAACAAAGGATTATTTATTGGTCATTAGGAATATTATAAGCCTGAAAGATTGTTAAGTAACAAAAGCTGATGTATGCATTGTCTCAATTAAATTGCAGCAGAATCTTAAATATATTTGAGCAACAAATGGTGGGACTTAGAGATGTATCTTTCTCAGCTGCTGCACATTCTTTTCAAGACTGACTTCTTGTTTTGAGGTTTGTATAAATCCATCTCTTTCAAACATGTTTTATCTATCTCAAGGTCTTTGCCAGAAGGTTTTTTTAAGATCCTGACAAAGAATTTTAAAGCTGGTCAGACTGTTTTACACAATTGATCTAGACGGCATATAAAAATCTCATGGTAAATCTTCTTTTTGACAGCTTGGTTAGCACACACTTTAAATAGTCACTGCAAGATTTCTGCATAATCTAGTCTTCAGATTAAATTCTGGAGTTCAACCTTTGGATTCACAGAGCTAGCTGAACAGAGACATTCATCTCACTAGTTTGAATTTAAACCATCTTATAGAAAAAATAATAACAATTATTCACTCAAAGTCCTAATCATATTCCTCACTGGGCTGAGACATAACCCTGAAAATAAGTCTTCATAGAACACATGTGGAGAAGACATGCTGATATTTTTGCTTTGGTGGGTCTTTCTGAATCAGTTGTTGTCTGCATGACATCAGACTGTCTAACTAATGGCACTGCAGCCTGGCTTTGCATCCTGCTTCCTTTCCTTAGGAAGCTGGGGACAATATTTCACTGTAGCAGCACATTTCTGAGCCTGAGACGGAGGCAGATACATCAGCTTTAGAGTAAGAATTATTTTGGACAAATTAAGTCATGGATCTTAATGGGTTTAAGTATCAAAAGCTTATTAATGACTGAAAATTGAGATGTGTAGTTCACAGATTGCCTTGAAATCACCTAGGTAAGGAAAATAATTTTTATATCCTTTTTTTTTTGAGAGAGAATCCCTACCACGCAAAATCCACAACTAACAACAGAGTAGTAAAGCATCAGTTAAATTTTTCCTTAGAAAAATCCTGACAGAAACTTACCCAAAAAACAAATATTGCTGTTGGCTCAAACTTGTCCCAGAGGGTTCTGGCTAAAATAGCAGAGCTTTTTAATTATTCTGAAATTGATTTATACACAGATTTATGCAGCTGGGAATTTTGCAGGTCTCTGCACCATGACAAGCAGTTGAATTCTGAGTAATTACTTCTCTATAACTAGCATTCTGAAAGAATTGGGTTAATTTCTCCTCAGTCTTAAATGAATGTTTATACAAGTATATCTAATATTTGAGATGAAATTCCCATTTTAAAAACGGAATACCAGAAAAATAAATGGTCCCAAAAATTCACATGGTAAAAAAAGTAAACTTTTTGAAAATCTGTGAATTTCTTGGAGAAACTAATTGCACTTTTTGTCATTTAATTAATTTTAAGTATACTGGATACACATTGTAATTTCTGATATAAAGTTTGCCTGGTATTATATTGATGTGTGTCTTGGGAAAAGTCATAAGCAAAAAAATATGGATGAAGACAGTATTTGGTTAAAATGATTATAGGAGAAGCTGCGTGAGGAGCAGCTGAGGTCACTTGGTCTGTTCAGCCTGGAGGAGGGGAGACCTCATTGCAGTTACAACTGCCCTGTGAGGGGAAGAGGAGGGGCAGGGGCTGATCTCTTCTCTGTGGTGACAGTGACAGGACCCGAGGGAATGGCCTGAAGCTGTGTCAGGGAGCTTTGGGTTGGATATTAGGAGAAGGCTCTTCACCCAGAGGGTGGCCGAGCACTGGAACAGCTCCCCATGGAAGTGGTCACAGCACCAAGGCTGACAGAGTTCAAGGAGTGTTTGGCCAATGCTCTCAAGCACCTGGTGGGACTCTTGGGGTGTCCTGTGCAGGGCCAAGGGTTGCACTTGATGTGGGTCCCTTCCAACTCAGCATATTCTGTGATTCTGTGACCAGAACAGAATCAAATTTGAAGAGTGCTTGTCCTTTATCTTTTACTGTATTACTGCAGTGAACTGTATCTTCATCCCTAAAGTTAAAACAGAAATGTTTTCACCATATTAAGTATAAACTAGGATAGAATATTCTTGTTACACGTAACATGAGCCTGCCTCTTATATTTAATATATCCAGCAATAAATTGCCATCAAAATCCGTAAAAATTAGTTTGTAATGAAGAAGCAGCCTTCATTCCATGAGTGGGTTAATTCTAAGTGTATGCATATACTGATCAATAGTCAGTAGAGCTCTTTCTCTTCGTGCCTACACAGCCAAAACACCCAACACTTAAGTGTGTTAAGTTCAACACACACTTCAGCAGCCGTTTGCTTAAAAATACACGGGTAGAAGACAGACCAACAAAGGTCAGATGAATTCAAGCACTTCAACTGAGGAGTTAAGGACAAGGAAATAAATGTTGCTTTTCAATATGGCTGTAAAGTAAAGCAATGTAGGGAAGACAAGATTATCCAAAAGGGCACCCTGAGTGGATTGCTCTTATGTCAGTGTGTAGCTCATTTTCACATTAAACTACTGAGTTAATGAATAACAAAAGACCACCTACAAATTATTACAGTGTGTTTAATGGATTGTAGAATGCTGAAAACACCATAGTTTTGCATCTGAAATGCAAGATATAATGTCAGAGCAATGAAGAATTGTAACTTGACCAGGGATATCTTAGAATACAAATGAAAAGAGATGACTTATTACAAATCCTATCAACAATACAAAACTATTTAAGTCAATTTCAGGGACAACATTTTAATTAAAAATAAAGAGAACACTTGGCTGTCTTGAGAAATGAATAAACTTATGGTTTGACCTGTACAATCATAACTAATTGTTTTGACAACCCTTAATATTACCATAGGGAACACGGTATTTTTATGCTCATCACATTTAATAGAGGAAGATGTATGTGGTCATTCATTTGGAATTGTATTATTCCTTCATTTTGATTATAATTTTCCCAAGTAGCATCCAAATTTGACACATAAAGACTTTGAATGTGCAGATCTGTGGCAGTGAATTCTGTTTATGTAAAATTCACAGAAGGTGAGTTCGGTTTAAATGCTGAACACATTACCTGAACACCCCCAGGAGACCTTAACAGAGTATTTAACAGAAGCATGGTTTGGGAAGCAGAGTAGAATCTGCCTTGTCTCTTTTCTCTCCTTTTGAATGTAGAGAACAGTCTATTCTTACAAAACTTGATCTATCTAAATCTTGGCACACTGTTACAGTAAGAGGAATCATTCACTCTGCATTTGCTAGAAGTAGCCCTCCTGTTACCACTCATGTGAAATCCCTTATATCCACTCACATATAAACACATTGGTTTAGTCTGCATCTGTGTTTGCTAGACAGAAAAAAGGTGACCACAAAAAGAAAAAAAAGAAGGCAACAGAGAAGGTACAGAAGTCTAAAGCAAAATATGAAATTGAGATGAGGACCATACTGCCTTACCTGTTACCCCTAGAATTTTTTGTAGTCCCCTACAAAATCCTCCTCTTCCTCTTTCTCTTTTTTTGATTGCTCCCTTAGGTATCTACTACCCTTCCATTGTCTCTCCATCCCTATCCTGCCTTCTGTACCCATCTTGGCTCTTGCTCCTCTCATTCATGCTCATAGCCCATTTCCCTGCTCACTCCCCTCATTCCTTCCTGTTTCTTTTGTACCCCAATCTTTCCCCGCCTTCCTGATACCACCAACCCACACTGCCCACTCTCTTTCCAAGTGCTCTTTTCTGTTGCCTCTCATTTTTCTCATTTCCTTTTTTTCCTGGACTTTTTACTTTCTTCCTCACTCTGATTTTTCATTCTGTTTTTTATATTGTGTCCTTATTGCTTGTCTAACTTCTTCATCAAGTTTCTGCCTGTTATCTTCCTTTTACCTCCTTTATCAACCCTTTATGTTTTTATTCCCTGTGCCCGTTCTCTACCAATAACTACACTACTTGTTTTCCTCTTTTCCCCTGTTATCTCCATTCTTTAGTAGAAAATGTCATTGAAATATAGGGCAGATTTTATCAGCACAGTTATGTTGCAGACCTGGTCCCCTCTGTTAAATAGTAATTTCCATTTCAGTGTTTGTAGCCTTTTACTACTAATTCCTTTGAAGTGTGAAATCTATTGTTCTGTGAAAATACTGGAGTAATGCATTGGGGGGGGGGAACCTATCTGTAATGAAATTTTAACTCTCTAAATCAACATCACAATGTTGGACAGGTATGTAAATAATGAGTTATTTATACTACCTGTCACTCTACCTTATCTAAAAAATAATTCATTAGTTCTTATACACAATTGTGCCTGGTATGTATTTTGATGTGTGATAACTGTAAAACATTATCAGTGTCAGGAACTGTGCATAGTCACATCGTTTTTCACTTTAATGGAGCTGAAAGTGCTGAGAACAAAGCCTCACAACTGATGCAAATCTTGTGATTAACACAAAGTTTGAAGGATGTTGTGCATGAGAGAGACTGCCCAGCCTTTCTTCAGAGCCTTGTTTCTGTAAGCATCTGAAAATGAATGTGGAAGGAAAAAATATCTTTAGCATTTTGGAATTGATTAGGCATGTATCCAACTGGTTGCAAGTGTTCTTTGTGTGCATCAAAACTGAGCATTCAGAGAGTGATAAGTATATTGCAGCAATTTGCTAAATATTTGTTGTAACTACATTTTCTTTCTTTCTATTTAAAAAAAAAACAACCCACCCTAATCTAGACATTCGGAGTCATTTTATATGTTTGCAGAGACAAAGAGGTTGCTGCATTCTTGGAACATGTGCTCAAACAGTTTTATCATCTACCCCTAGTCTTCTTCTTTCCCATGTCCATTTGCTTACAAAAGATGTCTACACTAGGAAGCACTAGGAAACCTCTGTTAAACAGGTCATGGAAAATGATAATATTAACTTTGAGACTGTGACTACATATGCAGGAAGAGATCTCTATGTCTCCCTGTGCAAAGAACACAGGCTATCTTGGCTCATTTTGCCTTTGCACATGAGATGAGGTAACCAGGAGAGCAGTTTGTGCTATGGAAGGACATGCCTGGATGAATTCCACACCCACTTGCTGGCACGAGCTGCAAAGCCTGCTCTGTGTTTCCTCTGCTCCACACTAGCTGGATGCAGTTATTTTTCTCCAACACTGCATCCATAAGAAAAAGACTGATTAGGATGTGAAGAGGTAATGCAACATCAGGGCTGCAGATTTCTGGTAAAATGTAACAGTAAGGTGAATGTTGAGTGAAATGGCAGAGCAGAATTCCCATCTGTTGTCCTCTGGTGAAGGCAGTCTCTTCTCCCACTGCCCATTTTAGCTGAAGTATCCATTTAGAAGTATCCAAATGTCATATGGTCGACACAGAATCTTAGGAATGTCGTATATCTCAGGGGATATGGGCATGCATGCAGAATCTTGGGAATGCTATATATCCCAGGGGACCAGGAACAAGATGGAGGTGGTCCAAAATGCTCTGAATCCCATGAGGATTTTTGTATGCACTCTAACATTGATTTACAGAGGTAAGAACTTTACACAAACTAATTATACTGTATTTTAAGTATCCTGATTGGATTTCTTCAATGTCACCCCACCTACTGTGCTGAAAGTATAATCAAGCCAAAGAATCTGACATGGAAAAAGAGAATAGAGAGAAAGGTTATTGAAATGATAATTCTCCTGAACAGCAGCAGAAATGATTGGCTTCAGTAAGAGAATTTCAGTCCATGCTCCTTATTTTGAAATACACTTCTAGGTTTGTTTGTGGCTTTCATTTACAAAAGTCAAAATATTTACTGTGCAAAAATTATTCAACAAAGAATTGTTTTTCTCTTACACTTTCTATTATAATGGGAAGGGTGCAGGAACTTGTGCCAGCTCTCTACAGAGGTGTACTAAAATGAAATTTTCTGGTGTCTGAAGCATTTTTGAGGTTTCGAAGACTTGTTGATTTGCCTTCATACTCCTTCTCAAGAGAGATAAGAATGTCATTTCAGATGAATGAAATTAGTGGCATGGCAGGTTCCCACTATCTCAGCTACCTATGGAAGAACCAAGTAGAGCAGAGATAAAAGATTTACAGGATGTACTAAAACACCTTTGGTTTCTTTAATGTGAGGGTGGCTCATGAACAAACAAGAGAAGTACAACTACATTCCAATTGAAGCGTACAAAAAAAGGTTTAATTTTTGGAACCAGTATTTTGTTTCCCAAGGTCTACTCTTGATTCTAGCCTGCCTTCTCTTGAGTAGGTGCGTAATCCTTTTCATGTGGGCATGCAATCCTGCATGGCCCAAGACAGTGAGCAATTTGCAGAGTGCACAGGGTTGTTCTTCTTTCACTTTAAGTATCTTGTGTCTTTTTTTGCCTCCAGTCCAACAAAGCTCCATGAGAATACTTCTGTAGATAACTACTGTAAGTTTGTGTGTCATTGTTTTAATTTTTACAAGATGGGCTTTTTCAAAAAAATACGTGAGTCAGATCTTTCTCGCACCATTCTCACACTCATGCAGCAAAATTAAACTGTCACAAAATGATTCTCTGCTTTCTCTGCTCTGAAATGGAGAACTACATCGATTTCTCCTTTCATCTGTTACAAAGATGCAAAATGGCCTGAGGTTCAACATAGATATTTAAAACCATAAGGAGTTTCTTGTGAGCTCAGAAACGGTTCTAATGTGTGTGAATATATGTATGCATGTGTGTAGGTGCTTCCTGTGAGAAATGAACCCGAGGGAAAAACTTAGCATGGGATTTTCTGGGTTAGCATCTGCATTGCACAAAAGGGCAGCCTTATGCACCATTTCGTGTTTCACCCAGATGCCTGTACAAATTCCCATGCTCCCTGTGGAACAAGGTCATTATGTTGGTCAGTTCCTTGCCAGTAAAAACTCATCACTTCACATTTTTACCTTCTTTTGCAACAGTGCCCTGATGTTTTTGTTAGTGCCTTCTGCTATGCACTAGATAACACACAACATTAAAGGCAATAATTTTGAACTCAATGACTTCTTCCTACCATTCTATTCTGCTTCACATAAGAGACAGAACTGTTTTCATATTTTTCTGACTTATTGTCAGCTGAAGTTGAAGTTGTTATAAGCACCTCAGTAAATGTACAAATGTCACTGCTATATTCTCCTTGAACATATGAAGTACCAAAACCTAGATGTCCTGGGAGCACCACTTTTGTTTGTTCATGTTAACAGTGATGAAGAGTTAGGATGGCTGCTTAAGTAACACTTATTAGGAAATATGTGTGTGAAAAGTCATCCACTGTTTTCTTCATCTATGCAGGATGAACTCTGCTTTCCGTGATGAATCATTATGTTGCTTTGCACTTTTTTCCCCATATCTCACAAGATCCCACGCAAGCTTTAAAAAACTCACCAAGAAGAAAAAAAAAAGCCAATTTAAATAACATAGCCAAGGCTGATTTTCCTCCTCCATTTGCTATGAAATCCCAGCAAAAAAAATTATATATGAGCAGTTTTCTATAAATCTTATGCTAACTAGCTGTTAAACAAGAGGAAAAAATTCCTAAGGATGAGAACATGCAAATACCCTAAAGAAATTACTTTTTTCTGAGGGATCTTATGAAGTTCAAGGAAACTTTCTAAAGTTCCAAACTACTTTGAGACAGAATATCTTCTTGAAGTATCCATGCTGCTGCTAGGCAGCAATCATAAATTGCAGAAGCCACAGATTTTCAGTTCTCACACCATTTTTATGTCTGACAGAATAACTCTATCTGTTATATCTTGTTGCTACCCAAGAAGATTTACTGAGGTAAAAAGCATTGTATCCTTACTGAAAGAATACAGAATACACTTACTATATGTATGTCCTATCTAAAGCAGTTTATATTTTTGCAGGAGGCTTATACAGTGTGTTTTGTCCTGACTTGAGTGATAAATTTTTGAAAGTTCTCAGGAATAATGAACTGGAAAATGTATTTTCCCCACAAGGCTCTAACATATTTTTAGCTGGTGGTTTCAGGATTCTATAAATGCCACACATTTTTAGCAGGTGTAAAGTGGTTTTGGAGACAGACTGGTAATGGCAAGCTAATCCATGCACCAAAAAAAGGAGAGAAAATAATCCTACATACTTTTTTCCTATACTTTCAGTGTTGTGGTATTTTGCCAGAGAGTCTGAAAACAGCCAAGACCACAATGCCTTAGGATATTACCAGGGGGATGTGCCTTAGATAATCATAATTTTGATGATACTGATCTGCACCAACAAGATAAGTTTCTAGGAAAGGATTGGTTAATCCTCTTGTGCATTGCAATATGAGGGGAATAAAATAATTGTTCTCAGCTGCACCTACTCCTGCCCTTTTCCTGTCCCAAAAAAGGTGACTGAAACAATACATTTTGGGAGGTAAAAATAACTTGGACTAACTTTTGATTAAAATGTACAGTTATATAGCCTATATTGGTGTTAAGATGAGATGGTTAATACAGTTAAGTGACAAATAAGAACTGTGACTTTTTGATTAAACTGTTTTATTTGAAAAAGTGAGGGGAAAGATTTCCCCACATTTTGAAGCTTCTCCTACTGTCTTTTCAAAGAAAATATACTTCTCTTGTCTAGGAGCCAATCCTCTTGTGTAGCAGCTATTTAGCATAAACTAAAAAAAATTAGAGAAAAGTCATTGACCAAGAAAATCAAGATTTCTTTGCTTTACAACAGTTGTCTTAACTACTAATGTAGATTTGTCACCATCCCTGAAGATATTTAAAAGTTGTGTAGAGCTGGTGCTTAGGGACAATATAGTGGTGGGCTTGGCAGTGTTGTTTATGGTTGTACTTGATGGTCTTCAAGGTCTTTTCCAACCTAAATGATCCTATGGTTGTGTACAACTTATTTCACAAAATATTTTGTTTTTCCTCTGCACACTCCCCCCAAAATCACTCATTTGTTGGGCAGCATTTTAATTTTTGTGCCTTCTTCAGTCCCTGCTTGCTCTCGTTGCTAAAATACATATTTTGTCATATGAAGCACAGTTTTATAGGAAATACTTAAAAAAAACCTAAATGCCAAAATGGTCTTGAAGGAATGACAGTTTTTCAACTAGACAAATGTGCTTTCTGTATTTTTCCATCTACCTCTCTTATGGAAAGTGAGAATGTTAAACAGCAGTAAGAAAAAGGCCATATGGAATAGCTGCCTTGAGACTTACTCTTGAATAGTTTTGCCCTGATGAGGTATTTCTTCAATACATCAACAAAATGCAATTTCTCTGAGGTAGTTGCTTTTGACCAAATGCTGCATTCCACGAAGGAATCTCTGCTTCATTGCAGCTGAATGATTTGGGGAGGAGAATGTTACTGGGTAGGCTACAGAATTCTCCAGAATTAATTTTTATAAATATGGTTTCTAAGAAGGCAACTTTTTGAATTTCAGACACAGTCCAAGAAAAAGCATATAAAAATTTAGATTATTAAACTATTTTTTCATATTTATTAAGCTGCATTCTACTTACATTTCTCCAACATAAGTTGTAGTGAGACAAAGTAAAAGATGGGTCTTTACAAGCAAGTTATTGCTTGAAAAGCAGTTTGATGTGAAATATTCCCTGAAAAAAATTCCTACCTGGCCTTTTAAATATCTTACAATGAAAACATAAACAGATTTTAGTATTTTTAGTAAAACTGAGGCTGCATTTCAAATGGCATATTTTACTGTGTCCCAAAGGAGGCTCCGGCTGACTGAGGTAATTAATACAGGTTTGCTCAAAGTAACCTGATGTACTACTGATGTTTTAATTTAATAATGTCTTAATTTTATAGCACAAACCAGAAGCAATGATGGCTTTACTTACAATTAATTACTTACAATTAATCTCTTTTTGATCTCTCATGCTTTCCTTCTTCCGTATTCACTCTTTTCCCCTTACTGCTCTATTGCCTTTTCCACCAAATCAATGCCAATCCTATCTCAGCCACGACCTCTGTTTCCTGTTCTTCTAGCAATTCCACCTTCCTGTATGCAGCTAGAAATTCCCACACGATATCACAAAAAGTGCTTAAGGACAGTTAGGGTGGTTATGAACTTTCTTGGTTAAGAGGATTAGTTTGTCAAACAAAGATGCCTGATTAGTCTGTCATAACATAGCAATGAAAAACTGATATAATATTTAATCATTTTTTCCTATTCACTTTTATATCTAAAATTATTGTTACTGCACACCATATATCTGAGACTTGCCTATTACTAAGGTGACATTACAAGATATGCAGCTGTCTGGATCACATTTCCTTTTTTCAGGTGTAATTTCTATGCTTGCTGTTCATTAATTCTATACCAGTTCCTGATTTATTAGATTTATTATTAGCCTTAATAGGTAATTTAAAATTACATTCTATTAATTTATTGTCTTGAGATGGAGAGTCTATGGTATATTCAGGAGACATAAAATCCTCCTCAGTTTGATCTTACTGTATAATTTTGTTTTCAGTGTTATCAAACTATTTGCCCTTGCACTTTTAACGCCCCATTGGTTACCATAATCCTTATGAAAAACTGATGCAAAGTTTTCATTTCAATTCAAATCATAAACCTCAATTAACTTCAGGTTCTAGGCTGTCTTTACTGAAAAAATGCCCCAGTTCTTTTTTCTTATTATTTTCTTTAGTAAATTGACCACTTTCTTTTAGCTTCTTTCACAGAGTTCAGTTGAGCTTGTTCTATTGTTACTTCCCTTTCCATGTTCAGCTTTCATGGCACACCCTTTTCAAATTTTTTTAGTACTCTTTTTCCATTACAACATATTTCACTATCTGTTTGTTGAGATTTTCAGTCTTCATCTAACCAATTTTTGGTTTTTAAAATTTATTCTTTGCAAATGTCGATGTTTAATTAATTATTTTTTTTCACTCTGTACTAGTGTTGATGATCACACATATCTTTTCAATATAATGCAAAGTTCTCTTTGACTATCTACTTTCTTGAAATAATGTGTTTGCTCTGCCTCTTCCTGCATGGCTTAATGGCAAAACAGGATGTCAGTATAAGAGTCAGGAAACAATACACATTTGTATATTTTCAGGTGTAGTAGGAACGTAAAACAAATAACTAAAGAATGTGCATTTTCCAGGTCCATAGTAGATGGAAAAAAGATTAAAATAATAAAAAAATCACTTTTTCTTCTTTATTCTAGTAACTGTTTGATTTTTTTTCCCCCATGAATAATATATTTATGATACTTGATACCATCATGGGAGAGAAAATTCAAATGCTTTAGAGGTATACAATTTGTTCTGTTCCACTAGTACCCTGAAAAGTATTAACATCATGTACTATTATTACTCTGCATGTTGACTCCAGGAACCTTTTGCCTCCCCGAGGTCCAAATAACTTACAAACAATGTAATGAAATTAGTTAATCACTTGCCACTGAAATAAAGATAATAGAGGACACCTGGGAATTTTTAGTATTAATGTCTGAGCTTGGATCAGGAGTGTGCTTTTGAAACACGTCTCTTCCTCATTCTCCCCTATTGAGCCTTGGCTCGCGTCTCACAGCAATCTTGGACCACACGCAGTGAACTCTTTGGGATAAAATTAAACTGGAAGTTGTGATCTGTGAGCCCATAATAATGCACTCCAGATTCAACTGGGCACTCAGTTCACTGCAGCATGTCCAAGATAAAGCAGCCCTGGGGTGCAGAGTACAGACCTCAGCTCTCCAGCTCTGTTGCTCTCTTCCCACTGGCCTACATTACCAACTAAGATAGGCAGAGCTGCTGATCCTTTGGAAAGCAGAAGTACAAAGCTTATTTAAAAAAAAACTCACAAAGGAAACATTTTATAGGAGACTAAAACACTCAATGTTAGCCTCATGACCATATTTCTGTTCTTCCAGAACACTAAGCTGATTTCTACGGAGTGCTATGGGGCTTTCATTATCATTACTTTAATTCCGGTCTCGTTGGGAAAAACCTGGAACTTTCCCTATTCAGTT
This sequence comes from Edolisoma coerulescens, assembly GCA_013397115.1. Lineage (NCBI taxonomy): Eukaryota > Metazoa > Chordata > Aves > Passeriformes > Campephagidae > Edolisoma > Edolisoma coerulescens. The sequence goes on along the minus strand of VWZW01006009.1, from coordinate 344,496 downwards.
GAACAAAAATATTGACAAGTGAAGTACTTAGTTGATATCTGTAGTATTTTCAACATTAGATTTAATGGTCACCAGTATTTAATTTTGTGTTCTTAAGGTAAAAATGCTTTTTCAAACTCTTTAGGTCAGAGAAAGTGTAGGAGTGGGTAGAAGAAGGTAAGTGCAGGAAGATGAACAAAATCTCTAAATGATATGTAATGTTTAAAACAACCCCTGCATTCTGAAATCTCTGCAGCAACATAATACTTCAAAAATGAAACCTATGAAACTTTTAAAATTGAATTAAATTAATTTAATTAAATTGCATGGCAGTCTAATTATAAATGGATGCAGACTAGAACCACCCCCTCTGAAAGGTATTTGAAGCCTGAATACAAATGTTTGTAGTTCTGTACTAACTGAAGTGTGAGATTAAGTACAAAAACCCACTAAAAATAATCAGGAACAGAAAGATTTATTCTTTCATACAAGATTTTTTCTAGATTACCAGCTTTATTCTTTTCCAAATGAAGGATTGGCAGCTGGAGAATACTGCCTGAACTTAAAAGAGTACACAGATTTTTTCATGGCCTGGGTAAAATCTTGATTATATTGCTATCATATCCACCTCATTCACCTATGTCTGTATCAGTGGCATGCATGCTGTGAGAAAAAATCTCCACAGACTAGAACCACACCTGTTGCAGGGAATAGATTGCTTTCTGGATTTTTGAAATGTAATATTCTGGGGAAATGCTATAACATTATTGACTGACCTTCTGTAGGACTACTAAGAAATGTACTGCAAGATCAAAGCAACTTAATTTTTATATTGATCGGAGCTTTTAATTCTTCAGAGTAATTTGTCCTTTGATTGTGAGTTGTGCTTCTCTTTCTGCCATGGGTTTCATAGGTTTACTAGTAATGGTTGAAAAAAGTGTACAAAAAAACCCTCATAAAGTTCCAGCTATTATTTACGACATAAAACCCTCAGTGATTATTTACAATGTCTTCAATTGTTCAAATGTACACATAGTGTGTTATTTATTATTTCTGTTGCTCCTCCAAGTGATCAACAGTCTTCCGTACTGACTACCATTTATCAGTGATCCTGCACTTTATTTTTACAACTTTCTAGATAATGAAAAGCGGTTTTTAAACTTCCAGGATAAAACACAGCACAGTCAAGGCTTCCCAGTGCCATTATAGGGCAGAGGCGAGGTGGTCAGCCTGCCCAAGGTGCTGCCCAGGCAGGGAGCAGCTGTCAGAGGACATGGGAATCCTCTTGGGGATCTTTGTGGAGAGGAGAGGCTGACTGGCACAGCTGGAGGGTCAGTGAGACTGGGGGCATGTGGAGGAAGGCTGGAGGCCTGTGACTTGTGATGGAACAGAGGCAGCTGCTTGTCTGCCCAGAGACCTGTGGCTGCGGGGTGGGGTCGGTGAAAGCCAGGCTCCAGTGTTGCAGGCTTGGGCTGCCCAGGTCAGAGCCATTCACCAACACCAACCTAAGGAACCCTCACTCCTGGTTATGGGGCTGGAATTTGGACATGCGGGGGACCTGTGTCTGGGACCTCTGCAGACCTGATCATGTCATCCTCAGAGGTATTTTTCTGGCCAGAAGCTCAGACCCTGGACTCTGAAGAGAGACTGCAGAGGTTTGTGGGGCCCTCAGACTGTTCATTCTCCTCTGTGTCTGTTTGGGCACCAGTGATAGTGCCTGGGGAGAGCTCAAGCTTACCAAGAGTGACTGCAAAGGTCTGGGGAGTGCAGAGAGGTTGGGGGGAGTCTGTTTTGTTCAGCCTGGAGAAGAGAAGACTTTGGGGAGAGAAGTAACACCTAATAGCAATTGCCTGATACCCACAAGGAGGTCATCAAGATGGAGCCAGGCTCGTCACAGTGGGGCAAGGTGGCAGGGTGTGAGACAAGATTGTGAGTTGAAATTCAAGACTTGGGTGGAATAGATAGAAAACCTTTGCCCTCATGGTGAAAAGTCAAGCAGTGGATTATGTTGCCCACAGAGGCTGTGCAGTCTCTGCTCTCAGAAGTTTTCGAGACCTGAATATGTAAAGAAAGCCCTGAGCAAAGTTGTCTGACCTTGTAGTTCACCCTTTCTGAGCAGGAGGTTGAGGTTCTGAGAGGTTCTAGAGTGGTTCTGAGGTCTGTTCCAACCTACAAGCCTAGGATTGAATAATGATCCTATGTACTGTGTAGGAGTAAAAGCTAAAATAAAATCTCTGAAATGCAACAGGATAGAGATGATCTGGCATGCCAAGTTACTCTTAGCTTAATCTGTCGTGTGCTGTCATATCACAATGAGCCATAACATAATATGACTAAAGCAATCCAAAGGTACCTACAATTCACCTCACAAGGTGATAGATTTGATGGAAAGTGTGAAATCTGACTGGTTTTCTGCAAAGTGAAAAGCATCTTTACCACAGCTTCTGTTCTATGTACTTTAAAAACAGATTTACTGTAACAAAGAGAAACCCCTGCAAGCCTTTGTATTTGCTGTAGGATTCAAGTTGCAGCCCTCCCCAACACAACATGTTTTCAGTGCTGGTTTAGCTACCATGGACTTTCTGTCACCAAAATTTCTGCTCAGCTATTCTGTTCAGGTTTTCAGCTGAACGTTTTGTTCTGGCAGAAAAAACGAGACACTTCTCACAAAGGAAAAGATTTCTCTTAACTCTGTGAGAAAAGCATTATATAGGTTAAAATTTGGACTCCTGTTAGGGAAAAAACTCCACCCAATTTCATTGGTTTCATAGGAATAATTTGCATTTAATGTTCCTGTTGAATCAGCATTGCTCTGTCACCAGAGTTGCAAAGAGCAGACCAAGTACACTACCTGAAAGTTAACATCAATGTGTAGTATTGAAAAATAATTTTTTTCTTGCACTAAATTAATGTCAAGAAGATAAGTTCAGGTTCTGCACTAATCTTTACATTTGCTTTGTTTGGGCAGCTGAAATCCTGAGCAACCTCGTAGAGTCTGTGTGTCACTGTTTGGATCTGTGAGGAGCAGTTTAGGACCAAGGCACGGAATCTTGACGTATGGATGATTTCAGCTTACCTATAGATAGAGCAGAATGCACATACCTTCCTGCATGACAAACTCAACAGCTGCATGCCAGCTGGCCAGTTACACTCTGTGGTCACAGCATGCCCACTCTCTTCTTTTCATTAAACGAATGGGAGAGACTTTGGCATTTAAAAGATGTAAAGATCTTATGTGCCTCTCCCTTATCAGCAATGGAAATAGAATTTTTGTGCATTTTTGAATGACTAAAGGGCTAATCAAAATATTACATGGTCTTGTGTGCTTCTAGATGGTAGAACAAACTAAGTGGAGTTGCCGTGAGTTATGGTAACATAGAACCCAGTAAGTTTTAATTCTTTTTGTGATGGTGTATGGATGCATACATCATCTGCATATTATTAGATAAAATAGAAAAATTACCCAGATAGGATTATGCATGCTGTAGTCAGACTAATCTGTTTCATCAGGAAACAGTTTTGATGGTTCAGAGGATCAAAGGACCCTATATAGGCATGCTGTAACCCTTGCACTCAGAAGTTTAGTCCACAGTCTTAGCTAAAACAAGTAGTGTACACACCAATTTTCTTGTATGTATGGGCAGAAGATAGTATAAGATCCCTGGAAGTTTTCAAAGGAATTTTTATTCATTCTTTACTGAATCCAATATACATGTTTTAAACACCCAAACCAGGAACTTGTAGTAATTTAATCCCCTATGATTTCTAAGTTTATAGGGAGAACCTTACTCAGAAATTCAGACTGGACTTACCAAGAGCATGCCATACATTGTGTAGGTATGATGGGTGTGTGGGATATGTGTGTTTTTCTCATTTATGAGAATTCCAGCTGTCTCACGCAATTCTTTGACAATCTCAGAGCACCCACTCACCCTTTCACAAAACCACATAGGCACAAAACATTATTAGTCAGTAGTTTCTCAGTGTAATCACCAGAAATGCTAATAATTTCTTCTTTCCTAGATGCCTGTAACATGCTAGGAAGACCAGCTATTTTTGTGACTTGAATGACTAAACTGACTGGATCACTAATAAAATACGAGGTGACTATAGACTCCACTTCTATGTTTCTCCTTCAGTTGGACATGCATTCATTTTTCAAAGAGTGGTTAAGAAACAATACATGCTTATTGATTTAGCAGACTTTAATACTTATACACGTACGCTGACAGGTTCATGTAATATTATTAAGAGAAACCGATAACTTGACATTTGTTTTCCATTTTACTCAGTTGAAGAAGTTAGTCACGGTGTTACTTAAACAGTTTTTTGTTAGCCTCCACAGGACTTCCAGTGCTGAGTTAAAAATATTTTCCTAATGCTGGGCATGTGCTAGAAAATTTCAGAGATAGCACAGCTGGTGACAAATGCGTATACACATTATTATGGCAGATACAGGTTACTAAAGCATAGATGTGATTGCTTTTGCCACTACTTCACATAGCAATCAGAAGATGTACTGGCAAAGGATTTGGCATCCAGTATGTAAATGCCAATGCTCCTTGGGTTACTGTCTAGCACTTGGGGTTTATGATGTTTTTACTGCATGTTATGGGATGGCAGCAGAGTAGTCAAGGAAATAGGATGACCCAGGAATTAGTCACCACAGTATTTTTTTAAATCTATCTCATTTATTTATTTGTTTATTGTTAAATTCTCTCAAAAGTGAATCCCAAGAAAACACCTAAACCCTTGCCAGTGACTGGTTATGTTTTGGTTAAAATGAAATCAGAAATGCAGGATGCTGTTAGACCACCCAGGTGTTCTATTTAGTGAGCGGCTTCACCTGTGGCAAAATGGTGTTTCTAATGGGCAGTCCTATGCTCCTGAACAGTTGGAAAATCAGAATGTGATGCAGTTTGTGGCTTAAGAGCCAGTCTGGCTAAAAGAATATGCCACATAATGGGAATTTCTGTTGAAGTCCCTTGTCCATTTAGAGCACCAGCTCTGTCCTGTGACAGCTGGTGAGTGGGTCATGGCCATGCTCTTGAAGCCTCAAAACCATATTAGCTCTTAGTCAGTGGCCAACATGTTCAGACAGTTCAAGGCAAAAATGGTTGTCCTACAATTGTGCCCTCCACTGTGATGCACAGAAATATATGAATCTGAAAAATGTGCAAGGCTACTGGGATATAAAGCAGCAAAACTCCCCCAGGGTGCATGATCAATTTTTTCTCTCATCCCTATTCTCTCTTTCAGTACTGACCAGAACAGAATGCTTTTAAATCACTCTGTCAATCCTGGCAAATACTGGAGTTGGTCTGTCGATGCTAACACTGATTGGGAAAGTGTTTGATGCTTGCAATGTCATGAATACTAGATCTTTTGGGAATATATAATTAGGAAAGTTTTTTCCAAAACGTGTATTCACATCAGTGAACAAAAAGTGTTCTGATTAAAGCCAGTTTAGAACAACACTGAAGAAATACTTTCAGAGAACCCTGAAAACATTGGACATGCTGTTGTTGTGACACCAGAAGGGGAAATTTAAGTCTCCCATATCCCTAAATTTTTGCTCATAAAACTTTCTGAATACATGCAAAGCTTCATACAGAGCTACGTGATTATTAACAACTTGAAGAAAACTGAAGGCCATTGTTAAAGTTTGTATTTGGAAAGCATTAGGGGGGGAGAATTTTGCATGTTCTTGAGGCAGAGTATGAGGTTTGTTCAGTAAATGTTGTATTTATTGTGAAAGAGAGTGTGAGATTCTAATCCCCAAAATTCCTGAACAATGTAGTTGAAAACTGTGAAGAGGAGCGTCATTCAGGAGGACAAGAATACTGTGGGACATTTGTAGGAGGTCATTGCTTGAAATATTTTCTGTAACACTAAAAACATAATATTTCTCAACTGTTCCACTCCTAATGCCCATAGTTCATGAAAGAACCATATTAAGTTTGAGTTAATTAAATCTTTTAATTTCTTGTTGATTTGTGATAGCTTTTAAGTCCTTATAAGTTGTAAGATTTGCTTTTCTGAAAAGTTACATTGCTTCTTGATGATGCCACATGATAGAAAGAAACAAGGCTGAAGGCTCAATTTAACTGCAAAACTCCAAAGTCTTTGGAAAAGATACTGCTGGAACCTGCCAGAATGACATCTTTGCATTTTTTTTCCTGTTACAAAATATAAACAGAAAATATCTGTGGGTGTTTAATTGGAGGATTTCTCAGGATTTACTTTTTAGTTAAAAGCAGAACCAGGACCTCAAAGGGAACAAATAACTGTTAGGATGCCTACGCAGGGATTACCAGGGTTAAGGTATTCTGAATAAACATCTCAAGAATAAATTTCCCATTTTTCAGATAAGTGTGGTTATCATATTGTCTAGTTGGCTTTTTTCCTAATGAAGGAGTTTTGGAAGGATGCTCTTATTTTGAATGTGAACGAATTGTAAATCAAATCAGCTGAACTTAAGAAAACAGTTCTGTAGTTCCCCTGTAACTCCTCACTGAAAAATTCCCAGTGCCTGAGCTGCCCCGGTGCGCCGTGGCTGCCTGTCAGTGCACCTTGACTCAGATGTTTCCAGCACTCTTCTTTTCCCTTCAGCCCCCATCTGGGATGCAGGGAGTCCCCTCCCTCCATGTTCCCTGTGCTGTTGCTGGGGAGAGCAGGGCTGATGAGACGTGTCCTCTGGCTAGTGGCAATTAGCCCAGACAGTGGCTGCAAAGTCAGGGCTCATGATGGCAAGGGCCCAAATTTCAGTCCCTTGTAGCTGAAGCACTGAGAGTACTCAATTCAGCAACTGAACTTTATGAAATTTGTGGGAAAACAGAGATGCTTTCCTGATGAAGACAAAGACCTGATGAAATTTGAATGTGACTGGTCAGTGGATTTAACAGGTTTGTGGATTTCTTTGAAAAATATTTATGGGATGTTTCTAAGCCAAATGTCTGGGATCAAGTAAGATGTCTTTGCCAGTAAAGATGATTGGAGTACAGGAGCATCTGTCTTATGAGGAAAGGCTGAGGGAGCTGGGCCTGTTCAGCCTCACAAAGAGAGAGCTGAGAGGGGACCTCATCAGTGTCTGTCAGTATCTGAAGGGAGGGTGTCAGAGGATGGACCGGGCTCTGCTCAGTGGTCCCGAGCAACAGGACAAGAGTTAGTGGGCAGAAACTGATGCACAGGAAGTTCCACCTGAACGTGAGGAAGAACTTTTTACTTGAGCAGGGAGGCTGGACCAGACCCATTGTGGTCCCTTCCAACTCTGCCCATTCTGTGATTCTGTGGTCCTGCCTCCTGTTTTTCTAACAATAAATGTGAAATGGTCACAGCTGAACAACTGATGAAAGAGCAGGCATGGTTCTTCACACACGTGTGCACTAACATTGAGTTTATGTGGGAAGCTTGCTGTGCTGGGAGGAGGAAAGAGGAAATAGTGTTTTCCAATGTGTAGGTTTGTAGCATCTGAAAAGCAACAGTTTATTGTAATGGGCGATTCAATGGACCTTCTCTGGAGCAGTAGCCATGGCAACCCCTTTGCACTGGACCAGTAGCTCTAAAAATGCGGGAGCTGAATGAATTTATGCAGGACATTTGTATGCATTTGCTTGAATACATGAAGATTTCACTTTGTGTTTTAAAATTAAGTTTCTAGCATTAGTATTTAAACACAGTCAATCGTATAAATATAAGGACATATATATTTTTAATCTGATAAATCTAGCTCTAATGCTATTTTCCCAGCCATGTATATTCTGGTATTTGTTAAGTCAGACTCGGTTATTAACTGAATCTGCATTCAATCTGCATTCAATCTGCATTCAATTCAAGCAATTGAAAAAGGAATCCAACGTGTAATTTTCTGAACCCACTTCTTTGTGTATGACTCCTTGTGAAACTGTCTCAGAATGTCACTTACTGGCAGTCACCATGCAGTATTGTCCACGACTTCTGTAATGTGAAGCCCTTACTCGTCCTTATGATCCCCTGCCATACGAAAAGAAAATTACATTAGTGTTGATGCATGCAACCAACCTGCAGAAAATCTGCCTTCATCCTGATTACTAGAGCTGTCATTAAAAAAGGAGTCCTGAAGTGAATGAACAGAATGTAGTTTTATTTTTCCTGGTGTTGTAAATGTAGTATGAACAAGGGACCAGAAATTTTCTGAATGTATTAGTTCTGATAATCCATTTCTTTTCTGTTATCTTTCTAGTGTTTTCTGTTTTGTGCAGGAGGCAATCAGCAAAAACACTTCAGTATTTTATTTAATACTGACAATTACCATTGAAAGAAAAAAAATTGCAGTCTATTGAAAAATCCCCATTTCACTCCAAAGACAATCCTTGAGGTAAGATTGTATTTTTATGAGACATTTTTCATATCTTTCATCCTCTTAATGTCAAAGAATCTTCAATACACAATCATCTTTATCATCCAAAGGTAATTTACATTTAACAGGAATATTTAATTACTTTATTGCTTAAAAAATAAAACCCCAAATCAAATACAGTGATTTATGCCTAATCTGCCTGAAAATTTTGCTTGTAGTTGTTCCCTATTATGAGCAAGAGAACAACCACTGTTTGAAATTCTTAGTTTCTGTTTTATTTTTTATTTTCCTAATACTCTTCAATGGTTTCTATTGTAATCAAGAAATGGAAAACAATTGAAAATATTTAATGGTGGAAACTCCTTTAGTTATAGATAAAAAACCAGAACTTTCAGAATTCTTCATCTTGCATCTAAAGTAAATATATGTGGTGACCTGGTTTTGGTTCCTAGTAGAGCCTTGTGTTAAGTTATCAGCCCCTTGTCTCCATCCTACCTGCTGTAATCCTTTTGAATTTCCTTGTATGGTCCTGTTTTAGAAGTTTCTAAGTTGTTCAGTACCTTATTGGTCTCCTGTACGCTCGCCCCTCCCCATACCTTTCCGATTGGTTTGTTCATATTATGCTTCAGACCCCGGCTACCCTGCCTATAAAGTCCCGTGCCTCCATTGTGTGAGGTCTTTTGGCCTCTGGAGTTCTTCCCCTGAATAAACCTATGAACCCCAAGCCGAGACCCCTCTCGCTTCTTTATCTCCTCGATGCCGTTCAGCTGTGAGCTGCCTCTGCCTGCCTCTCCGGGGCAGTCAGGGAGCGTCCGGTGCCTGAAGTCAGAGCCTGCTAGGAAGGGGAGAGAAAAGAAACACCAACAAATATACAACAAAGTTTTTAGCTTCAGGTCTTTTTACTATCCTTGTGCAATATCTCATTTATATTTTTATTTTACTTCCATAGAAATTTAGATGTTTTGCCTTCAGAAAGGTGCATTCCTCACTCATGCATTCAAGTGATAGCTGCATGGAATAGCTGATTTGGAAATGTAAGATCTCAGTTGCAGGCAGAAATAAAAGGTCACCTTTCATTTTGTGAAGCAGGATTTTGAGGGCTAAAGATGAATGTGGTGGATATTAGGCTGTGTTTCCTTGTTTGTTAGAGCTTATGTAATGTGAAATCACTTGCTTTGACTGTTCCTTACACGTTCTGTGTGACAGTGACGTTGACTATAAAACCTTCCAGGATATATAGGAGAGGAAAATGGGCAGGGAGGTATGCAGAAAACTTCTGCTGATTGTGCTCCTTCACCAGTCAGCGTCTGTTAAAAATAATCCAGCCCAAAAAACCCCAAACTTGAAACTGGATTCTAAGTTATAAACAAACTAATCTGGTTTTGTGTGCTCATGTGCATACCAAGTAGGAATTCTTCAGAGTTCTCCTTGAATCTGAAAAACACCACGAATTGGCATGCAACAGAAGTTGACAACTAATTATTTTAGCTGATATTTGTCTTATAATAGCATAGAAGACTCCCACATAGGAGTTACTGACAGATAACATGATGGAATTCCTATCCAAGTATTTTATGGACTAAATACCAGCTTGTGGGATAGCTCCCTTGTGGGATACTGCCTGAATTAGCAATTCAGCATAGAAAGATTTGTGCTATTAAAAAAGCATATACATGCATGGTCTGTGGCATTGCATGGGATAAAAGTCAAATCCATCCTCCACATGTCACACCTGGATATCGGGGCCTGACAGAAGGAATGTCCTACAGGGCCAACAATATGGCATGTTTCGATCATTTGCTTCCAGTTTGGGACTGGAATAGCTCCTGTGACCACAGTAGCTACAATTATACTGCCTTTATTTTGAATCTTTGTTGCAGGAAGATGCAATATACTTTAGTGTGTATTGTGGTAACGCAAGTCACATTTTCTTAGCATCAAAATTATTTACGGATTCCTTTTTGACCTCACCTGGTTTTGGTTTTTATTGCATGCGAATGAAACATTTTGATTTGATATAAAGCATGGTAATACATTGGAGAGGCTATGCTGAATAAACTATTTTACACAGAGTTAAACCCCAGCAGGTTTAAAGCTTTTGTCACTTTGGTTTTGATAAAAAATAATTATGTATGTCTTCCTTGATTTTTTTGTCACAATGAAGAACTTAGATCTTGAATTTGCTAGATGGACCCTTTAGTCAGACTGTGTCAAGGATTTTATTTACCACTGTGATTGAAAACTCTTTCTTTTCTGCCTTAGGGCTTCTATGCATAATTTTGACAACTTACTCTTTATCAAACAAATTGTGTCAATCTTTAAAACTGCTGCTTTCCTTATTTACTTGCAAGGTTTGAATATCCAGCTCCAAGAGGAAAGGAAAAGCCACATGAAAGAAAAATTTCAAGGTAATTTTAAACCAAAGGGAGGAGGTTTATATTTTTCAGGTCTTTACAAGCTTTGCTAAGCACTCCTGTTTTGCCTTTCAGTTACAGCTCTTTGTGTTCCCTTTGGGCTGTGCTGGTGCAATATTCTCTGTGCTCTACCTTGTGATTCACTTGTTTCCACTAAAGCAAGAGGAAATCATTATTGTGTTTCATAGGCATATAATCTCAAATCCATCAGATAAGCTCCTTATTTAGTGGGTTTTCTCACTGGTCTCCTTGCTCAGGACTCCTTGACTGTCTCATTATGAAGTTTCCAGTGAAGCTAAGAGTAATATTTTCATCCTAAAAAATTCCAGTTGGTCTGGAACCCCATGCACAATGCCACTGTCAGCTGTGTAATTAAAGAGTAACTGGCTGGATATTCTGTGGTCGTAACTGAGGAAAATAAGTGTATAATGGCTCTTCAGCTGAGATCTTTGAGAAAGCACTGATTTATGCAGTGAGCTTTCATGGATTTTATTGGAGCATTTGCTTTTGAAGTAAGGATGTCCCTGAATCAGGGTGGCTCCTGTTCTGAAATAGTTTGAGATCCGGCAGCCCGCAGTGTTGGTGATATGTTGATTTATCTGTAAGAACGATAGCTTGGCTACCACAAGTATTCTCAGTCACAAATTGACCATGGCTTGTGTGAGTTAATTTACTGTATATTTCAGAGCACAAGCATTGCATAGTAAATTACCACATCTGCCACAGACTAACTTCTCCTGATGCCCAAACTTGTGGTTTAGATATGCTCCTTACAAGTCCTTGACCTTCGAGCTGTACTTCAAAAGCAACTTAATGGGGAGGCATTTGTGGGAGGCAAAAATGCAGAAGTGTTTTTTTGAGGAAACAGTTGGGTGTTTTTATTATTGCATCTTTTTTGTGGTGTCCCTGTCTTATGAACGATCTGAAATAACATTGCATGGTGATTGGATTTGGTTTTGTAGATAAGAATTGGTTTCAACAGACGTCAGGTCACTCTTGGAATTTTAAAAAGTTGTATCAAAACATAAATAAAACTGAAATCAGTATAAGGGAGGACTGACAGTTAAATGGTACTATCAACTTTTCTTCATTTACTGTAGTAATGCTAAAAGGTATATAATGAATTTTATATCCATCCAGAATTAGTAACATCAAAGATCATTCTGTGTGTGAATCACATGTGTGATGATACAGTCCTTGTCTTAAAAATGCATTAAGAAAAGGAAGTAAGTGCAGAAGGTAGCTGTAGAAATAGTGCAACTCTTTTCCCCTTTGCCAGATAACAACGCATGGAAACTTAAGAGACTGAATCAAAGGCAAATACTTGAAGATAGTGATACTGATAATGAAATTTTTTAAAGTCTGTATTTAAAATTGCCACTATCCCTCAGGCGTGTACCAGTCAAATTCTAAGCCTGTTGAGGAGTATATTATAAACCAATAAAAACCAGTAATTGTCTTTTGTTTTTGCAGTTTTTCCCTAAAACTAAATTTTTATAAAGACTAAATATATAACTGATATATAATTCATAAAGACTAAAATGAATATTATATTCTGTTATATATATTATAAGTAATAAAAACTAAATATTTTTTCTGTTGAAGCAGAAGGGATGGAAAAGAAAAAGAAGGCATCAGTGGTACTAGGTAGAGTCTTAGAAAAACTTATTTTAACTACCTTTAAGAAGTATCAAATTAGACCCCATATCTTGATGTTGATACCATGACACAAAACATCCTTGCATCATCAGAGCGATATCAGAAAGCTCTAGAATTTTCTGCAGCCTGAGTCCACTCATGCAGTTATGTTCAGATGTTTCCTTATTTCTCTGCATGTTTGTGTGTGTGTGTGGATGCTCATGAATGTTTCTCAGGTTTTCATACTGGTGTCAGCTCAAAGCAAATTTTAAGAGCTAATACCTGCTCTCCTGGAAAAAAAAAGCTTTTCTTTTTTTTTTCCCGAGTTCAATGGAAAAAGTCAAATCAATATTGGATGAAATTGTGAAACCTTTTTAGGTTGTTTTATTTTATTTTGCTCTTTTCGTAGTCATTATTTGGTAAACCCCCTGCATTACCTAACTGCATGCCCTGAATCTTCTTCTCGGTGTTACTTATTGATTGGTTGATTTGGTAGAAGGAATTCAGGGTTAGTCATTAGCAAACACTAGCCATACTTTCTTGCTGATACAGTACGTAGTTTTCAGCAGCGGGAGGAAAAATTCCCTGACGGAATTGTCTGCTCTTTGAATGCCTCCCATAGAGAGGCAAGAGGGAGAGAGAGATTCTCTGAACAAAAGAAGCAAATCTGCTTTGACAGCTGCCAGTGTAGCAGTGCAGACCACACCACTTCAAAGCCGTGATGCTCCCTCCCATCAGCATCACTATCGGTGCTGCTGGGCTTTCTGTGGTCACTCCACAGGGAGAGGATAAGTACCTGAATTCTCAAGTATTTTCTATTATTCTCACTTCCTCCTGGCTCAGGTGAAGACGTGGTGCAGAACTGTTATCTGCAGTCCTCCCTCACTGACACAGGCAGGTAAATTTGTGAGGCTGGTCTGTTAGCTGGTGATAAAGACTGTCTCTGGGCAGGCAAATAAATGACGGGTCCAGGACATAAACTCTAATAATGAAAACATTTTTAACCTGTATAGCTGATGTCAATAATAATCTATATTCAGCTACCTAAGAGAAAACATCATTTTTACTGTGAAATAGTTGTGATTTCTATTCTTCCCTTTTCTCTTCTCTGTGAGGAGAAAAAATGTTTATTGCCAATTAATTCTTTGAGTGACTCTCCCAGTCTTCACAGCTGTGTAAATTAAGAAACTACAATGCAAGCTGCCAAAATTGTGCAGTGAGCCATGTCTACTGGCTCTTTAAGTCCTTGTAGTGAAGTTATCAAGGCAGGAGTGAAAAACAACCTAATGTCTTCTGAACTGCAAACACTGCAGTGGGTTCACATTACGTCACTGTTGTGCTCTCCACCTATTTGCTTATGAAATACAAGAGAGATGCAGAGCATTTGTCCCTTTCATCACCTAACTCAGCTTTCTCAACATTGCCAGTAGCATGAAAGCGGGTTTAAAATGAAAAAGAAAAAAAAAAAGAACTGTGACTAAATTTTAACTATCTGTGTAGCTGAATCTATTCCTGATCTTTGGCAGGCCTAGGTATTTTCCAGGATACTTTTTCAGTATTTTCAACCCCATTGTGAATAGATTGGCTATCCTAGAAAATGGAGATTGATATGGAGGGGCAAAAGTAAGGGAGGGAAAGGCGCTGATTCAGAGTTTATTGTTACTAAGTATACATATGTGAAATGTAGGGTAAGTTTAACTGGCATATTACTCAGACTATGGAGGGTAAAAATGACATTCACTTCTTTAGTGGCAATAGCTAAGGAAATCCAAGGTGGTCTGAATTACTGCCTGTAATTATGGTCTGTAAGATATGCTAGTAAGTAGATTAAATATTTAAAAAACCACATATCACTGCATGCTGTATAAACACAGAATACTAGAGAGTTCTGGGTTGAAAGGGACCTTTAAAGGCTGTCTCTAGTCCAATGTCCCTTCAACAAGCTGGAACAACTTTAACTAGAACAGGTTGCTCAGGCTCCATCCAGCTTCACCTTGAAGGAAATACGAATAATGTGATGACCCTGAAATTGTCAGTTCCTGGTGTCTTTCACTGTAGTGAAAGGCTGCATAGCATGTCTCTTCTGCTTGGTGCTTGAGACTCTCATGCTATCAGAGATTCAGGTTTGTAAGTCCCCATGTATTGGTTTGCACTGGACCCACCCTTGGGTGGAGTAGTATATCCTGGTTTTATGTGTAGGCTTGAGTATTCCTGCACCGTGTTCCTCCCACCCTTTCAGTTCTAGTGTTAGTGGCAACACCTTCTGTCTCTGTACACACTAAATCAATATATGTCTCTACAACCAAGAGGCCGACAGGAAATGTAACTGCACTTGACAGAACCTTCCTGTGTTTCACTGCTCAGAGGTGTTACTTGGAATATGGATCATAGTCACTTTTTTGCTTGATGCTAATAATGACTTGGAAAAAAACCATCACATGCAACGTATTATAAATAAAAATGTATTTTCCAGTATTCAGTATTATCCATGTTTTCTAGATCATTAACATGGGAAAAAATATTTGTTAAAGATAAAGAGAATGATTCTCTGTAGAAAAAAGGAATATCTAAGGCAAAGCTTTTCCTTAGCTTGGTCTGTGGGGTACAGTGCTGTTTGTTTCTGTATAAAATGGTTATGTTTGTGTTGTGTTGTAAATGTGTTTTGAATTGGGTTTAATACATCACATTCCGTTTGGAGTTGTGCTGTGTGTAATAGCCAGGTGACCTGTCTGTGCAGGTATACTGCCTGCTTATTGTAACACACCTAGGACTCTCTCAGGGCTTACAGAACATTTTGTGTTTCTGAATTTATTCTTTTCAGAAAGCTAGCATTTTTCTGCACTTTGCATGCTTAGAATGTGTAGAAAGGATATTTAATGTTTGACGTGTTGCCTAAATAACATGTATTGTTAGTAGATGTCAGAATAGTGTGATACAGGGTACAATGGAAGCTGAAAAGGTATAGCTTGGTGCTTCTTTTATTTGCCTTGGGATTCAGGTGATGTAGGTAAGCTTGGGGTTTTTTTGTTTGGGTTTTTGTTTCTCTTTTTGTTTTCTATTTCCTATATTATCTGTGTGCCTGAGCACTGCTTTTGAATCCAGGACTTGTTTTAATACCACCAAGATAAATGCAAGTGTTCATGTTACCTTGGCAGAGCTTTGTGCTTAAGCTTTTTATCTGTGAAACAAAGATGTTGAATAATGGCTCACCTTGTAGGTATTATAAGGACAAATTCTCTAGCCCCTGTGAGGTAGGGGTACATGGATAACTTCAGGTTTTGGTTGTAAAGTATTTTTTTAATGTTTTATATAATGAAAAGCTGTTTGTCTTAAGCAGTGTTCTTTGGGGAAAAAAATTAGTGGTTAAGAGCACAGAGATAATCTTCATTTACATCACCTTTGTATTCAAATCCAAAGGAACCTGCAGCTATGAAGTGGAACATGATTATTCATCATGCTGTGATTAAAACATAGACTGGGGACAAGGGATACAAGATGAGCTGGCAGGGTGTGTGACCAAACACAGGCGCAGAGAGGAGGTAGGTCTGAATTGCCTCTGGTCAGCTGTGGTCAGGAACAACTCACAGTTCTTTACCAAACACAGTTATCTGTGCTACCTCTTTCTTGGGACTGCAAAGGTACAATGGGTTCTTTTAGCTTCAGCAAATACGCCATGCAAAACTCCCCACTAGAGAGTGCACTAAATGTATTTAGAGTCCATTTCCAGCTGTGTGCTTTGATTACTATTGACTGAATCACAAACCTCACCTGCTTGGTGGCTGAGGCAGGTTTGTCATGGGAAGTGGATTGTGCCCCACAGTACAGACATAAGCAAACCCTCCCTTCACCCCATCATATGTGCAATTTCTACGAATATATCATTTTATCTTTCCAGACTTTTTAAATCTTGGCATACGAACAGGGAACACCAACCTCATCTCTGAAAATTGTATGCCAAGAGAAACGGCAATACGCTCCACCTCCTGTTCCTAGCCCTGGTTTGCCATGATTATTTCATAAGATCAGATTCATCCAGAAACCCAAATACAGGTCTGTTTTGTGAGTAAAAGAAAATATGATCCAGTTTTCTTTCAAAGCAAAGGACAGCATAAGACTCAAGTCACTATTGCATTTTCTTACTTGTTTAGAGCTTTCATTTTCACTATTTAGGTTCCTTTCTATGGTGACAGAATGTTACTGTTCATTAATCCAAATTCTAGTTGTGGCTATAGTACAATTAATCAGTAGCTGGAGATAAAAGTAATTGCATTTTTCTGATTTTCCTAATTTGTTAGAGTACTTTTGGCAGTTACTGTCAGCTGAGCAAGAACTGTGTTCTCAGAAATTATTCACTGGGGTATATTCCAGTTACAAAGATGCAGTTCTGGGTCATCTAAAGGGTGTGCTGAAATGAAGTGAGAGAAGTATATAAAAGTTGCTGCTGAAAAATAAACTTACTGAACCAGAATTAATGTGGTGTTCAGAAAAAGGTTTTTTTAATCTCTAACTTCAAACATTACTTTCCTATGGATCAATGACTAACTGTTTTCATGATATAACACATCAGCTGTTTTTTGTCTATTATTTCATAAAAAGAATTATTTCACAGAAATACTGAAATGAATTTTATGAGGCACCCTGTTTTTTGAATTTGTAAACTTTACTGAACAATATTGATATTAAAATTACATAAACCCAATTTTATTAATCTATTAAACTGTGGAGATCACCTCTCTCATTTGTGTAAAAAATTCTATTAATTAAGATTTTGCCATGAATTTGATGATTTACAATAGGTACATATATCAAAATATGGAAAGGGACCCTCCAGAGAAAGAATCTATGAACTTTCCTCTCCAAAGTCTTAATAATGCCAACAAAACAGGCATTTGGTTCTTTTTGTTGTTCTTTTTTTTTTTCCTGGATCCTCATTTGAAATAGATTATTTCAGAGTCAGGATTATTTGATCACTTTTAGAGCTGGATTTTAAAGAGTAAAAGATTCTAGAAATCTTTCCTTTTAAGAATATGGTGGCAGAAGGACTTAAATATTCCTGCAAAAGAAATTCTATACTTGTGTAAATAACTCTGACTGCTTGTTTACAAAAGGAGCAGACTCTTAGGAGAACCACAATAAACTTGCAATTCCTTCACTTTGCAGTCTATTTTGATGGCTGTAACTTGTTGCTAACTGCCTTTGCGAGGCAACATCTTCACTTTGTGGTGCATGAGGGAAAAATTTGCTACAATTGAAAGGCCCCTTAAAGCACTGTACAAACTCCCAGCTTCACATGGAACTCTGTGCATTAAACAGTTACATCAGATTTTAATCTTTGTCCCTTGCCCGTGACTTCTGAAGAAATTGTAATAATTCATGCCCAGTTTGCCATGCCATTCAGTGGAGTGCAGAACATCTGATAAATTCTCTTTCTGCATCCTGCATGAATATATTCTGAATAGATGTTGCAATAAGTTTAGTTGGGTAATTATTGCAATCCACACATGATGATTGCTGTACTTCCTTTTTCTGTAGAACTGTCCACAATTTTCACAAGTTCTTTGGAAGTGCCTGAATGTAGTGTAATATTCATGAAGTAAGGCAATTTTAGTTACTACATCTGTAGTACGAAAGAGAAGTTCTTTATTTGGAGCAGTGAAAAACTGGTGTTCGAGTTGGGCAAGATGATGTTTTCTTCAAAGAAGTTTGATTTCAGTTTTGATATCCTAAAGCAAGTGTCTGGGACCTTGAGGTGATTCACAAAGTCTCACTCAACCTCTTGTTGAGGAAACAAATACCAATTCCAAAGCAGTGCATCTAAACTTGTAAGGAAAATGTTGAGTGGGGTATTGCACAGATTGGAAAGCACTGAATGCAAGCACAGAGTCTGGACGACTCTAAATTTGAGTACTCATGTGAATCCTTTTGTTCAAAAATACGCAGCTCCTGCTGCGGTTTGTGGATCAGCAGACCTTGCTGATCTGCATAATCTTGCCCCAAAACCACACCAAAAGAAACAGACTCTAAAACTAGAATGTTTTGAAGTAATGCTGTAATATGTAGATGAATACTAGTTTTGCAGGCTGAAGCTCCTAGGTCTTACTTGTGATATGAATACTTGAAAAAAATAAGATGCTTGTTAGAGCATCCTTTCTTGTTTCAGACCAGGTCTCTAGACAAATGATATTACATCTATCAAAACTTTGTGTTTTCACACATGCAGGCCCTTTATGCATTTGTTGCATTAAAAAGGCATGGTAACTGAAAGGTAACTGAAGATACTTCATGTTTGGTTGATTTACAGGTTCTAATGCAATTGCTGTAGGTTTGTCTTTGACAGAACTTTTGCTAATTCTTTGTGCTGTTTTGTTTTTGCCCCATACGGCTATCACATTCAGATTCACTCAAAGCAGTTTTTCTCCCCTTCATTTACACTGAGTTTACAGGTTTTGTAACTTGACTTCTATGAAGGCAATAACATCTGGCCATATTTATTACCACTGTTGGCTCTGTCTAGGAATTTTGGACGCAAAACTTTGTGCATGCATTTCTGTCTAACTTATGCTTTTACACAGATTCCCTTTCAGTTTGGAGGGAAGAATATTCTTGTAAAGTCTCAGGGGATCTCTGGCTCTGCTGTAATCTTTGCCTTTAAATTCTTTAAAGAAATGTTACTGAACAAACTGCAATTAGTCTATAGGGATGAAATACATGTAATAGCTCCCAACAAAGATCTAGGATATATGATTGTGCAATATATTTTAGCCAGTAATAATAAGGCTCTATGACTCAATAAGTATTGTAGCAGGAATAGTAAGGTCAAGCCATTTCTTTATGGCACAAAGCAGGACAAAAATCTAACTAATATTTACATTCTCATGTTATTCTTTTTCTACAAAACAAATGTTCTTTTTTTTCATAACTATGAACAAAAATGTTCTTTTTTGTCAAATATCTGGTGTCCTAAAGGTACTTTTGAAAATAACTGCCAGATGACCATATAACATAAAAAGTCCAGTTTATTTAAACTAGCAAAGCAAGGCATCTCAGTAAGAAGGAATGGTTGCAGGGAATATTAAAAAAGAGACAATTTTCAAAATGACCTTTGTGAAAAGCTTATACTGAGAACATACTAAAACACAACTGGATTCCCTGGATCCTGTAGAACTGATCAAGACAAGTCAGAGGAATCCTAAAAAGGAATGAGATTTTTTTTCTCAGGTGTAATGGATGAGATAGAAACAAAGGAGGGAGAAGAAGCTTGCAAGCCAGGCAGCATTCCTTCTTGACAGGAGTCAGGCTGTCTGGGAGCCAGCATTCAGGCTTCTATCTTAAATGCCCTGGTGTCTTGGGAATGCAAAGCGTGGCAAAATATGGCATTTCCTTTGTTTTTCTATTCTCGCAGATAAGACGCTCTTCTGTGAGGAATTCCATCTCCTGTGCATTTCCTGATTGGGAGATGTGGTCTGAATGTCTGTACATTCAAAATAGGTACAGTAGATATCCACAGGCACAGAATGCACAAGATGAACTGGAATAATTTTTTAAACTAATCTAAGACAATGTCTGGACATTTTTGTACCTGGTCTGCTAATAAAGGCTTTTAGAGTTTAACGCAATGGTTTTGATTAGGTTTGCATTTGTTGTTTGTCACACTGGGCTTACGACACCCCTGGCATATACACGACAATCAGTTAACTAAATTTTTTTCTTACACAGATGTAAGGAATCAATCTTCATTTTCACTGTTTCATATTTAAGGGATGATCTATCCCTGTGCTCATTCAGTTATCTGAAGACACCTGTGTGAGGTCATTATCAATAACCAGTTTGCTTTCATCTGTTGAATCAAGTCCTTCTCAACCCCTATTTGGTAGGAATATCACAGACAGAACTCAAAGCAACAAAGTATAGTCAGTGTAATTTAGTAACAAAGCCAGAAAAAAATTGCAGCAATTAAAGCCAGAGGTGCACAAAACTAAAACCCTCTAGAAATTCACAGTAAAACCTCAGTGAACAACTTTGCTCTTCAATCTGCTGAATAGCAGGCTTATATTTCACCTGAACGTCTTTGAGAAGAAATGAAAATATTTATCTTTATTCATTTGGATATTAATGGACCTATAGCACTGATAAAAATACTTCTTTCTCTTAGATTCTCAAAATTCATACAGATTACAGATCAGGAAGTGTATTCCCTTGGTGTGTAGACTTATGGTGAGGAAAACATGTAAATGATACATTACATGGCTAGTGTTTTCTTTTTTTCTTTTTTTAAAAACACCTATTATATTTAATGTATTTTACTTTTCATCACTCTTTCAGGTTAACATTTTTCAGAACAACCACAGCTACAGTGTTGGCATCTACACTCTTAAGTTCCATGTGTAGCATGGATGAACAATTTTCAGCTACTGCTTCGGTGATTTTTTTTTTTTTTTTTACTTGCCAAACGGTCCTACTTTCATTTTAGTTAGTTTTCTGGCAGACAGATTTGAACAGCTATGAACCTACCATCATTACTTGTGTCAGTAATGAGAGGCTTGCCAGGGCTTTAATACCACTGGTTCCTGTATTTTAGAATTTACTGGATGGCAGCTGTCCTAAAGGATGTTCCAGAATCTTGCAAGGGAATTATTTTGATTTACCATCTTGGCTTCATGCAGATGATGCTTACTATGTGGGAACTGGCAGATGTGGGTGAGAAGGCATAACTTGGCTTGCCAAACAGTTTAGAGCTCTTTACTGGGTAGAGATACAGTATGTCTGTGTTTGCCACCCAGGCTAGAAACCAGGCTAGAAACCAGATAATGCCCTTAGGAACAGTCTATTTATGACACAAGTGGGCTTCATTCAGATAAACCTCTTGTTCACTTCAAAAAAAATAGTGAATTTTTAGTATCAGTTTTCATTCCTGGCTTAAATAGAATTACCAGAGACTTTGCAGTAGGACGGATTTCTTATAAATGTTTTTGTTGTTAATTTAGGATGGGGAAAACTTCCCAATTCAAAGAGGAGATTAACATCTCTTGGTGAGAATGACAAGAAAAAATCACTATTTCCAGAATCTGAAGTCATCAAGTTAGTTTCCAGATCCCTGGGTACTCTTGGGCTGTGAGTTTTCTCATGTTATATGCAATTTAACCTAGAAGTCCCTGCTGGCAAAGTGCTTACAAGTAGTTAATATTTAAATACACATCCTCCAGCATATATAACATATTTTCAAGCCAGTGGGCCAGAGAGCTCCATTCAGGGTTCCCTTCCTTGTGTGCAAATGTCTGGTAGTACTGCAAACTACATTGTTATTAAACTCTATTTTGGCTGCAATGAGCCAGTTTGTAACCACCCCATCAGGCAGCATTTTTGCCTCAACTTCTGTGGTGGTTAATCCTACATATTGCATCAGGTGCTAAGATGTTAGTCTACATGGCTTGGGCAGAGGTGAGGGAAGGGTGTTATTAGCAGTGCTGCTATCAACTACCACATTCTAGTGCTTAGATCTGCACTATTATTTGGGTCAAATCTATCTGGAAAAATGTTCGACTTTGGCAGATGGAAGCGGAAGCATTCCCAACTCTGCTGCACATACTTATTGTGAGAATTTCATCCTTGACCAAATATTTGTCAAAAACAATCGGGGGAAAATTGGAGAATTCTAGGCAAACAATAGGTAAAAGAGTTCCTATGATTTTGGGAATGGGGAGATTTTTTTTTCTTTTTCCTAGAAGATGTAAAATTTATAACCAAATGTACCTTTGGTTTTGCAGTTTAGCAGCCATGCATGGTAGCAATGCAATTTAATATTGCAGTCACCGAAGATTAAGCCTGAAGTTGATAACCAGAAATAAACACTCTTGGGTTATATGTGGGCTCCTATAAAACAAGCCATTTATGCAAATACACATTTTATTAATTCTCTAAGAGTGACCACAGGAGAGAAGGTGTTCCTTACAACACCCTCTATTTCTTGAATTTTTCATACAGCTGAAGTATAAAGCTTTTCCCTACTTCTCAAAAGAATGCTAAACTCAAATTTCTGAAATGTTCCAATAGAAGGGGACCACAGAAACAATAGTTATTTCGTATAAATTTGTCATGATATTACTTTAAAATTAAGTGATATTCATGCAGGAGTGACTTACACTAAATCATTGCATTACCCCAGCCTCATTACATTTGCTGCTGAATTCAGAGTGCAGGGATGGAGGGGAAGAGAGAGAGAGAGAGAGAGAAATCCTGAAGAACTTCAGCATAAAATTTGTAAGCAAACATGTGACTGCCCACATGCATATATATCATCTATCTATCTATCTATCTATCTATCTATCTATCTATCTATCTATCTCCACAATTATTTTGAGATCAGAGAGAATAGCTGCTCCAAGAAAGTTTCATTTGGTTTTACATGTAGCATTTTTAAAAATCTTCTACACTAATAGAAAGTAGTTATAAAAGTGCTTGAAAATCATAGTGATCACTGGGCTCGTAAACAGCTCTACTGTCAAAATGCTTTGAAGATACCTCACTTGATTTAACAATTAAGCTCAAGATCTAACTTTCATGCTAGCCCATCATGGGTTCATGTGACAAAAAATAAAGTACAAGGGAAAAAAGTTTGCTTTTAGAGGATTTAACAGGTATGTAAACTGCTGAAGATCTGAAGTTATTGGAAGACAGAAATAATCTGTGTCCTTGGGTTAGAGTCATTGTAGTACTCTTCTTTCTTGGGTGTCTTGTAACTTGGCAGTCAGTACCACTTCTGTCAGCGTTCTGGCCTTCAAATTTTCTGTCAACATGCACAATGAGAACCCATGGAAAAGTTCATAAACAACTTCTCTTCCACCAGCTGCAATGTGCATTGAGTTAGAGAATTTTTCTTCTCATAAAGATGCATGGTGGTAGCTATAAAAACCTGGCAACTTTATGTCAGTTAGGCCACTGCATTTAACACACGCAGCATCTGCCTTCCTTTGCCTTGGATAAGAGCTTTCAACAACTGAGTTTTCTAGTTGTATGTGCCATGTATTGCTTTTTTGGGAGGGGTACTTAAAGATAGTTTGTGTTTCCAAAGATGGTCTGTACCATCAGATCATAGAAAACTAACTGTCAGCATTGATCATAATTCTGGTGGGGTTTTTTGTGTTGGATTTTTTCTTAAAACTCTGATAAAATGTCAATAGTGATGCATATCCTGAGTAAGCTGGCTATACAAGTATATGCACCTATGCACCTATTTCTCTCAAGAATGTCTTGCAAGAAAAAGATTTTCTGTCATCTGTGGTTGCTCAGTAAAATTGTCAGAGGGTTGTGCAAAGTTGGTTACAAATTACTCCAAAGTAAATGATATAAAGGTTGCAGAATCCAATCAGTAAATGTCAAAACCTAAGGACCAGGTTTGAAATGAGATAAATAAAGTTAATTACCAGCCTCATTAATTCAGGTGATTTTAGGAGGATTGTCTCCATGGCAATGCAGTTTGTGAATAATTATTATGATTAATAGATTTGATGAAAATACAATGTTTTGCCTACCTTTTATTGGCTACTGCAGTAGTGGCTGGCATCACTCTGTGGTTTTAAATTGATCTGTGGATTAACCACCAAGCAATTAATAATTATGTTAGGTATCTATCAATTTTATTATATTCAAGACCATTAAATGAAAACAAGTGATCATCAGTTTCAATGAAAAAGAAGGCAGTACAAAACGTTTGCTATGGCATCCACTGAGTTTTCAAAACATAGGCAATATGATGACAGGGAGAACAGGGACACACATTGAGGAGTGGTGGGTTGTGGCTGATATGAAATACAGCGAAATAACTGTCTCATGGTTGATGAATCTGATGGGTTGGTTTAGGATTTTTCTAGTTACTTTGACATCCTCTTTATTCCTTTCATGACTGCCTGAAATCCTAGTTCTGGCTATATCAAAAGCACAGGATGCTTACCTTGTGCGCTTGTGCTTTGGGGATAAAGCTTGCTGTACTTCAGCAAGAAATCCATTAACGATGGTCACTCTGAGGAGACTGATGGAGTGTCTGTCTTCCATTCTGTGACCTTCTACCTTCTCTTTGAATGACAGCCCTTTGTTCATCCTCTCTGCTAGATTCATTCCCAAGGGAAAACCCTGGCACACCCACACTATACGGAGCAAAAAAAAATGGAAAAATGGGGACAGAGCAGCAGCTTCAAGAGTCTTGTCCCATAATTTGATTATGTGATTATGCTAGAGGGGAAAAAAAGTATTAAATGTGATTTCATGGCCAAAACAATCCTTCTCCTCCTCCATACCATCTGCATCATCTGAGAGCCAGGCTGTTTTGAGTTACAGAAATTTGAATTAACTATCTCACATAGTACTTGTTTTGAGCCTTCTAAATTGTGACAAAATTTCTCACTTTAGCAGGCAAAAAAATGATAAAAAGAAGCACAAAAACCTGGCTTCCAAAATGTCAGAGAAAAGGAGCAAATACTCTGCTAGGATTTCAGTTGGTTGAAGTAGAAATAGTAAATTCATTGGAGTAGTCAATATTTTTTTGTAGGACTTTTTTCTCACAGCCCATGTATTTGACTCACTCAGCTCTGGCGAGTAAAAGTAAACAAGAGGATACCAAGCCATTTGCCCAGATGGAGATAATATTTATTTAATGTAGAGTAATCTTTTGTGTGAGCTACCAGCAGTAGGTACCTGTATGTGTGTGTTTTCCTTGTTTTAAAAAAAGAGAAGATGGCTACACATTTTAACACATTTGACGTGGTTTTGGGTTTTTGGTGGGGTTTTGTTTTGCTTTGTTTGTTTGTTTGTTTTTGTATTGCCAGTTGTTTAAACTGGCTGGCGTGACTGTGCTGTGTTGGTTTTGGGTGCTGGGGCTGTTTACAACCTTGGGGAACCTTCTCCCTCTTTCCCTCCACATTGCATTTGCCATCCCCTCGCAAACACAGGCTCAATGCCAGTCATTGCATTTCCATGTATGTTTTGTATTTTTTTTTTATGTATATGCACATAAAAAGAGGAAGCCATGGGTCTGTGAAATGGTACTGCAAAATTTCATCTTGATTTTATTTTTTCTGAAAAACGCCATTAAAATAAGTATTTTTTAAAGGTTTTGTCTTGCCCAGTTCCAATCTCAGCAATTACCTTGAGGTGGAAAATATTTCGTGGTATTATCATAGAACAAGCATTCAGACAAGAACTTTGTGCAGTTGTCCTCCTGTACTAGTGCAAGTTCATAAAGTCATAACTAGTCCAATACTAGAACACACATTTGGTTTGGGGACATATGCTGCAGCGATTTGAATATAACAAGGAGTTTTGTTTTAAACAAAACATGAGTGCCCATGAGAGTAGCCAGCACAAGTCAAGTAGAGCATTAAGGAACATAAGTGATGTCTATAATGGCAGTGGTTCTGATCACTGATGAAAATTTGAAATTAATGGTTGTTGTTCACATTACTGAATGTAAAAGGTACTCTTAAAGCTCTGCATAGGCAATGGTAGCCCTTAAAATATCTCTGTTTAGGATGTATCCAGAAACAGAGAAACTTTCTATCTAAGTGGCAGGAACCATCAGGCCTAGACTGTATAGTCCAAGAAGGAAAAAAAAAAATCCTATGAAATTTTCCCTAGGAAACTCTGAGTTAGAAAATCTGTTATCTAAGGAGAATGACGAAGGAAAAGATACTAGTTTGACATAGGGCCCTCTATAATCCCCTATACAGTGGACTTCTATGTATTATTTACTACGTATGTAGTAAATAAGGGAAATGGAGCATATAGAACACTGTTTCTTTTACTAAAGTAACATCTTGAACAATCAAAGTTCCCTCTGTGACACTTTCATGAAGTACTTTCATGAAAAGGTAACTAGCAAATAGATAGGTAGAGGCAAACTCCCGATGTCATAGGCCATAGTATACACCAGAAGGGTGCTAAAGACTAATCAGAAGTCCGACGTATTCTAAATTTTTTATAATGTTGTAAATCATCCCTAGTTTCCCTGCTAGATGCAACAATATGCTACTTTCCTAATTAAGCAATTTAATATAAGAGACTAAATTTATTCACATCTGGTTCAGCTGCTAAAAATGTAATCGGTAAATGCTGCAGATCTTTTGACAACTGGGAAAATATTCTGACTGTTAACAGGAGGATGTGATTCATTTCAGTCTCTGCAAAATATAAATACCTTTTGAATACGGGAAACATTGCAACCTCATTCTGTGTCTAGAAAACTTTAATCAATGGCTGAAAATTAGGTTAAGCAGTATAACTAAAAATGTGCTAATTACCAAATGGATGCCATGTAAAAATATGAAGTGGCTTTTTCTGAAGGAGAAGGTGAACTGTAGCTTCAGTTGAACACCTACAGGGTACTCAGTGAAAGCTACAGCTGGAGATCTTGATAACGTTTCTGCTGGTCTTTAATCCTTTTCTCCTGCCACTGTCTATGTTATGCTGTGATAAAGATTAACTACTAATCAATGTTAAGGCTTAAAATTCATATTTGTGTGTGCACACAGGGTTTAGGCACTGAGTGGTCTGCACTGTTATGACAGTCATTGCACTGTAGAACTGAAGCACAGTGTGGAAGACAGAGGCAAAGCTGCTATAACTCTTGACATATTTTCATATGGGTAGAAGCAGCCAAGGAAAAAACTTGAAAGACTATTTTAACATTCATATCTCCCATCCCACACCCCTTCAAAATGTTGGGTAGAGAGCCACAGTGTTGGAAAAGTGATCTCTGCAATAGCTGAGGTACAAACCTTTGCACATAGCAAAACCTTGCAGACCAACATTCTGGCCTGTAGTGAAATAAAATAGTATTTGCATTGGTACAAATATTTGGCAGTGTACGAGATGTCTATAACACTGAAAAAAGATAAAAATTCATCTAACTGAGTTCTTAAGGACAAGATGGTATGATGATATCAGCATTTGACATAGTAAGCAAAATTAGGTGCCCATAGCACTAGCAATCCAGATATTGTGTAATAGAAATTCCAGAAATATGACAGTATTTATAATTGAGTTTATTATATTAATTAGATAAAAGTCTATTAATGCATCTATATGCTGATATTAATACATACTTAAAACTAATGTCTTTATAGTCATAATTAATTTTTATATCTAGATGAGAATACATTAATTACAATCTGTAATACAGAAAAACCTCTGAAAATGAAACATACAAAAAAACGCTTTTGTTGAACCTAGAAACAGTAAAGGAAAGTGGAATTTAATAATCTCATAATCATGCTATTTTCCACCTATTATGTTCTCCATAATGACTGTGATGAGCACTTATAATATCCCAGTGTCCAGAAGCCAGTCTGAGTAGACTGGATTTCTCCATCATCATTTTGTGGTTCATTAGATTTTTATATACTACAGTAGCCAATAAGGAAGCATTGGGAACTCTTCCAGGAGTTCTATCAGTGCTTTGTTAGTTTTAAGACCATCTTTCAGCCTCATGGTAACTTGTAAAAAAAAAAAAAAAAAATCCTTACTCTCTGCGGAGTAATGAAAGAAAAACCCTCTTATCTTTACAAGGTTGTACCTTTTTTTTCCAATAGTATATTCTCTTCTGAGCTGAAATGTACAGAAAATTGTGGCTGGCTGGAATTCTATATGTCCAGGTGATGGCCTTAAATATAATGGGCATTCATGTAATTGAGCAGTTGATACGAAACTATCAAAGGCAAACTTACATCCAGAAATCCGAGTGGCATTATAAAAGTCACTATTCTAGACACATAGTTAATGGTATTACAACTTACTGAGAAAACATTCACAACTGAGAAAATCATTGTCTGTGAGCACCATGAACACTTTCATTAGAAAGGAAATGAATGACTCTCCTTCAGCAAACTACCGTGGGGTGCATGATCCTCCCCCCTTCCCCCTTCTCTGGCCTGCTCTGTGCCTCCTCTACAGTTTCAACAAGCTGTTACCAGGCCTTGTGCGAGAGCTTGGTGGTGAAGCATGCCTTGATCGTACTGGGAGCTCTTGCAAGGCTGAGGTGCCAGCAGCACTGACAGTACCAGGAAATCCTGCTGCTTGGACAAGATGGGCCATGAGAGCAAGAATGGTGAGAGTCATCCCCTGATAGCTTTGGAACATTCCTTTTCTGAATTGGAAGGGAGCATAGCGGGTCATCTTGCCCAACGTCCCTGCTCAAGCAGGGTCATCCCAGAGCACATGGCACAGGATTGAAACCAGTTGGTTCTTGAGTATTTCCAGGGGGGAGACTCCACAACCTCTCTGGGCAACCTGTGCCAGTGCTCAGTCACCCACACAGTAAAGAAGTTCTTCCTCATGTTCAGGTGGAACTTCCTGTGCATCAGTTTCTGCCCATTGCCTCTTGTCCTATTGCTCGGCACCACTGAGCAGGGCCTGGTCCATCCTCTGACACCCTCCCTTCAGATACTGACAGACATTGATGAGGTCCCCTCTCAGCTCTCTCTTTGTGAGGCTGAACAGGCCCAGCTCCCTCAGCCTTTCCTCATAAGAGAGATGCTCCAGGCCCTTCATCATCTTCGTTGCCCTCTCTGCAGCTGCTCCAGGAGCTCCATGTGTCTTTTTTACTGAGGAGCCCAGAAGTGCACACAGCACTCCAGATGTGGCGTAATTATGGGTGAGTAGAGTGGGATCTCTTGACTGATCATTCGCCTGAGGACAGGCCTTAGAATGAACTCTGGGTCAGAGTCTTTCAGACTCTGAATAGGCATTGTTTCCCCCCAACTCCTAAGGATGTGACAAAGTGCACTACCATTTGTTAAAAATAATCTTGAACAGAAAATAACCATTCTGAGATCCCCTTTTCCTATTTTTTTTTCCAATGCTTTGGAACTAGAAAACCTGGACTAACATTTCCCTTCATTCTAAGGGAAATTTTGGAAAAAACAGGCAACAAATGTAGAGGCTTCAGATATTGAGTTCTGCATTGAAATCCAAATATCAGAGTAAAAACGCTGAAGAACAGCAGTTGCACCCAGTGCATCCATAGCATATTTTTGCCCTTAAAATTCACCTTAATTTTGCATGCATAATTAAATAGTATTATCTCTCTGAAAAATATAATCTTTATATTTTTGCTGAGTTTTACCTAAATTGTCAGTGACATAGTGCTGAAATATTTAAATAAGGGATTCAGGGTTTTGACACTTGCCTCGCAGTCTATTCTATCAAATAAGAGAAAGAAAATCGTGATGATTAGGCATGTCCAGGTAGTGCACTTTTCTTGATAGCTAATCATGTCAGAAATATTTCACCATGACTTGAGTATAAGCTTTCAACTATAATTTCCATTTTGTTTAATGTATTTGGCTCTGAAACAGTGATGTAACTATTTCAGAAAGATGGTCTCTTTATTTGGTCACCTATGTGAATAAGTAAGAACCCTCATGGATACCAAGAGCATGTGTATCACCCAGTGATGTAAATTCATCTTTGCATCCACAGAGTGAAGATAACTCTGGTGGCAGATCAGGATAACATTGTTCTGATATTTTCTCTCACAAACGCATGAAAATTTGTCCTCTTTACCTCACTGCAGTTCACCTCATTGCCTGAGCTTCGCTTGAAAAATTATGAAGAACAACACACAAACCCCCAAATTTTCACAGGAATAGTTATCATACAGTGGAATAGCCTTATGCTTCTTTTGATGTGGGTTCTGCCTCTCACTGCCAACATACAGGCTTAAAAACCTTATTCATTCATGTATGTTTTGGCTATTCTGTCAGTGAATTTTTTTCTGATGATGCTTATTTTAACCTCCTGAATTCATCTTACTAGCCAGCAAAGGTGTGCATTATTCCAGATGAGGTTTCACCACATCTTGTAATTTTGCTGAAAGCACCTGTAAGATTAAAACCAAGGGTACCATTTAATTTGTCCTTAAACAAACACATATGTATACCCCAGGGTTTTGCTTTGTGGGAGAAGACTTCACTTCCCTTTGACAGGAGGTTTTCTTACTTGTTTTGCTGTTTTCTATTCAGAAACTGACACTTAATACTGATAGTTTAGATACTGTAATTCTGGCTAATGTCTGTTTTCTCAGTGAGATGGGTCATGTTTGACAGGCTCGTGAATGGGCTGCTGTTGACTGTAGAATGCAGTTGCTTACCTACCTATGCTTGTCAAACAACCAGGGAACACCTAATAGGGTTTTAACAGACTGTTACAGGTGTGAAATGTCCTGTAAAACAATGCATTTTCCATTCTATACTATGGGAGTAATTCCAGCTACGTACTGTTTAAATATCCCCACCAGCATCATGCAAAGTAAATTCATAACACACTTGAAACCGGTGTCAGAATTAGTTGTGTAATAGTGCTTGACTCCTCAAACCTCAAGATGCTGCCCTTATTGCTAAGCTTCCTACAGGGAGATTGATGCTCTGTAGCCTTTAACAACCAGCCACCTGCAGTCGTGTTCATGATGCCAGGCCAGCTCAGAGCACAGGCAGAATTCAAGACTAGGTATCAACCTCTTCAATTCTCTGTGTGCAATGGCTTCCGAACATGCTGAAGATTTTCTTTGCCTTCTCCCAGCCCCTTTTTTACTGCAGATTTTAGCCTTCCTTTTTGCCTTGGCTCATGCTTCCCTTGTGTTTATCATTGATGTAGTAGTATCTTACAAAAAATTGAAATATAATTGAAATACTATGTATATGTAATGTATGTGGGGTAACTGACACTTCAGACTATCTCCTGTGCCAAGACAATGCTACTTTTCAGGAATTCAGCCTACTCTTTGAGACAATGCTGGAATATTCCTGGTTGTATTCTCATTCTCCGAGCAGTGTCTTCCCAATTTTCATAGATATCCTATTTTCTTCCTGTAAGTATACAATCCTCTTTGGCAAATGACATTTATAGTATTATATGCAGACCATTAAATGGCCTTATAAACAAAAACTGGCAAATTTGTAACAATTAAAGGCATTTACCTTTAACATAATTGAAAACCAGGCTCCTACAAAGCTCACATAACAGTTCACTTATAGACTGAGCATCTAAGTAGAACAAATCATACAAATTACCCCAATTTTAATCTTCAGAAAATGGTTTGATGTAAAATGTAGTTCAAAAAGAATGTGAGGTACCTCTGGTTTTCTCTCTAAATGTTTTCTTTTCTTATTCTCAAAGATCATGAGTATGCTTTTTATTCCAAAGTAAAACTTAGGAATGTAAATCTGACTATGTGCTGCATATCAAACAGCAAAGTAACACTTGCTAATTTCTCACATGTTGGGAGATTTATACAGTTTTCCACTGCTCTTAAGTTGCAAGTATTTGCATTACAAATAATGGACTGAAACCACACTAAGCAAGAGTTTCTCAGAACAGAGGCCCTGCAAAATGCAGTTGTACAAAGGGAATTAATTAGCTTTTGTCACTGCTGTATTCTACAAGATGAAGACATGTTGCTAGAGTGGATTGTAAGGGGCAAGGAGGTTTTTCTTCACAGGCAAAGTGTCATGCTCCTCTGACCGTAGATGACGCTTTCCTTATTGATAAGATTTAATTCAGATCTTTAGGAGGTGGCAGATTTGCTTTAATTTAACATGAGACATCTGAAATCACTAATGAGAAAACAACCATGGTATGGTAATTGCATAGATGAGTGAAAAGACAGTTGCTGCCTCTGTAATTGAACCAATATAGTCTTTGTCAATTTTCATGCTTTTAACTGTTTTCTTTTTAAAGCTGCAAAAGGGAGGATCACAGTTTTCAAAATGTGGCCTTGAGTTATCCAGACTTTGATTCAGAAGTATACTGACTTGAATTGTTCCCTTGTTCCATGTGGTGTCACCTGTCTGTGCAATATACTGAAACCAACAAGTAGTTTGTTTCTGTAGATTTTATTGTTTATATTTATAAATAGGAAAAGAATGTGACAAAAAAAGATTCAAACAAACAAAATTGCAAATATCTTTAAGGAAGAATGTTATTCACATACAATTACATGCCAATTCCTTTCGAAAAGATCTTTTACGACATAGCATTACTTTTCAGTATCAATCATTTCTGAGCCCATTTAATAGATGATGTGTTCCACTCAAAAATATAGAAAAGTGTCCAGTTAGAGTAGAATATTATCAGATTTTTTCCTTGTGTTTCTTCACTAGAAGAGAAATAGCATAATATCCATATTTAATAAATGATTGACCTAAATGTTAGCAAGATAGAAATTTCATGCTGTGCATTCACTTATTTACTTATTTGTATAACCCCCTGGTCCTTTTAATCAATACATGGCATGGCCATTTGGAATCCAAGGTGATTTCTTGATTTAGATTTGCAGCCCAGTTTTTTATATCTACCACTTGTGATAATTCTGGTTTATTCAGGCACATTTAGATAGCATTTGGCAAAGTGGGAAACGTGTGCAGCACATAAGGTGTCTCTCAGAAAGAGTAAGTACAACTGCTCTCTGGAGCTCCTGTGGTAAATTTTCAGACTTGCTACATAGCTGCCTTAAGTGGGTTGTGAATTAATCAGGCTGGTTGAGAAATCCATGAGCTGGACCCCTCATTTATCTTGCACTTGCCTCAAGCAAGGCTGGACAATGGAATGATGTCTAGAGGGAAGCAGAGATCCCGCAGCCTGATGTTGGTTCAGTGAGGCACAGAGGAGCTCCCACAGCTCTGTACCAGCCATTGACCTCACTCTTCCTTCACCCTGAAAAACAAGATTTGTTGCGAACCTGGTCCTTTAAGGAGACCGGGATGGGCACAAAGGCCCTGGTGAGGCAGCCTTTACTGCTGCCTCATTGGGTGGAGGAGGATCAAAGTGTTTATTTTACCTCTTATATAGACTATAAATTCAGACTGAAAGTAACAAGACCCTCATTAAGCCCAGTTTGCATATTAACTTTCACACCCCTTACAATGGAAACGAGGAATAAAATGAGACATTTAAAACATGTTTGACCAAAGTCACCAAGCCCCACCTATGACATGTGATTGTTCCATCCTGCTGACAAGGGCCAAAAAAATTTGTAGCATAAAAAGAAGGGAGGTTGCAGGGCAAAAAGTGAGATGAGGAAACAAGCCTGCTTTCTCAGGATCAGTAGGTAGACTGTGTTTGTCCTCCTCCACTGAAGGAATGACTTTAGGTGAGCTTTGCATACCCAGTGGCATAGGAGTAGACCTGGGAATATTCATTTATACATATATAGCACTAATAGATGTCTGTTACCATACCTCCCATTGCAATACATACTAACATGCTCTAGTTAGTGCATTTATCACTAGCAATCCTGAATCTGCTTTCCTGTTTCTTCAATGAACAGGAATCTGGAGTGTGTAAGGTTTTACTGGACTTAGCCAGACCATTGTCAGATTGGTAAGATGCATGTGCAGGTTTTGGCTGGGATAGAGCTAATTTTCTTCACAGTAGCTGTTTGGGGGCTGTGTTTTGGATCTGTGCTGGAAACAATGTTGATAGTATACAGATGTTTTTGGTTTTTCTGAGCAGGGCTTGCACAGGTCCAAGGCCCTTTCTGCTTCTTGTACCATCCACCAGCAGGGACTTGGGGTGAACAAGATGATGGGAGAGGACACATCCGGGACAGCTGACCCCATCTGACCAAAGGGATAGTCCATGCCACATGGCCTCATGCTCAGGATATAAAGACAGGAAAAGAAGGAAGAAGAGGGAGATGTTCAGAATGATGGCGTTTGTCCTCCCTGGCAATCGTTACACAATAGGAAGGGGAGAATGAATTGCTTGTTTTGTTTTGCTTGCATGCCCAGCTTTTGCTTTATCTATTAAATTATCTTTATCTCAACCCATGGGTTTTCCTACTTTCCAGGTCTCTCTCCTATCCCACTGGTGGGGGAGTGAGTGAGTGCTGGGTGGTGCTGGTTTGCCTGCTGGGGTTAAGCCACGACGCTGCATTATTTGTGAATCAGTACTTGTGGAAGTTCTTATTGAACTCAACCAGGCCGATAATGTCAAATTGGCCGTAATCAGAAATCAAGCCAAGCCACAGGCAGCCCTTCTCATGTCTGAGTACAGCTGGAACACTAGGGGGTTTATTTTCTGCCAAAATTCTACAGGCTTAATCAATAGCTCCCCTGGGTGAACTTTAGGAGGTCTGCTGTAACACAGGGACTACTGGGCTACATGAACTGCTGAGGCCCACCCTGCACAGTGGGACATTTCCCATCACCTACACCTCCTTTCTTCAAGGACTACGGCTGCAGTTATTCAGAGATTTTGATATGAAATATGAAATGCAAAGCATTAGGAAAACTGCTTATGTCTAGTCTAAGGACAATTGGATCAGCACAACTAGTCAAAAAACAGTCTTTTTTTTTTAAAAAAAAAAAAAAGAAAAAAAAAAAAAAGGAACAATTCAGTATTTGGATAGGACAGGATCCAAAAGGATTCTTTCTTGTAAATGAAAGAATCTGGTTGACATATATGAGTAGTGTAACCAGAAATTAAATGAGTTTAAGATTCAGAAAATAGATTCAATCATCCCAGACAGTCCAGAGCCTGAAAATACCCTTGATATTTTATAATGAAGGGTTTGTTAAACATCTGGTGTTTCTTTTTAATATTAGTGCTCATGTTGTTATATTATGGTATCTCAGTGCTGTTTCTGACAAAATGTAGGTGGTGAAAATGTCTAATAATATTGTAAGTTAATAACAATTTAGTTGGAAGGTAGAGAAATAAATTAGCGAAGAAAAAATGATAGCTACATTAACTTTTCAAAACAAAAAAATGTTCAGCTTGGGTTTGAATCAGGTTTGAACTTGTTCTTGTATTTTTAAAAACCAACTGTTTTCCATTCACCAGTTTTGCACAAAAGGGAAAAAGCTTTTCTATGATGAAATATAGAAAATCTTCCATATTATTAATTGAATTAATAGTACATTAAAGGGAAGATGTTCTAATGAAAATAATTTATTTGCTTTGAAGCTAGTGTTCAAACTGATACTGGAAACAGATGGCAATAAACAGGGAAAACTTATCACTTCATCACTTTATTCATGAAAGAACTAATTTATCTTAGCAATTAGTAATTTCAGGGGGTGGCTGTAACTCATATATCTTAAAATAGTTTTATTTAAATATAAAGTGGTTGGAGGGAGATAAGAGTTTTTTCTCCACACTATTATATCGCTTATTCTAGCCAATATACAAAGCAAACATAGGAATTTGGTTTTTTCTTTCTTTCTGAACCGACTTTGGAATTGAACCAGGGGTTTTGACATAAAAATGACCATTTTAAGCTGCAAAAAACTGTTGCGAGTGGATCCCAGCCAGCAGCTGGGCACCCACACAGCTGTTCACTCCCCCCACCACAGCAGAAGGTGGGGAGACAGTAGGAAGAGCAAACTCAAAAAAACTCCTGGGCCAAAATACAATCAGTTTAATAAGAGCTTTGCTAAGATTTGTAAGTTCTTCCTAACAAGAATGTGGTGCTGGTCCCTAGCTGAGTATAAAAGGACTGTGCTCAGAAGTTTTGTGGTAGCTGTACTATCATACCTGAATTTTTAAAACTTCAAAAGTATTGTAGCAAAAAAACACCTCTGGATTTTAGATGTGCATTAATGGCAAGTCATTTATTTTGATATTGTGCTCCATAAGGGGGCAAGAGAGAGTTTCTATTAGGCTTGTAAGGCAGTATATGAAGTGAGGGCTGGATATGAAGTGCTGTATTGCTTGTATGCTAAGAGATCAGCTATTCATTTTTCAAATGAAACGTGAAGTTAACTGGCACTTCTGACATTAATTTTTTTTCCCTTATCATGCAATTAATAGAATAGAGCAGCATGAGTGTGCTTGGGTAAAAGTTCAGGATAAAGAACAAGGACAAATATATGGAATGAAGTCTAGAACTGTAAATCAAAACTCTTCTCTCCTTCTCATGCCACATAAACTCTGATTCCATAAATGCTTGCCTTTTTTTCTACTTTTAAGATCATACATTCATGAGAATATCACCCCACTCAAAACAGTTTGTCTTACCTCTGGCAAAGATCATGATAGTAAGTGACCCTCTTACCTGAGTGTTGATACAGGTCATCCTTTTCAACACAAATGCTGTGAGTGGGGAATTTTTTTAAGTGGAAAGGAGGGCCTGGGGTTCAACTGTTGCCCCCAGATACAGCAAATAAAATTTGCTTTTCAACACAGTCAGAGGCAACTTTAGGCTGAAACACTACCTAGCTTTGAAGTACAGCAATTCTCTAGTCTCTTGTTGGGGGACAATGAAATCCCAGATTGTGACTTCTGCTTCTAGAGCTGTTTTATGTACCTGTGATGAAATATAGAAAATCTTCCATATTATTAATTGAATTAATAGTACATTAAAGGGAAGATGTTCATTAAAGTACATTAAAGGGAAGACACGTGAATAAAACGTGTGCTTGGGCTTGGCATTAGGGTTGTGTGGTTTATAGCAATTTGGTAATCAGATTACTCATGTCAGCATTTGTTTTATTTCTTAATCTCTGTTGTTTTAGTTTAATTGTAGATCTGTCGAGTTTTGGTTTTAAGTTTTTCATCCAAGACTCAGTTTCATTATAGGTCAGTTTAAAATCAACAATAAAACTCCATCTGCTGACAGGAGATGCAGAAATTTCTTTTGAACAAGCTATGTTCTGCCCAGGCTGCACAACACCCATCCTACTCCTGTTTGGATTTAAACCATAGTTCTCATAGTAGAGTTCCTCATCCAGTGATTTTCAATGACAGATCTGAACTCTGTCCTCAGGAACTTATTTGGAGCATGCAAATGTACAGCAAAAAAAGGCATATGTTTCATCTTTGCCCGTGAAACTGAAGCTCTCCCTCTGCTCATTATCTGAATGAGAAGCTCTCATCTTTTTGGGCTATTATATACTATACGCTGTTAAGCAGGGAAATGCATTCTTATCAGCCTTTACTGGACACATGGAGAACAATTTTACTTTTGCATCTTGATAGAAAGCAAATGAGATTGACTAAATGTATAGTGTACTGCATGCATAATTCTTGTTTACTTTTTTATCTGTGTGCATGGTTTGGATTTTGTTGAGTGTTTTCTGCAAAAGGATGGGGGTATTAAATGTTCCCCACGGTAAATACAGATTTGAGAAAATGCTTTAACATTGGAATATAGTTTATCTGAAAAGTTCCCACATAGTTTAACATAAGGTTTGGTTTTTTTTTTAATGTCTGTAGAAGCCTCCCACTCCTTATAAAATGCTTGTTACATTAATTATGGGGTCTGTTAGACAACTGATTTCCCCCATATCAAAACAAATGAAATACTTCTGAGAATGTGAGACAGTTTCTGAAAATCAGTATCTGTGCATATCAGTTGCCATGCAAACTAGTACTATTGTACTCTGACAAAATCAACAAGCAATTAACTAATTAGTGTTTGTTTCTCAATATGTATGAAGCACGTGGATAGGAAGAAAACTGGCTACAAAACATTCAAAACAGCATGTGCTGTGTAATACAAAACAAGCTTTGAGGGGTCTACTAGTCCAGAGAAAGAAAAATGCCTTAATTCATGCCATGACTGTAACTCTTTCAGGGTTGTTTCTACACAGCCCTTTTCTAGAGAAAAATTGACTTCATTAATCCTTCTGTCATTAGCTCATTATACCTTTTGTCACAATGTTATTGGGGTATCAGTTGTTTTCTCCATATATTTTCAGTACTTCATTCTTAATTCTCCAAGATGGAGCTTCATTTTGTAGTATATGCTTCAGGCAATAATAAAATCAAATATACTTAAATTAGATTAAATATACTAACTGAACATTATATTAAATATAATTAAATTAGATTTCTCAAATAATATACTTAGATCTTTTTGGTAAGAATGGTGTGTAATACCTACATGGAGATATCTTACTGTCAGAGAGCAACTATATTTCTGTTCATCAGTAATATATTTCCAGAAAAGAAGATTCAAAATTCTCCCTACACACATAGGTGGTGGCTTGGCATGTCTTCTAAATTAAACTTCTGTTGGGCATAGGCTTAGTTTTGCATGCCCAAGAATATGTAAACACACCACTGTGAAATTGTGAACACAGAAATGCAATGACAGTGAACACTTTATACAGTTTTTAAAAGTTTTAACCTTGTAGTGAGCAACACAGAACCATGATGGATGAACTGGATCCAGTATACTGTCACATTAAACCAAAAAAGAAAAAAACCAAAACCAAAACCCAAAAAGAAAATACTTACGGAAAAGTTTGGATGCAGTGATGCATCTTTCAATTGATAAACATGAATTCTAGCTCCCTTTGAATCAACTGGAGAAAGGAAAGGTTCTGGTTCCGAGAAGCATAAATTATGTATCTGCATCTTTTGAGCTGACTCTGCTGTTACTTTATAAAATGTATCTTTTAATGACTTTTTGAATTATCATTAGTGTATTAAGAAGAACTGTAAAACTTAAAACTGAATCCAAATTTGGATCCCATTAAAAACCATGTCTTTCTGTCTGAGCCCTATTTCCTAGAAAATGTAAGAGTTAGGGCTCTTTCCTGCAGTTCTGCAGGATGGGTAATAGCTCTGCTCTTACATCACCTTTTTTGTAACCTGCTGTGCACAATACCTGCCACATCATTAATCTCAACAACTTTTTGGGATCTGGATTCTGGAGCAGGTTCCTCTCTAAGGAGCCTTCCTGTGGTGAGTAAATAAGTTAAAAGATCTCAGTGTATTCCAACATGCTTTTGACTTGAGGAGGAAAAGAAAGGTTGAAGAAAATGTTTCCTCAAAAGCAATAACACACATCCTTTAGTAATTCTTAATGATTGGAACGAAGATGAAAATGGACTTGCATACAGTGAGGATTTTTTTTATGTTCTCTGCATGAATTATTTTGTGTTCTCTGTATGAATTATTAACGAAAATGATATTTCTAAGAATACCAACAATGTTGCCACAATCACAGTAGAAAGCCCTTATCCAAGAAGCTACAAAATTGGACACCGAAATGTTTATTTGAGGATGGTTGCTCTAGCTTTCAAAGACTTGAATGTAAACCAATTCAAGTATCTGAAAAATTCAACATCCTCCCAGTGGTCTTCAATAAAATTCAGGTGTGGTAGACCAAGAAATTGAAGAATGAAGATGCTGCCCACATAATCTTTATTCCATTCTGCTTGAGCATTACTTTCAGTGTCCAGACCTATGACAGTCTCCTAATCTTTAATCTACAGAGACAAAAAACACCTTTGAAAGAGTAAAATACAATAGCCATCCCCCCAAATGGGTCTGTTCACCCTTTTCTACCACAAACTTTTGCTTACCCCTCAAGCCCTTGGGACTTTCACCACTGCTGGAGCACCATGTGCCACCGAATAACCTTTCTCTCAGCTACTGAGGTTATCTGTTTCCATGTGGGTGTGTCAAGACAAAATGGTGTGAGGATTGATGTGTTCTACTTAAGAAGTTGTTTTTGGTTGGTTTGTTTATTTTTAATGAGTTGTATAAGCTGGCAAAACTGGATACTACTGGGAGGTAATTTTTCTGAGGGTTTTGACTTCCTCTTTGATTGAACTGTCATTGCATATTGAAATAATATGTATTTGTAGTGGGACTGTGAGAAAGAACACTCACATGGCTTCTTTTCTAAAATCTGTATTCTCATTATGCGATATATACATTACCCAGAAGATGCTGAGTGTCTGCATATAACTAGACCTGAAACCAGGAAGAGATTTTTTATTTTTGGTAAGCCATGTACCTAAATCTTAATAAGGCTCTAGATCTCTTGGGGACTTTGTGAACAAAGGTTTCTCCTGGGTACAAACACCCTCCAAGCTTTAGCTTTGTTTTCAGGACTATGGGGAGAAGGAAGGCTGGAAAAGATCAGGGATCTGTCTTAACTACTTTAAATGACAACAAACAGTTGCTAACTTATTCCTGAAAACTCTAAGGTAATAATAACAGTAATTCTGGAGTCATTAAGAGCGTCAGAAGTGACAGCTACAGCAAAATTGTTTGGAAATCTAACCTGTTTTTAACTAGGTAATGTAAGTTAGTACTTGTTTATCCCTGTAAGCAAAGCATGATATATGAATGTTGGTTTGTGGGTCTCTGAAGCCACAGATGCTCTATTTAGACTTTTTGAAATAACTCCTCTGTTGGTTCATCCTGTGTAAAATAAAGACGCACTTCATCTGTCTTAATAACCAGCTCAGCTCACTCAGGGCTTTTGTTTTGATTTATAGGGTGATACTATAGCATTTGTTCTTTAGCACGAGCATATGTAGTTTCCTAGAGTTACTTGTGTGAGTGATATTACAGCAATCAAAACAATGAATGTGTGGCAGGTTCACTCTTCAGATAAATTGTTATTATAGATTTTTTTATAGGTTTTGTTGTGGTCTGAAAATTATTATCTTCCACTGCTTAAACAGTGGATGAGTCTTGTCAAGTGTGGGAAGAAAACTGATCTTTACACATTAATGCTTACTATAGGCAGACCTAAACTCAAATACACATCTGAGCATATTTAAATGAGTTATTGACTGACCTATCATTTCTTTTCTGTATCTTGCAAACTTCAGCAGGGAGTTCTTTTTCATGTACTATCGTGTTGTCAGGCTTGGTTACATTTTCACCAGCAGGTAAAGATGGATGCCATACTTTTTCAATTAAGGATTGAATCTCAATTATCTTTAATCAATTCGTAATAAATTGATGAATTGATTTTCCAAGACCCATATTCATAGAATATCCTGAATTGGAAGGGATCCAAAAGATCACTGAGTCCAGCGCCTGGCCCAGGACATGCAATATCTTAATAATTATATCTAAAATAATTATAGTAACATGAAACAAAAAGTGATCCCTGCTATGTCTTTCCATTCTGGAGTTGTAAGCAAGTCAGATCTATGAATTCTGGGTGATTGGGCTATTAGGCTTCAATAAGGTATATAAGTTATTAGGCTTCAATTATTACGTTTCTTAAAATGAAATGAGAACAAGGCATAAAGGAAAATATTACTTAAGTTATCTCATCAGCTAGACACTTTTAAGAGAAAGGCTGAAGGGGTTTCTGTTGCCAAAAGGACCCTTTTAATTAAGGAAAACAAATCTGATGAGAATCCAGCGATTTCAAGTATTGAATCATAATGAAATGCAGTAAAAGAGACAAATTGGCTCATGTAGATCTAATAGTATTCAAGTCAAGAGAAAGGAAAACATCACAAACTGTGAATGCAGTAGCAGCATTCAACAGTTTAAATAAGAACGGCCCACAGCCAGAGTAGTTAAACTACCTGCTTTATGGGATATTTATGCATCTTCAGCTCAAGTACAAATGTGAAAACTAGAAACCAACCAAATGAACTACACCAGAGGTGTGTAGCCCATCTGTACACAGGACAGTAACTCCAAATTAAATAAAGTTCAGTGGCCAGAGTTATACAGTGGGATTTGTCTTCCACATCTGAATGAATAGGAAACTGGAGTATCCAAATAG
The DNA here is from genome assembly GCA_013397115.1 of Edolisoma coerulescens. Taxonomy (NCBI): domain Eukaryota; kingdom Metazoa; phylum Chordata; class Aves; order Passeriformes; family Campephagidae; genus Edolisoma; species Edolisoma coerulescens. The sequence goes on along the minus strand of VWZW01006009.1, from coordinate 302,648 downwards.
AGACTTAATCCTGATAATGTAAGCGCCTGAGAGAACAAGGTAGATGTGACATTTGCAGATGAAATTTGGGCATGCAAGCGTTTAGCAGCTCCAGCATAATGACAGCCTATAAAGGGTTATGAAGGTCCTGCAGAGCATTAATTTATTGTTTCAACAAAAGAGCCACTGTTTATGAATTCTTGAATAAGATGTGGTTGTAAAATGCACTTTTTATGGTGACTGAAAATGCTTGCTCTGATTTAATAAGAAGAATGAAACCAATAGAACTACTGTGGTCTAACTAGTCTACAGTTAAAAATTAGAGAATATATAAGGTGCCACATCTTTGATAGTTAGGGTGTGGAGCAATGCCTCCTTAGAGGAGACATCCTCCTTCTCCATGCATTGATGGCAACGTGGTGGCCAAGGGCTGTCTGGAATGGTGCCCCAGACATCTTGATGGTGTGCAGATATGATTGTAAGCCATTCTCTCTTATTCCATCAATAGTGAAGCCCAGAGCCTGCTGAGCTCTTCTGCACAGCAGTGTATTGCACAACAGGAGTACCCCTTGAGCAGGAACGACTCTCAAGGTACTGCTTGAGGCTGAGGGATTCCTTGCTGCAACAGATTCTTGGTAAGTGATTAATAGCATGCTGAACTTTGAAATCTTAGCTAAGTGATATAAAGGATTGATTGTGCATATGTAATTCTTTAGACATAAACCACTGACCAAGTCTGGGACTAGCAGTGGATCCATCTGCACCTAGACTCCTCCCTAAGAAGGAGTTTAGAACTCCAGGGGGTCCTTTCTGAACCTCATGACTCAACAGAAGGGTCTCAATTTTGTCTGACCCTGTGCTCTATGCAGTAAAAAACCAAGCTTGCTGTTGAATCTTGTCAAACCACTGTCACATTTACCACTGAACTTTGTTAACTCTTTGTTTTACATCAATGCATTCAGAAGTCTTGATAATTAAAACTCTCTACTTATACAAAAAATAATATGACTGAATAGACAATACACTTCAACCCCTTGCATTAATTGAGGCCACTTTCCTGAACCACAGTTTAACTCTTCCCCTTAAACTGCTAAATACAATGTAGAGGACAAGCAACCCCATGGGCAAAAATCAGGTTTTTAAGCGTACTTGATATCTATCTTACCAAGAAACCAGGACATGAAAACACTTACTAGTAGCTTTGGTAATACCTAACTTATCCTTTCTATTAGATCGTAAGTGTTGCTCAGGAGCAGAACATTCATCCTGGATTGTCATGATAACTAATTTTTTTTCAGTAAAATCTGTTCATTTTTATTTGCTGTTTGAATTAGGATTACTTTGTGAAGAAAATATACATTAGGAACTGTATCATGGGGTGAAAGTTCACAAGAGAGAAAAGAGTATGAGTACCAAAGTGTGCTCACCTCATAGCATTGTTTTGCTCAGTCTCTTATTTTATTTTTTATTTTATTACTTGTTTTTGGTGGTAGGCAGGTTTTTTATTCCTTTTTGTCAAAATGTTTGGAGTTTTCATGGAATTGGTCATCTTGAGCAAGCTACCAGAACACATTTGCAATCCAGGAGCAAAAGCTCAGAGAAGAAAACACTTGGTATAAAATTTGTAATGCGAATTCTGGTACGAGAGCAGAGAACAAACTGGCATCAGGAACAGCCTGAGGCATAGGGAGGTCTCATGCCTTCTTTAACGTGAGTAACAGATATTCAACACACCTGTTAGTGGGGAACCAGCGCAACATCTTCTCATCATGCATAGAACATGAAGATATGTAGGTCTGACTTAAAATCGTATGAGAGGCAACTTGAGGTGCAGTGCTTGTTGGCACAGTATTACAAGGATAAAAGAAGAGGGCAGCTAGCACGAGACGTGATATTTCACACCCATGATTCTAAATTACCAAGACACTTTTCCTGTCAGAAAATCCTTACATATGTGGATTTATGAGCGCTGTGTTTCCGTAGTACATTAATACTCATACTGTATCTTTTTATTGAAATGCTTTTCAAATTGCTAATAGGGACACTTCAGCAGGTAACACCTTCACCTATAGAACTACGTAAGGTACAGATTTTGTATTACCACAACAAAGATGACTCAGTCCTCTTTAGAGCAGACCTTGCATTGCTACACATGACAAATATTTTCTTACAGCCAGATATCCTCTAGTCTTCAGTTTGAAGTGATTTATTTTACAACAAACCAATGTTTTTTGCATTTTGGCCCTTAGGCTCTCAGCAGACATTTGTAGAATGAGGAAAAACAAATGTCTGGGTTATACAAAGTTAACAAAACTGGTTTCTATTAAGAGCTCATTGTATCAGTATTCCATGCACCAATGTAAGCACTGGTTTATGTTATTTCAAGAAGAAGGAAAAGGAAGGAGCTATTGTTAGGATGAAATGGAAAAAAATGCGTAACTGGGCATAACATTTAGAAGGTTTTTTAATGAAAAAGATGATAAATTAATTCTTTGTATTAAAAATACTTTGTTTAGGGATGTCTCTGTTCCAAGAAGCATTGTAAGGAAACCCATAAATCCTTCACAGGCCTAGGGCTATGACAGTGGTCACATACACGAGAATATCACTTGCATAATTGGTCAAAGTAAAACTGGCTCATTAATGATCAGTAATCAAGGTCAAAGTGAGAAACTAGTTATACCTTAATATTATCATGCAGGTAATTTGACATTCCCTGTTATCATGGTAAGTTCAGGCAATGGGCAATATGCTTTTCTGTTGTTGAACGCATGGCAGGAAACATTACATGAATTTGGTAGAGTTTTCAATTTGGTAGAGTTTCCATTCAGGAGGGAAAAGAACAAGGAAAGCAGCCTCTGTCTGTCCCCTGTTGAACCTCTATGGCCATTCTTTGTGATGTGCAATAGCTCCACCTTTCTGCCTTTTCTCTTACCTCCTTCTTCTGAATACATATAAACTCATGCTTTAAAGACCTAGCAGCATGGCAAACAGCAGTCTAGGGGGGGCAATCCAGTAAAGCTGGAGTAGGTAGCTGGCTTCTAGGTTGAGAGTTTTTGGTTTAGCAAACGCCTTTTTTCTGGTCTTGGGGATATGTATTTCTAGCACTGTTCCACTGCGCTTAGCTTTTATCTGAAGTCCAGTGACACCTTCAACGTGAACAAATTAAGCATTTTTTATTTCATCTTGAAGAAAATCCTCAATGCAAAAGTAATTACAATGGAAACAAGACTTTATTTTTCTAAAAGCACAGATTGTAAAGTAATGAAAATGATGATGTTGCGAAGTTGTTGTAGATTCACTAAATGTCAGGAAGACTTCTCTCTTTTTATCTGCTGTCTCTGTGACTAACATGCTTACCCAATCTAAATGTTAAAACTTAATTCCTTTTTCTGCCTGAAGGGATTAAAAACTGTATTTCTCATTTTAGCCTAACTACCAGGGTGTGGTCAGCTCTGAGAAAGCACTAGCTTAGTCCTCCCCATTTTGAAACGTTCTCCTGGAAAGTAAACTTGGTTACCAAGACAGCTATTTTCAACTTACTGAAACAAGGACAAATGGAAATCAAGAGAACACTAAATCTCTGCCTGTGGGGCAACTGCTTCACTCTCATGTGTTTTGTAGCTGGCTTGAGTTAGTGTTGCCATATTTCTGCTGGAGGGTTTGCCCTTCATTTTCTCTCCTCCAGACTGAGCTGAGCTCCTGCTGCTCTTGTGAGGGCACCAGTGGTTGGTGACAGCTGGAGAAGGGGGTATACATATAAGTTCATAAAACATCCAGATTTGTTGGCAGTCTGATAAGTAAACTGATCTTGCTCACCACATCAGTTATCTATTTATTAATGCTTATACTGGGAGGCTTGGGAATACCTGAAAGAAAAGAAGAGTCACTTTTGATCAGCACATCTTACTGAGGTGTGAACTGGCAGTGTACCCCACACTGTGAGTATGGCAACATCTTGCACCATGATGTTTGTTATTTTTGGACTATGAAGTTTGCGATATTTTAATAGAGGAATAGGATTGTTGCTGTCTTTCATGTCATGGATCAAGCCTGCAAAATCTGACTCAAATTTATTAACATCTTTGGGAAAGCTAATGTCATATTGTTACGCAAATTTGAATTTTATTGCAAAAATTATAATTAAATACTCATTGTAACTTTTCCTACTTCAATTCCCTTTTTAATTGTATATTTTGCCTTAAATAATGTGCATACCATGAGTTATCCTTTCTTCTCTTTTGCTTGCCATGTCCTCCATGTTAAGTGTGTATATTTGTTTTTAAACCGAGAATTTGACAAAGAATTTTTGTGACATGTAGCTGTGGATGTTTGTTGCTCACATAGAAGAAGTTTGTAAATCCAACATTAATTTTTGGCATTTGAAAGGATTAAACTAGAAAAGTTTACTCTTGTATTTAAATTCTGTGTTTCTGAACTCATAAAGCTGCTTTCAGGACCTTCTTCAGCAGAAACTCTTCCTCAACTTTAATATCTCTTTAAAACTCTAAATATACTGGCTGCAAATAGACTGCATATTGATGTCCAGAGAAAAAATTCCAGGTATGATAAGCAAAGAACCCAGACACGTTTGGTCATAATAAGTTACTCTGGTATGTGGTTCTTGGTTGTGTTAGTCATATGGAATCACAGCAGCTGTAATTACAGAGTGGTCAATGTGCTTAAGGTGTGAAGGAATCTAAAAATTATTTTTTGCTAGAGAAATCTACAGCTCCCTGTGAACAAGTATTTCTACTGGTGTTAACTGATACAGTAGCAGCAATTGTAACTTGCCTTTCCCGCTGACAGACTGATGCTCTGCCCTCCTGAGGCATTCACTCTGAAGAAATTGCTCTGCAATGGCAAACTGAGCTCATCTTTTTATATTGACTTCTCTGAATTAATTGCCTACTATGCATCTTCTCTTTAGTGCACATCTTTTCATCCAGTTAAACATTGCTGTTCAAATGTCAGCCTGCCCCTTGGTTTTTGTTGGTAGCAGCCTCATTATTCACTCAGCATCAATCATCCGTGTAAGTTTGAGGTCTTTTTTGTCTTTTAAATTTTGTGTTCCACTGGACTCACGAGATCGGTAGCCTTTACTAGACCCTGGTGAGTAGTCCACTTACGTAGAGCAATGAGCAAAGGTTTCATGCTACTGCCCCTGCCTGGGACTTCAGGATCCCAGGGAGGTGGAAGACTTTTGTGGAAGGAGAGTCTTCATTCCTGCATATGTGTTCTTACTGATCGAGTTTTATGAAAAATCATTCGGCAGACAACAAGAAACAACACCCAAATACATTCTTTGGAAGGGAGGAAGGGATGTATTTTGATGTGGTGAGCAGTCATGAAAGTGTGTTAAAATGGTGAGGCAAAGCAGCAATAATTGAGGCTGCCGTAGCTCCATTTTCAATTTTATTTTCAGGGTAAAGAAATAGCTGTTAGAAGCCTGAATAGGTGAAATCTCAATAAGAAAAAAAAGATGAATAAGGCAAGATAAAAACTGCAACAATGAGTGAACGTACCTGTGTATAGCTGAGAATTAAGAGAATTTTTAAACTAGTGCCAGAAGGTGAGAGAATTTTGAGCAGCTTTATTTCCTTTTAATTATTTATCAGAAAAGGAGAAGAAATACATAACAAGCAGATATAACTTTAGGAAACCTCTCACGTTTTGATCTTCAGGTCATACACCATGACCCAGAAAAAGAGAAAAAATAGTTTAATCTGCTTGAGTGAGCTCCATAATACAGAGGTAGCTGCTTAACGTTTTGATCATGATGAAGGTGAGGCTTGTTTAGACACCTGCCCTTATGGAAAGTCTTGACGGTCTTCCATCTTTGCAGTGGACCTATCTGGAGAAGCCTGAGGCTTGCACTACCACTCCTTCCACACTGCAGCTCAGACTGATGTTTTCTTTGATTTCTAGATATGTCAATTGAGTACAACTAGTAAAAAAAAAGGTCTATATGTCCTCTTTCTGCTCTGTCTCTTAAGACACAGAGGCATTATTTAAATCAACCTGGAATGGTTTATTCTGGAGATAAAGCCTGTATCAAGATAGGTAAATAGGAGATGTATTGTGGAAATTTGGTCTAAATTGGATGTTTCATTTTGTTTTATTTTGACAATCCCACTCTGGACCACTGCCTCAGAACCTTAGTTTGTCAAGCTGTCTAAGTCGTTCAAACCCAGACTTATTTTCAAACGTGAAATGAGAATCATGGCACAACGTGGATCCCAAGCAATGGAGATACATGTTGTCCTGTGCCCCCTCCGGTCCCCCGCCTCACTCGCCGTGCTGAACTAAAGGCTGAGGGATGCCATTTCTGCACAGCTCTCCGAGGGGAAGGGGAGAATCCGGGAGACCACTCCGGTTTTAAATGCGGAGAGAAATAAACACGCAAACAAGCCCCCTGCCTCCCCTCGCCCGGGGATTCCACGCACGATTTCTGTACTTGCAAAGAATTGATTTTTAAGGCTGTTTCACGAGAAAAGCAGAAAGCAGGGGAGCGGAGGAGAGGGGAGGGGGCGAGCCCTCCGGCGTGGCACGCTCTGGNTTTTTTTGGTTTTTTGGTTTTGTTTTTCGGGTGGGGAGGGGTGCGGATGGGGTTTGGTTGTTCGGTTGGTTGGTTTGTTGGTATTTTTTGCGTTGTTGTTGTTTTGGGGTTTTTCGCGGGGAGAAGCGCATCAGGGCAGCCGCGCGGGCTGGTGCTGCTGCCGCCGTCCCCTCGGCTGGTGCCGGGTGCGGGCACAGGGCGAAGGTTCCCGTCAGCTCCGTCGGGCCGGCGCTTGGACAGCAGCGGCCCCGGCTGCCGCCGTCCGTCAGGGGCGATTTCACACCCTCCTTCGCTTAACATCACCGTAAATGCCGCTTTAGTGATCAGGGATTTCCGAGTAAGTGTGGCATGTCGCGACAAAAGGGAGCCCAGGTGAGAAAACCCTGGCGTGGGAACGCAGGCGAGCTTGGCCTTTGTTTGTAATCACGTTTTAAGTAATTTCTTTTTAGTTTTAGTTTTTAGATGCTCTGTGTGTGGGAAGGTGGATAGAAGTACCAGCCCTTACAAAACGAGACGCTAAAAGCTGTGGAAATGTGAACGAAGTTGTTCAGGTTCCCACTGCTGTCAGCATACCTTGCTGAGACTATCTGGACAAGGTTCCTCTTATTCTGGCAGTTCTCACGTTTCCTCTATCCCATACATTTTGTCCAGACTTCTTGAGAGCACAAGCGTCAAATGCCTTCTCTCACTACTTCCCCGTCTTCTTCTTTCTTGTATTTGCAAGTTGTGGCCAGGAATGAATTGAAAAGAAGGAAGCACAACATTATACTTTAATGCAATTTAAATTGTCTTCTTTGCCTAGCAGAAGGGTAATGAACTGCCTTGTATTTCTCCTTCTCAGTTCGAAATGCTGCAAAGTTCATTTATCTTAGTGTGTATGGAGATGTGTAAATCTGATAGTTATTGTTGTGTGTTTTCTTAAACCACTCTGACAGTGCATGGATTGAAGTAAGTAGACAAACTGATGTACTACCTGAGAGAATGAGCTTATCTGGCAGAGCATTTCCTTTTTAATACTGAACAGCTAATATGTACTCCGCCACGGTACTTCATTAAAAAGTTGGGAGCTAATTAGCTGTTTCTTACAGCTAGAGTTCCCGATTTTAATTAGAGTTCCTGTCTTTAAGTTTAAACTGATTAAAGCAATGCCAAAACCACTCTGGTTATTTTCAATGTTTGTTTAAAAAAAAAGGAAAAAAAAGAGTAATTTTAAGCTCTTTGTACTTCATGTTGAAAAACAAACACTTCTGTTTCGGGTTCTGTCCCTGATTCTGTTGGCTGTGGGGGGTGAGAAGATGCATGCTATGTTTATCTTGTATAAGAAGGAGAAAGGAAACTAACTAACGGCGATGAAACTCACATGTTTGTTGTTCAAGGGTTATTGGTTTCAGTGGGAAAATCACAATTTGAGAAGGAAAACTAGAATGTGTTAACTAACAAAGATGTGGATAAAGTGGATAACCTGTGAGCACTCAGGTGGATTTCACAGTGTTCAAACAATGTACAAGAGTATGATTGGAGACACAGTGATGGTGATTCCTAGTAATGGTGAAAACTCTCCTGCTGTCTAATATTATTGACCAAGAGTCTCATCCAAACTTACATAAAGCTGTCATGGTGGTTAAATATTGCCCTCCATTATGTCCTCTGTTAATCTCATGTGTATACTTCAGACTTCATTCTGCTGAAGAACAGTTACTTGCATTAGACTAAAAAAAAAAAAAAGAGGGGGGCAATCTGTGGCTCATTCGTGGGTACCCTGCTATATTTTTAACAACATTTTAAACACTATTAGGGGTTTGAGAGATTTGCGAACTGATAATTCCTGAGGGAGTTGTTATGCTGATAAGACTTACAGTGTCTTTATTCTGAATATTTCACAACACTCTTGACACTCTTTATGGGAAGAGTTTAATGTGTGTCACACACTGCTAAGCACTTGTGACAAGACTTAGCAATGGGTGCTTTAAAATAGAAAAAAAAAACGTTCTGGAAAACACACAGCTAAATGAATGACACCCTTTTAACGTGCACGGATGGGACAAAGTAGCAGTGCTCGAAACTCTCCTGTAGACTGACAGCTGACCTTGACTTTAACTCTATGAACTTGTTTGCTTTCAATGTTTGACCCAGTCAGCAATGTGATAATACTCATGTTATGACAGAAAGTTGTCTTGTCTTTTCTGACACTTAAAGGATATTGCTGTTATTATTATTTCATAGGGACTGAATTCTGTGCAAAAAAACTTCTTTGCAAAACCTGTGGTGTTAATTGGCATATTTGCATTCAAGGTGCTTGAATGCCCTGGTGTCAGGTATGCTGCCAATGAAATATAGTCAAATCTCTAAGTAATTGTGACTAATTCTTCCATACTATGATTTTCTATATGTTTATTAACTACAGAGCACATGAACTAATATGATGTCAGCGTGGATAATGAGGTAAACCATCATCTGTGTTTTTGTATTTGATGTGGGATGTTGATATGTGGCTGCTGCAATTTTTAATGTTCTTGGAATGACTGTCTGACTTAGACAATTGGCTTTTCTTTTGTGGGGGAAGCAAATTCACATGCTAGGAATACCTATGTACAAAAATTAAAGCACTTAGTGGATATTTAGGAGACCTCATTGGCTAGACAGTCCTCTCATATGATCTAAGAGAAAAAATGCCCCTAATATGCATTGCTATGTGGAAGCATGGAATCATGGAATGATTTGAACTGGAAGGGATCTTATGGATCATCCAGTTTCAAACCCCCTGCCATGATCAGGGACATTATGGGAATTGGAAGTTCCTCTTTAGTCTGTAGAGTCTTACCGGAATGGTCCAGCTTGGAGTAGATACATCTGCTGGTTGTCTTTCCCAAGCTGTATGCATCTCCTTGTAATTTTGGTCCTCTTCTCCTTTTTCAGTTCTCTCTGGTTTCTGCTGCCACAGCCATGCTGCTGCCAGATGCCCGTTTGCTGGTTTTGCTGCCTGTTTGCATTGCTGCCTTACCCCTTCTAGTTTTTCAGTTTTGATTTTGTTTGGGGTTTTTTTGTATGTATGTAATACATTTCTTAATCCAATAGATGTGCTAGTTGTGTCCCTGCCCATGGCATGGGGTTGGAACTAGATGATCCATGTCCCTTCCAACCTAACTTATTCTATGATTCTATGTAGCACACAAGACAATGAAATTATATGTCTTGACTTGAAAAAAATTAGAGTCTTTAAAGAGAAACATCTTGTTATGTGAAATTAAATCCAGAATAGTCTCATCATCTTAATAGCAGTGCAAATTCAAATAATGACTTAATAGAGGAACTTAAACCTTTAATGTGATGAGAATAACCTTGTTAATTATCAGGGTTAATGAGGTGCATTCCTTTAAAGTGAGCAGAGTGATCATAGGCCAGAAAAAAGGATCTCTCTTCTGCTGGGTAGTATTTTTCCAATTCATTGGTAATTGAAAAGGGGATTTTGTTCTGGGCAGGGGTGTGATAATACAGCAATTTATATCAGATTCTTCAGGAAAGAGGGATAAACACCTATTTAAAAAGTAGACTTAATGATACAGTTAAACCAATAAGGAATGCTAAGCCAACTTAACCTTGTTTTCTGTGCTATTTTGATGGTTCAATGCCTTTTGGTTTTTTTTTTTTCAAATTCATTGGCAACCAGGCATACAGTGAAACTTAAATCTCATTAATTAGAGTTTCATGATTTGGGAGTAGTACGGAGTTTGATAATATTGCATTTTTCAGTGTAATTTCACTGCTCATTTGGGTATTTCCATACTGCTTATAACTTTTCTTCTATGGAATGACTTTTGGAGTGCAGAGGCATCAAAGGGGCTTTGGGTGATTGTACTGCCACAGTGCTGTCCTGCTGGTTTTAGGACAGGTGAAAAAGATAGGTCTTGTACTGTATTGTGAGAGGCTTTGGCAGTGCTGAGCTGTGGATGGGTGTAAAGTTAATTTCAGACTAGGGGACTATAGGAAAATAAAATTTCTAATTTTACAGAAGATGATACTATATTTGTGGCTCTTTTACAATCTTATAAAATGACTGTTTTTTCATGAGGAGTGTGGCTTTCAAGGTGTTGAAAGCATTTCTAGTACCTCGTGTGGAGGAAGAGTTCTAATGTTCCTACCTGGACTTTGCCCCATTAACTTTGCTTGTCCGTTGCCAGGTTTCTTTACAAGAATGACTTCCAGAACTGACCCATCTCTACCTGTCCCTCTGGCATGTGAGCATGCCTGCTTTGGGACAGTGGTGGGCAGTACAGCACACTGGGAAACCCCAGCTTGGTAGCTGCTGCACTGTGCTGGCTTGGCTGAACTCGTTATGCTTTGGGGTGAGGTAGAACTTCATCTTGGTCACAACTGAGTGCATTTTTGCAAAGGCAAACTTCATGATAGCAAGTTGACTTTGTTTCATTGGTAGCAGCGTGGTTGTGCTTTGTAGACAAAGAATGGTAGTCCAAACCCTCAGATTTCAGTAGAATAAAATATATAATTTAAGTCTAGGAGGTCAAGAAGGGTATGATGTACTGGGAATGTTTCTACAGTTGCCCACCAGCAGCTGAAATCCAAGTTTGGTCTCTTTGTACCTCCAAACTGACTTTCAGGTAGACAAAATTAAATGTCAAATGTGATTTCTTCAAAAATGATATGTTCAATTTGACTGTACTGAAATAGTGGGCAATGTGGGGTATGAAGTGCTTTAGAACACTGAAAAGTTTAATTACTTCTAATCTATTCAGCAGGTGAATTTCACAATGTAAGAACCAGAGGCTTGTTTCATTTGTGATTTGGAACAACATTCTGCCTTGCCTGTTTATCTCTATTGCAAAATTAAGTTCTTTAAACAAGGTAGTGGTCACTTACTGTTTTCTATTTTTCTTATAGGAACAGTTTCTCTATTTTTTTTAATGTCTTTGGAAGTATTACAATTAACTGCTCCCCTGCATTGCATTATATTTTTTACTTCACATTGTGCTACACAGCTGTCAGGGGGACACGCTGCGGAAGGGAAATGCGCCATGGTTCTGCAGGAACTTGTGGAAATGTCATCATTGTGGCATTGTATGGTTAGGTCTTCCAGTGAGGAAATGCAGAGGGCAGCTTCTGTGCATGTCAGAGTTGTTTTGGTTACGCTGGGTCATTGAGTGAAAATGTGTTTGAGGTCAGTATCTTACTAATCCCAGTTTTCCAGTTTCTGTCTGTTAGCTGTCTAAAGCAGAGAAGACATTCCAAATGAAAGCGCAGTGAGGGAAAGCCAGCCCATCTTTGCAGTCATGGGAGCAGCTTCCTTGGCCTCCATGGAGTGTAGTTTACATTGTGATGGCTTGATGACTGCGGGTCTCGGAGATAGGTTTCTCTCTCCCTTCCCCAAGGTTGTCTTCTCTGAAGTCTTTTCCAGAAGGAAAAAAAGTACCAGTGATGTTAAGGAACAAAGGGACTTGTTTAGCGTGGAGGGAAAGTTCAAAGCGGAAGCCAATTATTAATACATTGCTTCAGAAGTGAAAGTGGTGTAACATGAGCCAAGTTAAATACATACCTAACCTAAGGGACAGAATTTTGGCATGAGATAAAGTAGTAATAAAATAGGGACTATAATAAGATTTCTAGCCAGTGGGGAAGTGAACTTTTGGAGCTATCTTCTGCCAGGAGAGGGGTATGCATGTGCTAGCTAAAACTTCCTCATTACAGGAAGCAGAGGGAGGGTCAGGCATTGGTCTCTTCTCTTTGGTGGCCAGTGACAGGCCCTGAAGGAATGGCATACAGCTGTGTCAGGGGAGGTTTAGGTAGGACTAGGAGAAGATTTTTTTCACCCATAGGGTGGCTGGACACTGGAATAGGCTTTCCAGGAAGGCAGTCACAGCACCGAGCCTGCCAGTGCTCTCAGGCACGTGGTATGACTCTTGGGGTGTCCTGTGCAGAGACAGGAGTTGGACTTGATGATCCTTGCAGGTCCCCTCCAACTCAGGATATTCCATGATTCTACAGGGTCGAAGTTTTGTTTGGTGTAAGCACATTGTAGGACTTAATAAGTGTGATGAAAGGAGACTGGGAGAATAGCATGGTGTGCAGCTTTAATCCTGGTGTATTGCTGGAAGCCATCAGTTGGTACCCTTTTCTGTAGCAGAAGGACGTGCGGTGAACTCCAGATCTCTGATTTTTGGGGTTGGCTGAGTACAGAGGCAGCCATCAACTGGGGTAAGGAAATAAGGAAAAACCCTTGCTCAGAAGTAGGCTGCAGAGTGAAAGTCCTGCATGCTAGCAAAAGCAGTGTGTAACAGGACAAAATCTAATCATGCTTCCCTGGTCTTGGGTCACCATAAGAAAGGGATGATTGTGGTTCCCAAGGGAGGACCTTGTACTTCAACATTTCTGATGTGTGAAACTGGCGTCAGTCCTTGCCATGTAATCTATGAATGCAGGCACATCGCCCTCCTGGCCTGTGGTGCATAATGTGCTACTTTACCTCATAGTGCTCTAGTCTCAGAGGGTCTGTGCTGCTTCTTTGGAGAGAAACCTAAAGCATGGCTTCTGAGTGCTCTCTCCCTTTCAAAAGATGTCCAGTATCTCCTCACAGTGATGTGATCTCTTCTCTTTAAGGTCTGTCTGCCAAGTGCAGCCAAGCACAGGTCAGCTAATGCAACTGAGTTATTTCTCTGGTGAGTACTAATAATTTCAGTGCCACGTAGACAATTTCTTTATGTAATGTCAGTATCAAATTGTCCTTGTCTGTGCTTGCTCTCTGTGTGGGTAAATGGCCATTAAAGAGCCAGCTGATGGGTATGAGTTTTTGTGGAGACAGATGCTTTTCCATAAAGTTGATAAATATAACTCTACAGGATTGAAAGTGTTTACTGTGAAAGTTCCTTGTTTGTATGGTACCTCCTTAAAAATCAAACAGTAACATCAGTGCCTTAGGTGAGAGCAAGTCCTAACAGATGATATGAGGTATTGGCTGGAAGGTGACCTACCTGCAAAAAGGCCAAATTAATCCCACCTCCACATGCTTCTCAAATGCTGATCTTCTCAGCTGGTGGGAGGCAGTATTCTGTGCAGCTGGGAGGAAGGGACCGACAGTCCACTGGAGGCAAAATGCTTCAAAAAGATAAAAGCTCTTTGATAAGCTCTTGCTAGAGTGAAGAACTGAATTCAACTCTGCAATTTTATATGGATATGCTGAAGTTGGCAAGGTGGGCGACTTAAGGTAGAGCAAAGCCTGAGAAATTAAATTTTATCAAATTCTGTTCTTCTGCAACCACACACAGTGGAGGAGCAGATAGGATGTAGATAATCCCTGAGTGTTTTCTTGGTAAGTTTGTTACATGAACAGTCCCTTGCACTTTGTAAGTAACTTTTTCCCACTTTTTTTTTGAGCAGCATTCGTAGTAATTGTCTGCTGATTCTATTCTGTCCTCCTATGAAAAAACCTTAGTGCAAACCCTGTTCAGTCAGTAAGTGTTTGAAAATAGCTGTATTTTATTTAACTATGAACAAGAGGACTTCAAATGCATGTGTTTTGCTTTGAAAGAGAGTGGAAGGCAACGTTACAAAGAAGGAGTTTTGGCAAGTGGAAAGAATGCTGAGGAGAAGTGACAGAATGTGTAAGGGGCAGTTTTCATCTCTACTGAAAGGGTGGTTGAGGAATTTAAAGAGGAAAGGATAAAAAAATTTTGTGGAGGGGAAGACAAAGGTAAGATTTTTGGAAATGGAGAAAGGCCTAAGCAAGCTAAAAGAAAATAAACTGCTAAAATCTATGATGGTATTGGGTAGAAGCGAAAAGGAGGAGAGAAAATATTTATGATAACATTGAAAGAATTGGATGAAATGGCCAGAGTGGAAAAATAGTGGAAAAAGGAACAGAAGCGAGATATGGAATGAAGGATGATGATCACTATGTGTGGAATATGAAAAGAAAATCTTGTTTTAAACACATACTGTGTTGAAATTTTCAAAACCCTTTTCATCCCTTGTGCTAGAGGAAAATATTAGGCTAGTTCTGCAGCCTGAGAGGGGTGAGACTGCCACAGGTCCATGCCCCAGTTCCAGCCAGCAGCCAGGCAGAACACATCCTCCCAATACACTCACACAGTGAATGTGCTCCCGCACCTGCAGACAGGTGTTCCCATGGCCCAGCTCAGGCTGACACTTTCAGTCACTGGCCCCAGTCTCTCTGGTGGCTGGCAGTCATCGGGCCCCTGTGCACACCTGCAGAATGAGCAGAGCCACTCACCCAGAAAAGAGCTGGAAAGGCTTTAATGAGCAGATAGGACAGACTGTGCTGATCAGGGCAGTGCACAACCAGGCAAGTGAACCAACCACCAAAATATTTGCGTGCAACTGGCCCTTTTTATCCACTTACTCCTCTGTTACATCATGCTTGTTCTTCCCCAAGTCCTGTAAATCCATCTCTGTTTCTGCCTTTGGTTTCCCTTGTAAACATCCCAAGCAAGTCCTATCCAATCCCCAAATGCCCCTCTCTTACATCCCGCAATATGTCCCGCACTTGTGATGGGTTTCAAAACTGGACAGTGTGACTGAGGTCCTCCTTGGGACTGCGCTAGGAAGAGTCTGGATTGGGCCTCTGTTCCTTCAAGTCCTTAACTTGTGTCCCTGCCTGTCATTCTGCAGCCCTGTGGTCCTTTGGGCTCACGGAGGGAGAATCCCTTAATGGGCTGATTGCTCTTGCAGTGGGCCTGGAAGAAGATGGGCGAGGTATAATTTGTGCTTCCACACTTGCCACTGTCTCTCTGTGCTCCATTATTGGGATGCGAATGAAATGCTATCATATAGTCTTAACCATATAAAACCATCTTCGTTTGCTATGGGAATTTTAAAGGGTATAATTGTGATGAAACTTTTTTGTTAAATAATATGTAGGAATGAAAAATATGTAATTGTTATAGAGCACGTGCTTCTTGCCTCCTTGTTTGGCTTTATGCTGTGGAATACTAAATGTAAGGTATGACCTACGAAATCTAGTTAAGTTAGATTTTGTTTTAAAACTTGAGAGGGGTTATTGTTCAGCTAAAGGACTAGGCAGTAGCAATAAGCTACAGCACAGGTTACAACACTACTTAAACATCTGTGAGGAATCCAGGTAATGGTAATTGTTACAAAACAAAAACTGAGGGAGTGCTTTTGATTGCCTGTGGTGATGTTGTACCTAATGGAATAGAACTAATTTTTTTCCCAGAATTGCCACCAGCGTTTCTGTATATGCCTTTCAGAACTTAGACTACTTCTAAAGGCTGTAACCATTATAATTACTTCTTTTTAAACCACGATTAAACATATGTGTGTTCTGAAAAGCTGTCGTTAAGATACACTTGAATTCATGAAAGAATGATTGTGTTCATCATTGCAACCAGATTTTTCAGAGCCTTAGGACTGAAGACAGGAGCCTGCTCAGAGAAGCTGTCAAGCTGAGCTAGACCCTGCAAAGAATATTGGGGACAGGAGCACAAAGTTCGTCAGAGATGTTTCTAGGAGTGGGAATGGGGAACACTAAAAGTCTAGGTTTGTCTAAAAGCTTCATTTCGTGCCATGTTTTACACCAAATGGTTCCAGTTGCCTACAGGAAAAGGAAAGTATGGAAATGGAAATTAAGGTGGAATTTGAATGCAGGTTGGCTGTGAAGTGAGGTGGCTAGCTAATTAGGTGTTAACAGGGCCGTATACTTCTTTTTTTTTAAGGGGGGAAAAACTAATCCAAGGAACTGCAGGATTATGGTTTTGACGTCAGTGTTAATCAAGTTTTTAAACTGCTTTTGTAGGAAGGGATATTTCTGTGCATAATGGTAAAAGAAAATTGGAAAAAGGTATTAGGAATTTACCAAGGAGAGTGGTACTATATGGAAGTGTGACAGATCAAAGGTCCCTATGCCTCAGCTGTGCTTATATAGCTGTTTTCATTGCTAAACTCTAAATAAGATGAACTTTGTTTTTAAGAAACAAAATGTACTGTCAACCTTTTTTGGCTTGGATCATGTCAGTATGTGGAAGCTTGACTTCTTTGCCAAGATGAATTTTATAGAGTGAGTACTCTGCAAATGTGTGGGGATAATCACAAGGAAAGAATTACCTGGAATAAGACCATGCTGATAGGAGAGCAAATAACTATGTTGGCTGTGTATAAATTTACTCTAGAAATTAGAGTAGGGTTTCTAATCAATAGAATAGCCTCCCAGTTGAAGATATTTTACATCAAGCCATATCTTACTGCATTAAATAGAGTCTAAGAGATTTCCAAAGAAGGTTCCATGAAGATCGTGAGATGCCTGTCAGAGTGAGGAACTAAATTTGTGGAGCAAGGGAACTATTTTCTGTATTATTTTCCTAAAACAAAGTTCAGAAAAAGTGAACGCACCAGTATCATAAAAGTATATTTGACAGCAGATGTGTGTCTCTGTCCATGGTGGTATGGCAAAAGGTTTTTCAGACAGAAGCAACCAGTTACAACAACTACAACAAAGTGAAAACAATTTAGAGATAACAACATTTTTCCTAAAGAGGTGACTTCAACATGTAGAAATTTTGAATTGCTAAAAAAGCTAGAAAGGAGTTTTCTTGGGTAAAAATTCTGAAATAGATAGTTGAAGAATGTAATGTGTTAAATTATGAATACCCTTCTTTTACCCTAATCATCTATTTAAAGTCAGCTCTACTTGATATATGACATTGGTCATTGTTACTTATGCCTTTTGCTGAGCTTTAAACTCCCTATGTGATGTCTGCCAGTCTTCTGAGTAGAAATTTTTGAAGGTTTCAGCAAGGTTAGAGAGCTGAGCTGGCAGGCAGAAGATAACTGTCAAATGCTTTTGGAAACTCACAGATACTGATGTTTCAGTATAGGGGCCTTGAAATAAAATAGATAGATTGATTCTTGTCCAAGGAGTGAATTTCTCCCCTTCCTCAGAAGATTTATTTGCTTGTGGAAAGTAGTAGACCTCGAAAACACCTGTTTTTATGCTAGGAAGACTTAGAGTTTATTGGCTAAAGCCTCTGTAACGTTTAATGGCTGGACCAAAAGAGGATTACTCTGAAATCACAAATGTGAGTCATTTGGGCTGTGGGAGATGAGGGTGTGAGCAGCTGAAGTGACACTGCCTGCTGCCCAGGAGCTCTGGGAGAGAAAGCTGCTTAGAAGTAAAAGTCCTGAGGAAGCAAAACAAGGAGGAGAAAATTATAGGGAAGGGAGCAAACCGCAGGAGATGAATGCTTGAAACCTGAGAAGTCAGATTGTACAATGGGGAGGTGATACGCAGAGTCTAGGCTAGAAAAGTGAGAAGTAGAGTAAGCATTGATCTGGTAGGATGTGATTCAGATGAGGATACTAATGAGAGAGGATGACAAGGAGCTAGTTAACAAGAACAACACTGCTTGTGTGATTTGAGATGTGAAGGCAGACAGGCAAGTGTGTCCAACTGAAACCAGGTTGAGGTGGTAGTGTGACAACCGTGTAGACAAAATGTCCCGTCGATTTGAGTTCCTCATCACAGGGGTAGTAACACCTCAGCAATGTTACCTGCTTTGGCTGTTACAGCAGACCCCAGTTACTCTGCAGGTTTCTTCAGTGTTTGTGAGTATGTGTTACAGCTGCATGTAACACCTTTTTCCATACTTTTCTATCCTCTTTCCATAGAACCATTGCTCAAAATTCTGATGTGCTGGGGATACATCAGAGCTGTATGACGTTTTTATCTGTAGAGCTCTAACCTCATTTTATAGTGCATGCTGAATACACAATGGGGGAAAAGTGTTTTTTGTAGTTAGCCAACTAAATGTTACCCTGGAGATATGGCTTATATGGCTTATGGCTTCTTTACCACTTAGATCCTGAGTGAAGCTGGAGCTGGTTTTTTTTTTTTTTAGATTTTATTTATTATTTACTATTTTTTTTTTATTTGTAGATGTGTGGGTTTTTTTGTGTCATTCTCTCCTTTTAAGGGTGCCCAATCTGAAAATCAGGATCTAATCTGTAGAAGAATTAGGTGATTGCTTCTGAAGCCAAAAGAGTTTTAGTGCTTGCTTGCTGTAGACTGTACCAGCTCTACCTACTAGTGTCTGGAGATGTTTCTGAGCCAGGTATCCTGTCTTTATTTAGCAATGTTCAGTATTAATCACGAAATGATGTTCTATTATAATAAGTACCTTTTGGTTTAGCAGGTTCATAAAAGAGAATTCTGCTCTCACTTGTAAGAAGTTAGCCTCAGACCTATCTTCCTACTTAAATATTACTGGGGAGGAGTGCAAAGCTTACTCCAGTTCCCTTTCTGCTTTACTCTGTAGTGTTGTGATCTGCGTAGGACTGCGGTTGTGCGAGTTTTGCTTTTATTCCCTTGAAACAGTCATTGCAGAGCTGGAAGGCTGTCCATGCTTTACTGCTGTATTGGCTGTGCAGGTCCATAATGGTGCTTCATGCGTTACTGTGGCTGTAATTCCTTGTGCGAGCGTCACAGTTCTTGCTGCATTACTTTAAATGCACAGAGAGAATGCAGATGCTTTGCTGGAAATGGAAAAAGTAATCTTTTTTTTTTTCTCCAGATATTACTTTTCCATTTCACCTTCAGTTAAATAAGAATTGAAGCCTATTTTGGATCTCTAAATTACGACTTTATGCCTCACCATCTCTACAAAAATAGTGTTGAAGTATAGAAAACTTTGTTATTGCAAGGCCAGTGAATTACACTCTTCTGTGCTGACAAACTAGTAAGAATTGTGACAGGCACTGTTGCTTTTTAGGCTAATAATAGGATAGTTTTTTTATTTCATGAAGGAACAAATAAAATAACAGACATCTGAGAACATGATCATTAAAATTCTGAGGGAAGGGTTTCCTTTCTCAATGTTATAAACAAAAAATAAAAACGGGAATAAAAATGCTGTTCAAAGTATAATTAATATCCTGTGTGTTATTTGCATCTTAGGATGATTTAAATCACTTGCCAAGAGGGGAATGCCAGGAAATAAAACAGATGATGGCTTGCAAAATTGACAGAGAAACTAGGCAACTTCTGGTAGTGTTTAAGTGGTAGTATTCTGGCAGAGCAACAGTGAACCTGACTGGATCCCTTAACTTCACAGAAATTCAAATGGAATGACTCTTAACATCTCAACAGCTAAAAGCTGCTCATGGTTAAGATCTTTTTTATCTTTATTGCTTTGCAGCACAAAGAGGTTAAGAGTCTTTTGTGATGACAAAATATATTATAGAAATAAATTAATTTATGGTAAGGTGTTTTGCAAAAACATATCCTATACTTTCTTAAGCTACTTATAAAGTAATCTTTTAAGGAAAGATTTTTGAAAATAATTGAATAAGATTATAAGAAAGAGAATATAGGGATGATGTGAGCTTATTTGCCTAGGCTATAAGATGATGAGATGAAACAAGATATATCTTCCCTAGTCAGGCACATTTAACTTAGAATTCCCGATATTTTTTCCCTTTGATGTTAAACCCCCCCCCACAACTGCAGTTATTCACGTCTCATGCATCTTTTTTTTCCCCCTTGGTGGAATGATTTCTGCAGCGTGTGGTGCATAAAATAGTGTTAAGAAATGCTTATTATAAGCCGGGAAGCTTAATGAAATATTTACATGAACACTTAACTAACAGACGTAACTTTTAAGATTTAGCAGACCACCTGCTCAGCAACTGAAATAGAGCAGTGCTGTTTTCAAAACTAGTTAGTTATTCATGGCCAAGGAAACATCCTGGGTAGAGCTCCCAGAAAGCTGTTTCCTCATCCCATTAATTCTTCTAAGACTTCAAAGAAAAAAAGAAAAACCAACAAACAAACCCCCAAAAAACTTGACAAATCATAAGGCTTCCAGAGAAAGAAGAAGAAAGGAAGTAGGGAGGAGAAGAAAGAGGAACAGAAACTGGTGAAGAAATGCAGTTTAGAGTAGCATCCAAGAGTGCATTTTCTTAACAGTGTCAAATCATTCAGCTCTCTACCTTATTTTAATAATTGGCTAGTTTAACACATTATTCTTCTCCCCATATTCAGAGCTGTCTGTGCTCTGCCTTCAGTCCAGAAGCTATATAATGCTCTGTTACTGTAAGCATTACTTAGTTTGTTGGTTCTTTTTCACAAACCTGATAAAACACAGCTAGTGCTGGTTCTGGAGCAGTTTGTGTGTACTTGTCCATGGATAACACTTTTGTGTACTAGAGAGGCATGTGCTAAAATGAAGTAAACCTCAGCCATTGCTGTGATCAGAAATATCACTGGTTTAACTGCTGAAATTTTTCTCCCAGCTGTAAAAATCTAGGAGAAGACAGGCATATCAAAATATTTGTGACTGTATCTGTTCCAGCAAGGACTTTATCTGAGTGAAATAGATGCATCTTTCAAGTATAAAATCAGATAGCAATTAAATGCAACATTTTGCCTTGCAGGGGTGAGGCTTCCTTGTCAGACACAGTTGCTACACTTCCATTTTTGCATTTTAAATTGTTATCAAGTTTGTTCAGTCTGTGACAGTGGCATGGCCTATCCTCTGTGCTTGTGTCTAGAATGGGATGAGATACACGGAGTTAGAAATCGATGCTGTTTCCACAGCTTTCCCACAACACATACCTATTTCTTTAGAAGTTCACCTGCTCAGGCAATGAGGAGAAGACTGCAGAGAAGCTTCAAAATCTGAATAGTCATATAAGTTGAAAGAATCCAAAGAATTAAATATCCAGATACACACCCGTGATAAATTTACTGTTAAGCAGTAGGTGTGGGACTACAGACAAACCTACAAGTTCTTATCTTCACTTGTACTAGACACTTCAGTTGTGAACATGGAAATTTTTTTTATTTTTTTCTGGCAAAATGAAAGTAGTTGTTCTCAACTAGACCTGAGAGGGTTGATCTTTCTCATAGGCAAGAAATGTAAAATAGCTTCATGGTAGATAATTTTTTTTTTTTAATGCTGAAACAACAAAGAACGTTTTCCATTTTTTTCTATTAGGTGAGAGAAAACTGCCATATAGCTACTTATATGGCTTCTGTCATATAGCTCCTATATCAGCACTACATGTAACAGAAATTATATGATAGTAGTAACAGCTGGGGCAAGGGTGTCATACTCCACAGGAGTGTACAAGTCTCAGTCAGTGCTATAAGTGGTTACTCTTTCTCTTGGTGGATAAATGTAGCATCCTCACCAGACAAGCATCTCAGCTTTGAGTCTGGAATAAACAGGCACAAGTGCCACACTTCTTAGAGGACATGATTTGAGTGTTTCCTGTCTTGAACTTCATCATGCCAGAAAGTGAATATTCTGCCACAGCTCTCATTATTACAATGTTAAGCAGGTTCTGGTTTTGACAGTGTTAAAGTTGAACTAAGTTACTGCTTATTTTTGGCATAATGTTCAAACTGTTAGAAATCAAGCCATTTTGTCTGGCTTTCAGTCCGCATTTTAAGCTTAGGCTTTGTGTTTTGTCCTGTGACAAATGTTATAAGGACTGCAGAACTGCCAGGTACTGCAAATACTTGGAAATAACAGAGGCCATTTCAGCTAGAGAAACACTTGACAATTCTGAGCATTTCTGCCAGGAAATATTGCTTGCATCTCATTAGGGAAGGTTCTGTAACAAGAAGAATGCCTCGAATAGTTTTATGTTTAGGTTGGAAATTGTTTGATTGGCACCATACCTTGTAAAGAAAGTAATAACAAATGGTTAACTTTAAACTTTCTCGAAAGGCCTAACTAGGGTTAGTGGTCTAATCCCCTTTCTCCACATCAGCATTTATGTACTTATGAGAGGATTTTGGAATCAATTTGATGTTCATTGAGACTTACCTACTTTTGTTTTCATTCTCTATTTCATCTTTCTCCAGTTACTTAGGCTTAGAAGACTCTTCCTTCATAGTAAGTCCTCTTTCCTAATTTTTTTAATTTATGTACTGTGTAGTAGAGAATTGTATTTGTTGAGAACTTGAGTTCTCAGTGGAAAGCGTTGTGTGTGAAGCTTCTTAGGCGTTGGAAGAATGTGCAGTTGATAAACAGTTGTTGCACAGATGCCAAAAACATTTTCTTTAGGGAAAAGAATTCCCTACCTGCATATCTGTATTGGTATTGTGGAAAGTTCTGAGCACACAGAGTGCTCTCTGGTTCATGGCCAAAATCAAGACAAAGGAGACAAATGCTGTAAACGCAGGAAGTAAAAGTATTCTTTATGAGGAAAAATGTAAACTGTTACCCATAAAGATACTGTTTGTTGGAATTTAATTATTCCTTGGAAACTTTCCCATGTGGTATATTGTCATAATGAAAGACTAAAACCTGTGATTTATGGGATAATGGGGAATGGTCTTTGCAGATGGACATCTAGAAAACAGGATTTAAACGAAGCCAACTCCTGGTCTTGCACAAGACAACCCTGAGAATCACACCATGTGCCTGAGAGCATTGTCCAGATGCTTTTGATAGTCATCAAATTTTGGCTTCCTTGCTGTGATTTCCAGGAATGACAACTGGGGCTGTTTGTGACGACTTGGCTTACCTTTGTTGACCTTTTCTAGAGACCTGCAATAGAAATATTAGAGTTGGCATGAATGCAGTAGAAATGGTGGTTTTGACTGCCAGAAACAGAAGAAAGGTTAAATGAAAGGCCTGTGATAATGCAGAACAGCTCTTCAGGAATGCAGCTCCCAGGACATCCTTGTCACGGGTAAGATTGAGGAATGCTTATGCCAAGATCAGGATGCCTGGTCTCTGAAAGAGCAGGCAATTTGTCAGTGAAAACATGTTATGTGTACTAATACTTTTCCTGCTTGCCCAACAAAGGAAGAAAAACAGCCTGGCTTAAGATTTATGGAGATTGAGATAAGTAGGATTCTGGTGAGGAGGACCACCTCACCCCTGGCTCCTAAAAGCTATGAAGGTCTGTCCAAGAAGTAGTTTATTGTTGCCGGTTGAGAAGAAACCCAGAAACACAGTGAGGACTTCGTAGCTGGTGCCTCTTGTCCTTTTCGTCATGCAAAGGTGGTCATGGCAAGACCACTTGGACATATGTGTCACTTGTGTGTAGGTGAGTTTGAGACATGGAGAGAATGAAATCTCTGGAAGGATGAGCATGAGTGGGATATTTTCAAGTTAATATCTTCCCCTTTTATAAGATCTGATGTTGGATTTTGCTGCGCTAACTTTCCCTATTACCAGTTTCATGCTGAAATGAAATCACTGTCCAGTCATAGACTGGAACAGCCTTCAATTTCCTTGTTAACATGAGAACTGTTGGAAGTGTTAGAAGGTGTCAAAGGAAGAAACATCTTGAACTAATTTACAATTCAGAAAAATCTTCTGTATCACCAGAGTATGAAAATTTTAACCATAAATGAAGAACGGGTCAGAGGGGAAGGAAGAAGACTGGACAGTGTTTATTACTGAGTATCATGTATTAATTAGACAATTTCTTTTAAATATAAACATAAATATTTTTATTTTTATCATATATATAAATTATAAATAATAGTAAATGAACAAAAATTATTTTTAATACAAGCATTTTTGAATGGGTATACAGGATCCATAAAGGAACCAGCATCTTTTGATGTCATTAAGAAAGCTTGGGAGTGCAGGAGGCAATTTGACCTTTTTTCTCCTTGGCTATTTCAGCACTGATGTGTGGCATTATCACTGTTGGGTTCCCTTTTTTCTTAAAAGGTGTGTTATCACTGCTGTTACCTTCAGGGGAGATAATAAGTAGCAAATACAGAGAACAAATTGGAGGCAGCAAGAGGAAACTATTTTTATAGAGTTCAGGCAGTTACGTCAGGTACAGGCTTGGTAAGCAAGAGGTATTTTGCAAGCCAGAAGAATACCCCTGTGGTACGTGCTACAGTTTTGGGAACTGTCTTTTCAGACTGAGAAATGTAGGCACCAAGATAAACATTTGTAGTTCTGTACTTGAACATGCGTTATATTCGGTATATGCTGGAGCGTGTGCAGCAAACCAGGGGGAAAGGCTGTGTAGGGGACAAACAGGCTCAGCTGTCCAGCAGTTTTCTTTGGGTTATTTGTAGGATGTACTGCTGTTTACATGTTGTTCGGCTGGTATCTTTTTTTAATGTTTGGTAGACCGTAACATAGTACTTTTTGTGCCTAGAACCGTGTTGTTTTCCAGGGCCTTGTATGCAGTGTAATTAACTCCCTAGAGTGAGTGGGGGGAAAATTCTTGGATGTGCTGCTTGATAAGAGCTATGCAGACCTGTAGGGAGAGTAGAAGGAGAAACAGCAAAGTACCTGATTGCTTCCATGTGTCTCTACAGCTGCGCTAGGGAAGAACAATGCTTTTAAAACAAACCTCCAAACTTTTCTTATCTTGTTCTCTAATCTTCATTGGAAGCCTTAAAAGTAATGATGGCTTTTTGTTTTGGCTTTTTGGAAAAAAACGCCCATAATTCATTAAACTTCATGGATAATGATACTGGGTTGTAGACCTACTCAATGTTTTTTAAGATGTCTTTTCCTAAATGTTTTTGTAGCAAACCTGTGGCTTGTTCTGTGTGCTCTTTTTGAAGTGAAACAGCTGGAGGCTTTGCAGTAATTTCACTATATTAGTACTTTATTTGGATTTTATTTTGTATAGAGGTGGTTTGGATTTCTTAATTTCTAAGGGGGAGTGCAGCTGAATCAATGAGCTGGGAGTAGCGAGAGAATAATGCCTTATTTCATGCTTGTAGAAGTGGTGCCTCAGGTGAAACCATTGTCTTTAATTTGCCTGCTGAAAGAAGTGGTGTGTTAGAAGCCTTGACCTTTGACTTAAACCTAGAACTAAAGTCTGTATAGTGAAAAAGCTGCCAGAAATGAAAGGTTATACAAAATGTAATGAATTTTTGAACTCCTCAAGAACGATTTCTCAAAGTTCTCTAATTCCCTGTTGATTTGCCTAACCAAAGCAACATTTCTGTCACTGTTCACTGAGCACCATTTTACTTTTCCTCATCATCTCTATGCAAATATAAAAATTCTAAGCAGAATATGGCTTATGGAAACTGTCCAGCCTAAACAAACAATATATTTGATTCCTTAGGAAATATGTCAAATTGGGTCAAAAATTTTATCAGCCTGAATCAATTCAGTAACAGCTGACCTTAGATATATTATTTTACTTCCTGTTTCTTAGCAACAGGAAACTTTTCTGCAGGATGGCTGTTTAATATCCTAATCTGTTTTAGAGGCTTTCATACCTAAAGAGGAACAGATGGTCTAAGGAAATGT
The DNA here is from genome assembly GCA_013397115.1 of Edolisoma coerulescens. Classification (NCBI taxonomy): domain Eukaryota; kingdom Metazoa; phylum Chordata; class Aves; order Passeriformes; family Campephagidae; genus Edolisoma; species Edolisoma coerulescens. The sequence goes on along the minus strand of VWZW01006009.1, from coordinate 276,875 downwards.
TATTTGAGCAGTCGAGATGGGGAATATCTATAGATTTTTTTTTTCCTCATTTTACTGTCCTGCACTTACAATTATATAGTATTTCTTTGATGGTTGCAAAAAAACTTCTTTCAGGAACAAAGAATAAAAGTAAGTCTTCAGATCCTACAGGTTTCTTTTTTTTTTTTTTCGTGTGTGATGCAGGAAAGCATCATGCATAAAAATATGTTTGCTCTTACATCTGTGATTGCATCTCTAATACAAAGTGAGAGAATTTCTATAATTACATTCTGTAAGTGTTGAATTGTATCTGAATGAATGAAGAAAGCACTATCTACAATGTGATTTTGTTCACTAGCATTTGCTTACTCTCTTACTCTTAAAATCTATCATGAGAAATGGTTTCCTTTATCCTTTTTCATATATTCTGAAGGTTCTTTATATTTCAGTGTGAAGAATCTTTTTCGAAAGGTTACTTCTATGTGACTTAGTGTTCACATAAATATGATGAATGTGTAGCTTTCAAACACTATGTTGGGACTATTAAGGGCCCAATGAAGAAATAATCTCGTTTGTTTTTCCAGTGGTGTCAAATTCCTTACTTCCAAAGAAGCGGGTTGAATGCTTGTAGGAAATAGGACAATCTTGATGTTTTCTACATTAACTTAAAATTCGTACAGAAGCCTTGATTATGACTTTATTACTGCCTCCTGTAAATGATAGAATAACAAGACCTGTTGTCTTCTAATTCTTTCTCAAAATGCTGCATAGTACCTTTCCTTCCTTGTTCCTGGAAGATCTCATGCAAATAGAAGGACCTTCCCTCCATCACTTAGTTGCTGTCTTAAGAATCGTCCTGTGATGATGCTCATAAATGTCTGACAATGAAGATGTCTGGTTTTCTGTGTTTTTTGGTTTGTCACAGAGACAGTTCTTGACATGCAAATTCCAGTTAGAAGGGAGAGCACTTTTAGCTGTGTAGTGGGATATGAGATTCTCCCATCATGAAACCTCTTGACATCTTGTGTCCCTATTGTCATATTTGTATGTTTTTGTCCTAGTTCTCATCCAGATCAGTGGGAGGGGGCATGGCCAAGACATTTGTTATTGGATACCATCTTACATCATGGTTGGGGGTGGGGAAAGGCAAGAAAGGGCATGGTTTCGGTTGGGAGCAAGTGTGGTGGATGGAGTGGTTGGGGTGGGGTGCTGCCAGCTGTGGTCACGTCGGGTCAGGCTTTGGTGAACATTTTTGCATGTTGCCAGGGGCTCACCTGACTGGCAGCTGAAAGCTTTTTGGCCATCTTGCAGCTCTGGGTTTGGAGTTGAGAACTGAAGACACAAAAAGGTAAAAATTATGGGTTGAGATAAAAACAATTTACTGAAAACAACGAGATAAGAAAACAACCAGCGGCAGCAACAATACAATTAACAAAAGTGCACAAAGAGAGGGAGATTTACATGTAAAAATGCTCACCAAAGCGTGATGTGACGTGACGTGACGTGACTGCAGCCAGCTGCACCCCCCCCCGCACTTCCTCCTGACTGGAAACCATGCCCCTTCTTCCCTTTACCTTGCCATGATGTAACACGGCAGCAAATAACACAGCGTCTTGGCCATGCCCCCTCCCACTGATTTGGCCTGGCACTAGGACAGTGGTGTGCTTCTTTATTTTATGAGTTAGCCTGGAAATATTTCTACTTGCAACTTTCCCTTGTTGCAAGGGGAGACAATGTCATCCTTGTTTAGTTCCACTTAAGTAAAGTTTTTCTGACTTCACACATTTTCACATGAAGTATTTTGAAATGAAACTGAAGTGTGGGACTTCACTCTTTTTCACCTTCTGAGAGGAGCTCTTCCATTTTGTTGTGCCTCTTTTACTGGTATTTTAATTGGTTGGTTGGGCTGAATGAAATCTGAAGGTTTATGTTTTGACACATTCACCCACATCCACTCCTTTATTCCCAGATTTGACATAAAAACTAATTTGAAGGCTAAAACAAGCTCACTCTAAAAACATCAAAACTCTTTGCTTAGGAATGTTTTGTGTGTCCCAGTGAATCCTTCCTAGTAGCGAGTCTGTTCTACATCTGGTGATGGCATGCTCAGTCCAGGGAAGAAGGAGGTATGTTTTGAAAAATCTTTATGACGGCTGCAGGGAATCTCCTAAGAGAAGCAGGAAAGAAGGCAAGACAAGTGAAAGTTGGAAATATTTTGTTTTCATTTTTTTTCTTCTTTCTGTCATCTTTCCCATTATCTTTTAAAAGGAATGATAGAAAAAGAGAAGAGAGCATGACTTTTAATATGTACTTAATCTAATGTTAAAAATAAATTTTTGTTCCTGAAATCTTTCATGGAAAATGATCCTTTGTAGCTGCCTGAATAAGTGAAATGTCTGTTACATGATCTTGCTTTTCTGTGGTTTTGTCTTTCTGAGAGTTTGCTCATTAATGAGAGAAAAGGTAATGAATCTCTAGACTCTGTTATTATATCTGATTTTTTTATGCAGAAATTATAGTCCTTCATCAGCAAATGGTTAGGGTAAGTATTGGTCTTTGTATAACTAGGAAGGTCAGTCTAGGAAGGAAAACCTCTTCAGTCTTAATGGAGTATTGTCACAAAGCACATATGTGAAATTGGAAGGGTCAAAGAAGTAAAAATAAAAGGGTTTTTTTCTGGAAAAAAGCAAAAAAAAGGTTTTTTTGGACTTAGTTAAAGCTCTTCATGAATGTTTTATTGTGTAATACTCAAGCACATCTGGATAGTGCAAATGGCAGAGCATGTCTGCTCATCTGTGATGTTCGTTAATAGACTTCTATATTGTTTAACTGAATCTCAATAGTTGCTGGAGGAGTTTAGGATTTTGAGTGTCTCAAGTCACATATTAGTTGAGAATTTAATTTGATCTCTATGAGCATTGCTAGAAGTAACTAGTAATGAAATTAAATGTGTAATTGTGTTTTTCAGAAAACAATTTGTTACTGGGACAGGTGTGGTAGTTGTGGGGTGTGTGTGTTTTTTGGTTTGGTTGTTTTGGTTTTTTTTAATTTTTAGAAATTTTTTTTAAGTAAAGCAGTAAATTTGAGACATTTTGAAAGACTTGACAAAAGGTGTGAGTGAGCTCAAGTTCTGAACTAGGTAGAAGAACAAAGTCACATCATTCATACTGTCCAACACAGACTACTACTTACTCTTGTGTCCATCTCCAATTGTGTGTCTCTTTCTGAGGCACAAGACTTTTATAGGCATGGGGTCATCATTTCTCTGTGACAAGTGATGTACAGGCTCTCACCTGTTGGTTCACTGAATTTCAGTTCCTCCTTTTCCTTTCCTGTTCCTCCTTTTCCTGGTCTTGCTAAGTCAATAAAAAACAACCAGAAAAACTCGAACAACCCAAAAAACCCCACAACCCTCACCCCTCAAACAGAACACAACCAACCAAGTAAAACTCCCTATAACAAAAGAAATAAAACCTTAAGAGCTTATTAAAAGTTTTGCCCTTCAGTATTATGACAAATTCAAAATCAAGAGATAGCTGTTGCATTACATTTACAGTTTATCCTATATCAGTGCAGAAACTAAAAAAACCAGATCAAAATGCTAAAGTAAGGGAGAACATGGATTGATATCACAATCTACAGCACAGTAGTATCTAGTAGTAGTATCTGGTGTATAGTAATTTGCTTTTCATGCATTATATTTGTCTTTAAACATGTTAATTCCTAAGGTGACCCTTTTTTACTTTTCTTATTTTAGATTTCTTAATCAGGAATATAACCTACTCCCACTGTCCTCTATAAAAATAAACTGATGGTGTCACAGTTCACTTTTTAATTTGAAAAGCTGAGTACCATATGTAATCCATCGTAATATTACTCATCTGTCACATTCACTCTAACATACCTTGGCATCTGTTAACTCGGTCCTGGTAGATGTCATCATTAATGGAATTTAGGATTCTGAATTTGTGTTTCATTTTTCTGTATCAGGCAGACAAAACTTTGGTTGGTTTTATTGAGTGTTTTGTCCAGAAGAGCAAATATAATAGTAGTAATATCAACAACAATAATGGATAAAAGACCCACTTTATTGATGCAGGTAAATTTATTTTTCTGAATTTGTATTTGTGATTGGTCTTAAAAGCCAGATGTGGCAATGTAAATCTGCAAGCATTTGATTTTCTGTGGATGTCTGTGAGCAAGGCTGTCAGGTATTGATAAGCAACGTTTACCTGCTATAAAATTAGATCATAATGTTGATAGCATGTGGTGATCTGTTGGAAAGAAGTTTTATAATCCAAGAGTCCCCAAAAGCCTGTCTGGAGAATGTTTCAAATTAAGTAAGCGTACCTGTGTTGTCCATTTGTGCCTGTACTTTCAAACCTTCTGCATCTCACAAGTGTGAACGCAGCATGTCTGTCAAACTTTGTAAAATAAACATGCTTGTTAAAGTTTTTTTTTAGTTTTCACGCATCCTATTCTGGGTCTGAGAAAACTGTCTGAGGCATTTGTAGCAGCTCATTAGACTTTTCAGAACCAATGAGACACTTGTTTTCACCCCTGCATGAGATAAAATAGGCGGTTGGCTATAAATAAGTAATAGGGAAAAAAAATCACCACAATTCTCGCAACTTAAACCAAAAAAAAAATCCCCGAATCTTAACCATCGAACCTTGGGATTTATCTTACTGGCTTATTCTTCAATTACTTGCCTTGAGGGTTTTTTTCTTCCTTGGGAGGAGAGCAAATCCAGTGCATCTGGCAACTTTTATATTTCAGTTTTTATATTACAACAGTTGCTCAGCTATCTTCTGTGGACTCCCACAACAGTAAAGATGCTTTAAATTTTTAAAATATGTCAGAATTCACACATACCCACATAGAAACTTGGAGTGTGGTGTGTCATCCAATCATTCTTCTCAGTTTTGCTCCATCTTCCTTAAGACTGTTTCTCTCTCCCTTCACTTTTCAGTGAATATTGATGGGAGGGATAGGAAGATAAATGTATAGATTCTTGACTTGTAGCAGTTGATCTGTGGCTCTCCTGGGATATTGGCCAATATTGAATTTGTCATACATTTCACATGAAAAAACCCAAACAAAACTTGAGAAAATTTAGGACAGTCCAAAATTTTAATGAGAAACTTCTTCCTCACAGCATTATGAAGTGCTTTTTGACACCTATAGTATAAATGAGAAACACATAAGAAGAAATATCATAGAATCATTCAAGTTGAAGGGCATCCAACAGCCAGATTCCACCCCAGCATCTTGCTCACTCCCATCTCCTGTGGGAGAAAATAGAAGGATGGATTGAGATAATAACAGTTTAACAGGAAAAGCAAAAGCATGATGCTTAAGCAAAGCAAAAAAAAAAAAAAATTACTAATTTGTGTAATCAGGCAGGTGTCCAACTGCTTCCTGGGCAGGAGGGTCTCTGCATGCATTGTGAGTGCCATAATGATTGTTCCCCATTTTCCTCCCTCCCCTGAGCTTTTATGTCTGAGCATGACTTCATATGGTCTGGTGTGTATGTGGCAGCTGTCCTGCTTGTGTCCTCTCTCAGCCTCTTGCTTACCCTTAGCTGACTGACTGTGCTGGCACAGTTCAGCAACAGGTAGAACACTGGCATGTTACTGTTTTAGCCACCAATAAAAACCAGAACACCATAAGGGCTGCCCTGAAAAAAATTAATTCCATCCCAGCCAGACCCAATACAATCTCCACCCCTTATTCCATACCATTGCTGTACCATCTCGAATTGATCTTACTGCCTGCTTGGAGTAGGGACAACTTAGAAGGTATGTGGGCTACTCTGGGCCTTGTCTACTTGTTCTGTATATTTTCAAGAGTGAAGATTCCTCAGTCTTTCTGGGCAACCTGTTCTGGTTTTTGATCATCTTTACTATGAACCTTTTTTTTCCTTTTATCTAATCTGAATTTCCCTTGCTTCAGTTTACATTCATTGCCTCTTATCTTTTTGCTGTGCGTTTTGCAGCAAGTCTGGCTCTGTTTTTAAACACTTGAGTATATGATCTCCCCTTAGCATTCTCCTGTAGAGGTTGAACAGACACAGTTCTCTCAGCTGCTCCTTGTACAGCCCATATTCCAGCCCCAAACCATCTTATTGACCTTCCTGTGTACCAATGTGTCATATACCAGGGAGCATAAAATGAAATACAGTGCTCAAGATGTATTCTGGCAGGTGTGGATTAGAATAATAATTTCCCTTTGCTTGCTGGTTCTGCTGCAGCTAGTCCAGTCTAGTGTGCCCTTAGCATTCAGTTTCTGAATGGATGCATTTTTGGGTTATATTCAAATTGTCCATCAGACCCTGCATGTCCTCTTCTGCAGAGCTGATTTCTGCTCTGTTAGCTCTCATGCTGGACTGCTGCATGGGGCTTCTCTGTCACAGTTGCAGTATTTTGCATTGTCTTTTGCTGTTTTTTCTTGAGATTTGGCAGCCCATTTCTCCAGTCAGTTGCGATCTCTCTGAAGCAGAGCTGTTCGCTCTAGTGTGTGAACCTGTCCCCTCAGTTGCCAGTGAACTTGATGAGGTGCGTTCGTCCCATCATCCGGGCTATTATGACGGTGTTAAGTAGAGAATCATGGAATCACAGAATATCTCAAATTGGAAGGGACTCATAAGGATCATCACGTTCAACTCCCAGCTCCTCACAGGACTATCTAAAACAAAACCATGTGACTAAGAGCACTGTTCATATGCTTCTTGAGCTCTTGGTGCCCTGGAGACCCCGTTCCAGTGACTGATCACCCTCTCAGTGAAGAACCTTTTCCTAATGTCCAGTCTGAAGTTACCCTGATGCTGCTTCATGCCATTTCTTCGTGTCATGTCACTCCTCAGCAGAGAGGAGATTGTTTTAAGGATACTGCCCACCTTGTGCTCATAGGGTCAACAAATTGAAGGGATGATAGGGAAGTTGGTGGTTGAGGCCTGCAGACTGTAATTTGTGTTGGTGCGAGAATGCAGTCTCTTACAAAGCAAATGGTGACTTAAAGTTTTAAATGTCACTTGGGCTTCATTCTTAATCATATGGTTAGAATTTCCAAGTTGTCAGTCCTTACTCTTTTGGTAGACGTTGAATGATGGGGAAAGGGCTGAATAATAGTAGTATGGACCCTAGTAGGAGGAAAAAGGGGACTGTGAAAACCTGACATCAATGTAATGTTTCCCTGGGACAAAGGAATATTTTACATTTTTGGATATATTTCTCATTTGTTACCTGATTTGAGCATTGGCAAATATATGTGTTTAGAATAATTCTGTTGCATTTCTTTTATTTATTTTGTCTAGCTTCCACAGAGGTACAAGCATTTCTGCAAAATACCTAGGCTTTACCTGAATAGATTCAATTTATACCTGGATAAGATAACCAGAGATAGCACTTGTTTTGCTGATTCCAGATAGGATAAAACAATAGAATAAGATAAGAGAGTTATAGTAAAATACTTGCAAGATTTCATTTCCTAAATGTTACATCAAATTCGATCAAATCAGTGGCAAAATGAACTAAGCTTTGGGTATGCTCTTTTAAGTGCTACTTTTTTTTTATTTTGCATGCCGGTTTTTTTCTTGTCTTTTTGCTTACCTTTATATACCACTACACAGAAAATATTGTTTGAAGTTTCTTCAGTGTTTCTATTAAGCTCTATATAAGTATTTTTCCTTCTGTAAGTTCTGTGTCACTTAAGGAATATTTTGCCCTAGTATTGGATGTATTTAATGACTTAGATGGTCTTTGAAATAACAAGTATAACAAAAAATTTGATCAGTAGAGAGGTGGTATTTCTTTATTCAGAGAATTGGTTATTGTGTGTTTCAACACTTTGTCGTTTATTGTTTGTGTTTATCCACCTCATTCCCTTTTTGTAATTATGGTTCCTAAAGCAGAGACTAGTTCTTTCTCTTAGTAGTTCAAACAGAGTTTTTCAGTGAGTCTGCTCTTCTCTCAGCCCCTTGGAGATCCTTACTCAAGGCACCAAGAGAGAGATTTTTTCAGAAGTACCAAAGCTGAATAAAAGCACAGAGGCAGTTTAAAACTGATGGGCATTTTCCTAAATCAAGATAATTTTGATGCTCATTTGACTTCTGTGGCTAATACATAGCTGAAAATTCTGCAAAGACTTGGTTAGCATAAATGCTACATAATGAGTGGAATTCATGAGCAGAATTAATACTGGTAGATATTTAATAGAGTCTACAAGATTTTTGTAGGAGAAAATTAACTAAGTGGGAAGTGGTGGAAAGATTTTCAGCCACAATGTTATCCATAAATGTCTCAATCTTTCATTACTTGCTGTTACATACTTTAATGGGAATCTGTTGAATGCAGCGTTGCTATTTTCAGTTAACTTGAGGGTATTTTGCACTCTGAGATAAAATGCTCATTTTGATTTTGAGTTCCATAGATGTAATATGTAAGGTTTACTGTCCCTGGGGATATTTTGCTTTCCTTACAAATGGTTTAGAATCTCAACACTAAGTCATAATTGGCCTGATGAGTTCTTTCATTGCTGTCATGGAACAAATGGGTGGGAAGAGCACACGTCGGCTTTGACGTCACCCCACTTGAGCACAAGCTTGAGGAACATCTGCTGTTAAGGCTGTTGATTGCTATGACACTTCATTGAAAGACTGAGAACTTTTTGGTCTCCACCTTATTTTTAAACTAGAAATGTCTTCCTAAAGCTACAAATTATCACGTTGTAGCAGTAGTATTAAGTTGCTGTATACATATGCAATTCATTTTAGATATAATTTGATTTTTTGAATGGTTGGTCAGTGAATGCCGTAATCACGTTTCAAATGCTTGGTAAGGGATCAGAAACTTTCATGCCTCTCTTGCATATGCTTCCTGAATTATTGAGTAAGTCTCTTTTTGGTCCATCTGTTAGCTAAATGACTGCTGAATCAGAGAAGTCAGAATTTGGCAGAAATGCACATACCAAATAATGATACTGTGTATTTTTTTTATGTATGTACAAAATTATACTTAATTTTTGACTCCAAAAACTAGCAGCTTTTCCAAAATCTTGTAAATTGGGTGTAAACCTTGATTTCTGGGAGCTTGTCACAATCTTTAGTTGTTTCCTTTTATTGCCACTATCTTTTCTTTATACACCTAAATTGGGAGGGGAAGGAAAAAATCCCCACAACCTCATGACAAAGAAAACCTGCAAAGAAGCTTGCCAGGTCTAGTTAGTTTTTTTTTTTTTTTTTTTCTCTTCTTTGTTCTCTACTTATTTCTTTTCTTCCATGCTTTCAGAAGTGAAAACTATTGCACTTTATATTTTGCTTTCCCTTCTGTCTTCAGTCTCTAATTTACAGTCTGTAAAGTGACAGAGTCCAAGCTTGTTTCTTCACACTGTTATTTGCTTTCACTGACATTTTATTGGCTTTTCACTGATAGTATTAGGCATTATTCCACTTTCTTCTGTGTTTGTTCCTCAGAATTGAGTTATTTTATTTTATTTATTAAAAGTTATTTGGTTTCTTTAGTTATGAAACCATACCTCTTCTGTTCAGTAAATCTACCAAAATGTTTTCCCTGTGTGGAAATTATTTTTTTTCCTTTCGGCTTGATATATTGTAGGATTTTCTGCAAAGAAAATTTTTTCTTATTTCTTCTTTGTCTGTTGGGAAACATTTCAATAACTCCTTTTGCACTTCCTGGCTTTCCGTGCACTTGTGCCAAGGCCTGCTGTAATTTTCTGTGAAGAGCACTGTTTGAATATAGAAAGTTGTCAAACATATGACTAATCTTTGCTTGCAATATTTCTGTTGTGCCTTGGCATTCAGACAGACTTCATTTTTGTATGCATCTAATGCTATATATCCAAGCCTGCAATGTTGTTAATTTGCAGCAACCTTGGTTCTGGAATAGTTTGGATTTCCTGTTTGTAAAACTCATAACACAGTTGTCTGA
>VWZW01006009.1:16627-266930 GCA_013397115.1 Edolisoma coerulescens | reverse complement strand
TTTTTTTTTTTTTTTTTTTTTGCCTCTGCCTCCCAGGTAACTTTATCAAAGTACAGTTTCCCAAAATCTTGATGAGAGTTACACAGAAAAGGGGATACGACCCTTAATTTGGATGATGGGAGGATATGAAGGTGTAATTTGTAAACATGGGTAGGACTTTTGAGAAGATGCTCTGCTACTGTATGCACCAACTTTCCTACAGTTCAGTCAAGAATGTGCTTGAGATCTGCAGTGCATAAATAAATTCAAGTAAGAATTTGAGCAAAAGGATTGTGCTTTTTGTTAAGTTACAGTTGAAGCTGTGTGAAATGGAAAAAAAATATAATCTGGTATTTATGGAACTAGTTTATTTACTTCAGAGGAGGAAAAAGGAAGAACAAAAATTGGTTCATCCAGCTTTTTTTTTTTTTTTAATAGTCAATGTCTCTGTTTCAAGCATGCATTATTTTTTTTTCCACTGTGTGTTTGTTTTTTCTTTGTTCTCTGAATGACTTATACGTTGTAATGTAGTTTCTGGTTAGATAAAAGGCTGCTTTTTGGCTTTGGTTAAAAGTTGCTAAACATTCCAGTCTGGAATGAACACTTGTAAAGTATGTAACAGGCAAACTACATTGTATCCATTTCCCATCCTTATTAAATGACTTCTTTAGGGTTTCTTTTTAGTCACAATATTCATGAGGTTTGACTTGTTCATTTGATTGCGAAATAGCGTTGGAAAACTGATTTTTAATGATACTCTAAGGCATTCAAATTTGTTGGCAGTGCTAAGACAGTGAGAATCAAATGGAAGTCCTCTGCCTTTCTGCATTTAATGCTGTTTTCTAAGCAGACTTAAAAAAAAAAGCTGCATTCTGGGGAAGAAAAAGTTTATATTTGACACTATACCATGCTGCATGACAGTCCCTCTTTTACCCCTATTTCTGTAAAGCTTTCTGGTAAATAGTATATTGATTTTACCTTTCAGGAACAAAGTGCCTCTGCAGGCAGGGCTGTAGAGTACTTCAGCCCTGACCCGTATGAACATCTCTTCTGAAGCACAATCTGTTGTAAAATATTGCAGTTATATCTGATCCTCCGTATACTGTCCAAGGAAGAGGTCAAAACCTCTTTAATCTTATCTTTCTTTTTATGCTGCAATAAATCAATTTATTAATTTCATAAACATTTGAAATTTTTTTATTTGCCTTTTTCCTTTCTTTTACCTCTTTTTCCTCCCCCTCACATCTTCTCTGTCAATGTTTAAAGATGAAGAACATAAAGATAGTAAAATTTGGATGGATGATGGAGTGGAGAGTAAGATCATGCACAAGGGTGCATCAATAGTAGCAAGTTGTCTGTCCTTTCCCACAGTTTGCTAAAAACTTGATCTGTGTTTGTCTATTTCAACTGGCTTGAAAAACACGCTTTCATGTTCTCAAGACTCCAGTTATATCCGGGAATAGTTCTGTAGGTTATGTGCATGGAGGTACCTTGCCTGAATCTTGGTCGTGTTTAACCAAAAAACCCCACTAATCTCTTTGATCACTTTGTTATTGAAAGGAGGCTTGTAGTTGAGGAAGATGGCAGTGCTTTCTGCCAAAGAGTAATTTTGTGTTTTCTGTTACAGACAGTGATTCCCTTAGAGTTTAGATGGACTCTTTGAAACTGTTCTGTGGATAGAGCAAACCAAGGAGATGAAATAATGCATTCTTGTCCTTTAATATAATCTAACAAGAAGCTCTCTGCTGACAATATATTTCATTCAAATAGTCAATGCATGGAGCTGTGGAAGAATAAATTGATGTCTGATTACCTAATGCTACAGAAGGAGAACACAGAGACACAAAGAGCTTGTTCTTCTAATTCACCTTGTGTTTTTGTATGGGAAACCTGCTGTACTTGTTACCAGTACGTGATAGTTCAGAACAGAGGAAAATTCTCTTGGTATGATGACTTACTGTCATCCATTAGTTAGTTCAAAATGGGAAATTTTTAGAGGTCAATGGCGTGTCAGGGAAAATACGCTTTTTAAGGGTGTAATTGTGTTGACTAGTTGTTATTTGCCACCAAATGTATGTTCAGCGTTTTTTTTATTCTATTCAATCCTGTTCCAATTTATTTTGTTTGTTTGGCCACACTGCTTTCCACAAAGAAGCTGTTTCCCTGTTGAAGGAAGGACTAATTTATAGAGAACATCTGAAGCTCCAGAAGCTGCTGAAAAGACCCACTGCAAAAGTAAAAAAATCCCCATACCCTATGTAGCCAAGCAGCTTTTCCAGTATCCAAGCATTTGATACATGTCAAAGTTTGATTAATTTTTTCTTGTAATGTCTGTGGCTTGGTATTTTTGAAGTGCTGTTGTAGGTGAAAGAAATTCTTAGCAATTGATTTCTAAACATTTTTTAAAAACTAGAATTAGAGGCCTTCTGGCATATTTGTAAGTTAGATTACAGGTTGGTTTCAGGCTGGTATAGTTTACAAGAAATAAAACAATAATGTTTTTCAAAAGTATTGAAGTATTAGGGGGTTAAGAGAATTCAGATATCTAGCTTTGGTATTTAATTTAGAATTTGTCTTTCTGCAGACTTTTTATGTTAATGGGCACTCTCATTCAAAAATTAATTCAGAACAGGCCCTTAGGTCTAAACCTAAGGTCTGTGAGGAGCCCATCTTTCAACTCTTTATATGTAGATGAGTTATTTCTGACTGGTTTCTGCATCACACTGAGGAAAACCTAGTATCTGATTCCCTCAAATGGAGGGAAGGGGAAGAGGCAAAACACTACGAACGCTGTGGTTATTGGTAGTGAGGTGGGTAGCAGAAACTACTGGGGGCAACCCTCACAGCTGATGGATCACACACATATGCAGGTTGGCAGGTACTTCTGGAGGACCCAAGTCCAGCCCCATGTTCAACATGGTATAGGCTGGAGAAGGTGCTCTTCCAGGCAAGTTTTGAGTGTCCTTTTTTGATAGAGTTATGCAGCCTCCCTGTGAAAGTTCTATGAACTCTCAGCTGTCTGGCAAGGAAGAGGTTAACTACTACTAATGGTCAGATTTGCAATGAAAACAAAGAACAGTGTGATTTGCTCCACTGTATTTAGCCTTGAAGGGCTGCTTAGAAGGAGAAGTCATATTTTCATTCTGTTAACTGTTGCATTTTCTAGAATAAGACCAAGTAATTACATGGAAGAGTAACTTTATCATAGAGGTTCCTCTGGACACAATAAAATAGCTGTTCTGCTGCTTTGCTTTTGTTATGTTTGTCATCTTCTGTGCATTTTGGTCAGCATTCTTAGCCTAGACTGATGGTGCTTGTTCTATTCCAAGTTATTTCCAGTAGTTAGTGCCGACTGGTAAGATTCCAATCTCCATATAGTTGCCTTATTTTGCCTTAATCAATTCATGTACACTCAGGTATTAAATTCAGTCACAGCTAGTGCGTGGATTACTCCTGATTTCTTGGCATGATAAATAACATAGGTTAGAACTGGCTGTCAGAAGCCTCTGTTACGTGACTAGTGTAAAATGCTTGTCTAAATAAAGTTATAGAGCACTTCACAGCTGTTGTGTGTGCTGGTAGAATGGTGTTCTTGCTGTGTTCAGTAATAAAGCAGCAAAAGTCAGCCACATGTGACTGCACAAATCAGCTACAGCACAGTTGTGTACATAGATAAAACTTCGTACAGTGACATGTCAACCCGTAATGGAGCACTTCAAGGGCTCAATAAATCTAAATGGGTTAGTGACTTTGATAAACCAGCAGGGTGGTTATTTCAATTCAGGTCCTTTAAGCTGAGTTGCCTGGTGTTTTTGCCTATTCGAGAGACATCAGTGTCTGCCTCCTATTGAAGCTCCACTTGAAGGGTAGTAAATTCTCTGGAACAGTAAATGCCAAGTGTTTCAGGTTGCTGCTTAATGGTAACAGTGGCAAAAAGTCTTACTTATTGTGCATGAAGAACTGTTAGAATTGTTGATTTATATATCTATATTATCTACATATATAAATATCTATATTGTCTGCATACCTATATCTATCTACATACTATAGGGATTTTTTTTTGTTTGTTTGTTTTTTTCTGGTTTCTTGGAATCTGTCAATGTGTGAGAGTCAGCTCTCAATGGAATTCTTGCAGCCTGTTTGTGGAGTGGTTTGTATTAATAAAGTGGTTTATTAGAGCCCTGTATTCAGCTGCTCTGTTCAACTGGCTGAAGTGTTTAAAGGAATTGGTTGGTGTGGTTTAATTTGCTTACTGGTAGGAACTGTCTGGTTTTCCTATCAAATAAAAATTTGCAGACTTAGAAATTGCTGCTCTCTAGGTACCCACTAGGTATCCCTTTATGGGTAAGTAAATGTCGTAAAAATAAAAATACTGTGGGGAAGGATTGAGAAGACACTTCTGAATTTTACTTTCTGGATGGCTATGTGGAGGATAATCGTGAAGAAAAGAAAAAAGCTTTAGTCCATCATTCCATCTTCCTATTTGGGCAGCCATTAACAATGGGAAGTTTGGCTTTTTTTTTAAATACAAAAACCAAATGCTAGAGGTCTCTCTCTCTTTTCAGTAGTATCTAACATGTCTTAGGTTTCAATTTCCTTTCTTCTCCACTGATAAACTTCATTCAAAGAATTGGTTCTTTCTTAGCCATCAAAGGTCCTGTGAAAAAGGTGCTTGTAGCCTTGATTACTCCATCAGCCCTGTTACTCAACTCTGAAACATGTTGAAGATGAGATGGATTCTGTAGCTAGCTCCATATTCAGCTGCTGAAACTCTTTCCTGTCCTGTCTCCCGCTGTTCTTCATGGGCATTGTTGACTCAAAATGTCACAAATCCCCTATCGCAGTCACTAGGAAAAAATAAAGTATTTATGGAAAATTCCAGTGGCTTTTCAGAGGCTTCAGATTTATAGTCAGTTTTAGACAATATTCCCAGGAACTGTAAATGGCATCCTTTCTGTTTGTTTGTTCTTGGCAGGCAGGGGCAGGTAACACCAGCATTAACCTAGCAGCATTTCAGCTGTATGTACTGCAATTTGTGAATACCACAGAGCAGTGTTAGGACATGCATAGACTCATGGAGAAGACCTACAGCTGTAAGCCACAAATTCTTTAGCATAATGACATTTTGTCTAGAATTATTTTGTTACTTGGAAACAGCCCAAAGTAATGGTAATGTATTGTTCTTTGTAAAGTTCATTGTAATAATCGAGTTTGCCATTAAAATTGGAGTGTTAAAAAGGTGTTAAAAGAAAAAAAACCCAGTATCTAGAATGAATTGAAAATTGGAGGGACTATTTTTGGACTGAAAATGTTCCAGTAATTTAGTAGTGTTTTATTCCAAATCAATTTGATTTTTTTTTTTTTTTAACTCACATGAGAAGGAGATTCTGAGGAATATGGCTTTAGAGACATTGATTTTGACACATCCAAATCAAGTCAGTAAATTGGCTGACACCCTGATCTTTCCCCATGGAGGCAGAAGCCACTAGAAGCCTTTGGAGGCTCATTTTAAAATACACTTTAGGGATGTTGTGCAGAGAGAAAAATGTAATAGGATTATACCACAGAAATGCGTTTGTTATCTCCTTGGACTGAGTGTGGAAAGTGGATGGCAGGCAAGGCAAGCTAATGAAAAACTTCTAAAAAATATAGCTGGGGAAGCAGCTGAAGGGAGGAGTTTTGGATGAAGCAGAGAAAGCAAACTGGGTGGAAAATGTCTTTTTTCAAGACAGGCTGACAGAGGGGTGAGTATTTTAGCAGAAAGAATGACAAAGGAGGATAGACTTAAAAGACAGAAGCAGTAGAGTTTAGTGGAAGAGTATTTGCAGAGGAAGAAAGAAAGGTGATGAAAGATGAGACAGCCTGAGGAATTGGGTAGTGCTGTCATGGAAGATGGCGGAGTTGCCTCCAGAGAGTGTGTAGATGGGAAAATTTAAGAACTCAAATAAATATTACATGCTTAGGCAGCTGAGAGAAATCCCTGGTTTTTATTTTTGGCACTACTGCCTCTGGGGAAAACTGCTAAAAAGTTCATGCTGTGCATTCTCTAGATGAACTGTGGTGCAGAAAGACGCTGGTAAACTTTCAAGCTTCTGACCTGTAACTGAGCGCAGATACTCTCTTGAACCTGCTCTTCAGAGCATTCAGTCAGTGGGGAAAGTGGTTCTGCTGCCATTTTAACTGCATGTGCTAAAAATATGAACTCCGTTACTATACAGTTCAGTAGCTAGAATTGAAACAGTAATGACATCAGATCCAAGATAAATATGGTTTGTTTATACCTCTGGAAGCAGTGGAGTGACTTGAAGTTGCAGGGCTATCTGGTCCTATTTTGCTTGACAGTTCCGTATATCCACAGATACTCGCACTCCTTGTAAAGAGTCTTTCTTTTGTCTGTTTTCACTTGTCTGTTGTGCATGAATCTTTTAGGTCTATGTTGTTGTTTTGTGTGGAATTCAGTGGAAATGTACAGTAAGAAACCAATACATTATTTATCACCTTGCACAAAGTCAGTTTTGTTCTCTCCATTAGTAAAATTATACATGAAACCCAGTCAGCATTTGTAACTTTTATTTGTATTTCTAAGCTAGATACTTTCTCACCAGAGGCTTTAAAATTCTAAGAATAGACTTGATCGTCTCTTTAAAAACAGCTGTGGACAGCTGAGTGATTTGCATACCTGTCTGGATGTTCTATGGAAGGAAAATGAGAAGCAAGTAAAGCTACAAAAACTTAAATCAGGAAGAATGTTTTTTGAATGTTAGGAAATGGAAAATGATAGTTTTCAGGGAAAATTTTGTAGCCTTCTAAATTGAAGTGTGATAGTTTTTAAATAAAGAGGTAAGTTGGATATGACGAACTGATACCTAAAGTTTATAATGCACATGATATTTGTTTAGGGCAGTGACTTGCAATTTGTTTCAGGTATTTCATTTTTTGAAATTCTCTACACTGTTGTGCCAAAAGTTTTTGATAGATGTGCTTGTGAAAATACGCTTAACTAATAGCAGCTGAATCAGAGCATACATACAGCAGGTTAATCAGTTATTTTCAACAATAAAAGTAGGGGGAAGAAGTGAGCCTGCATCCCCATCATGAATTTTGTTATATTTTGAAGGTCCTGCAACTAGCAGTGTCTGCCATGTTCAAATTCTGTAAAAATGTGCTGTTTGAATTTCTGATACTTTATAAATTCCATTTGTATATTTTCTATATATCCTCATGTAATTAAGATTGTATTTAAAAAAATTATAAAGTTGGAAGCTCTGATAAAGATTAAGAAAGTAGAAATGTGTGTAATAGCGATTTTTAACTTTCCGTAACATATGTAATTCAAATTGATGCAAGTTCAGTCGTAATATCAGTCTAATTCAAATAGAATAGATTAATATTAGTAAATGTTGCATCGAGTAATAATGCCAAGGGAATGACTGAAGTGGCAAATTGGAAGTGTGGGCTGTTAATTACGGATTGTCTAGCTCCTGAGGTGAGCATTAAGTATGTATTTAAAAAACATATTTGTAAATCTATCCAAAGAGCAAAAATGACTCAAAATTGAGGCTATTTCTTTTGAAATTAGGCAGCTTACATTCTTAAATTTTCTACTTTGTGAAATTTTTATGAATGCATTTTAAAGACAGGATTCAAAGTTTTGCTTTTGTTCTAACTAGTTAATCTTGATAACACCCTCAGGCACTTGGTGTGATTCTTGGAGTGTCTTGTGCAGGGCCAGGAGTTGGACTCGATGATCCTGATAGGTCCCTTCCAACTCAACATATTCTATGATTCTATTCTCTAAGGAAAAAACCTGGATATTTACATGTCCTTTTTATCTGAAGGATTCAAGTGACAGAGACTTTTTGATAACAGGAGTGATGATAAAAGAAGATATTGATACAAACAGAAGGCAGAAGTCTATTTCAGGAAGCATATATAAAGATCTGTTTTAGGGGCAGAACAATGCAAAATAAGCTGGAAGAATGTTCCATCATATAATTTTTTTAATAGTGAAAGTAATGAATTTGTATACTGTAGAAAGTGGTATATTTGAAGAATGTTTGATTTTTCTAAATTGCATCCAGAGGGCCATTATACATAAAAAAGAAATGAGTTTTTCCTGTGAGAATATTCAATACCTTTGAATTCTTCTGTATAAAGTATGATTACCAAGATTGCCGTCTTAAAATAATGATAATTGCATATGCAAATCCAAATGGGATGAAGTTCAAACAGATGACTTTTTCAAGATAGTTACCGTTTGGATTTTGTTTTCATCTATGTATCAAGCCATTACTTAAATGGAAAATTTCACTTGGCAGGGTTGCTGCAACAGGTCTAGTGCTGAGATGCTTGTTTCAAAAAACAAAGTGGGTTGTCTTTTAAAGACATTCCAGTGTAAGTTGAATATTAGTTACTATGAGGCACATTCTATATGTGTCTATAAATGAATTTGGAGAAGTATATTCAAAACTCTTCCATTTTCAAGTAAAATTTCCCACCTCAGTTCAATTTCCAAAGCATGCTCTACTAATCACTTGGCTTCCTAGGAACACCTGAAATTTGATATAGTTAGTATTGTATGGAAGTAAATTCCTGTTCTGTCTTCCTTTTGTGTGTGTCTGTGTCCATAAAACATTAAAGCCTTCTGAGTGTTATAAATGGCCGTTCTGATAAGGATACTATTTATGACTTCTTCAAGAATAAATGATAATGTTTCTAAAATTGATGGGAGACTGAATACTGGTGTGCTTGTAGATTAACTCAAATAAATGTTTGGCTGCTTTTTCATTATTAAGCTTGGTTGTGTTTTATTTGGAGGGCCATTCAGCTCATTTAAGATTACAATAATGAAAACAAATCACAGTAAGCCTTGATATATGCAGTCTCCTAAATTTACATTATTGAAAAGTAGAGCTAAATTATCCAGGCGTTTTGAAGGTAATGAAGTCAATGTGTGGTCTCATTCATATTACTATTATAATGAGAAGCTATATACATTCACAGAAGGAAAATAACAACAGTATAAATGCTTACAGCCATGCTATCACTTTCAATTTTAATTCTCTAGCTCAAATTTTTTAGTTTCTTCACTGAAGGAAATGAATTCAATTGCCTATTGATAACAGTTCTATTTCATTTGTAGGTAAGGTATTGAGATGACATAAGAAATTATCTTAGCATATAGGCCCATATTTTGATTTCACTGACTAACAAAACAGTGATGGTTTTTAGCCTCTGGAGGGAAAAACATTTATATGAAAATAAATCTTTTAGTCATTGAACAATGTTTTTGTGATAGAGTTTTTACTTTTTACAGTCATACTTTTCAGAGTAACTTCAAATGTTCTTGCGTGTATGTTGCCAAGATAAACATCTTCCAGATAACCTATGTTTTAAAAGGCTGTTTGGTATTCTTTTTCCAAGGGAGAATACCAGCCAGTGAAAATAATGGGTTGCTTAAGAGCTTAAACAAAACGTGTCTGAAAAATGTTCTGTATTTCTCAAGTATTAAGAGACAGCTTGGTCAGTAATGAAAGTTTATGAGATAAAATTTTGAGTTTACTGCTACTGTCATGCCTCTAAACCCAGCAACTTTTCTTTATATGTGTTACACACGTGTGTTACACACATTCACAGCCCCTCCTCCCCCAGTGCAGTAATGGAGTACACGTGTTCACTTGTTTTTTAAACTCAAAGAATACTTTACAGATCTTTGCTATGAAGAAATGAGGGCATAGCATGGTGGAATGTACCACAGTAGTACTGGGTGTGCTGGCAACATTGCTGGCACAATTCAAACCTCAGTAAAGTTTGCCAAGGGCTGTTGGTTGAGTGACCTTCTGATCCGGGCTTAGGGTAGGAATTATGACTGCCTTCTGATTTGTGTTCTTGTAAAAGAAAAGCATTGAAGAAAAACGATTTAAAAAAATTAGGACATAGAACATCTATGGTGTGGTTTCAGGATGGTTGGGATGCTGTGTGTGAATTGTGAAGGGCTTCAAAATATTTGACCGTTTATTCCTCGTGCTAACTTCTTCTGGGGAATCGATGATGTACCTTTTAAGTAGGATGGCTGCACTGAAGGGTATTTTAGGGATGGCTGACAGGTGTGCAGGAATACTACCAGGAAAGGGGCTTCCGTTTCTGTCATCTGATGAAAAAAGTCATGGCAAACTGGGATATAGTGGCTCTTTCAAACACATGGGCAAGTATGTATATTTTAAATGGAATACACGTAATGCTATGACAAATTCTGTTTCAAGAGTCATAGTATCACATAGCTAATTAATTGCTTTAAGTGCAGTTAAGATATGTAAAAATCTGTGACCTGATATTTGAAGAAAAGGATGACTTGGAGGAAGAAAATGGCATGAAGTAGGTAGCAAAAGGTTGGTTTTTGCATGGTAACTTTAAATGTCAAGTATTTTATCTAACTGTCAAAGATTTTCATCAGTGTAGAATCAATATTAAGTTTTGTCAAGTTGTTAGATAGGAAATTGGAAACAAGAACGATGAATCAAAAACTTACTCTGCCCAAGAAATGATCTATTTTAACATTAACAGTAGTCTACTTAAGGTATTGCTCGACTTCATTCCCCTGAATCATAATGTGCATATGAAATAAGTGAATCTCCATTAATGGTTTATTTGGGTACTTTGTCAAAGCAGCTGGTTTTCATGGTAGCATTGTAGACATATTCTCCACACAAGCATAGCTGCTGTTGCTCAACCAGAAGGAGTGGACAGATTTTAAATTCTTACCAAGGAGATGAAAGTAGGAGGCATTTTGAATACTGGTGTGTTACTGGTTTAGCTCCTCCGGTTTTATTATTTTCTTACAAAATCATATTTTCTTCATCCTTTATGGCAGTTCTGAACTTTGGATTGAAGTACATGGTATATAAAGCCTGTGTATTGGCTTCATTTGTATAACAATATAAAAGTTCTTGATTATAGAAGTATCTTCCAGCTTGTAAAATATCTCTTCCCAAAAGATTCGATGTTAGGTGAGTTAACACATCTGGAATTGAATTATATCTGACATACTACCTCTATTCACAAAGACGTGTGGTTTAGCTTCTTGCAGTAACAAGTAGTTATTTCATAGAGGATCCTTTCTGTAAGGATTAGTGAGCTACTTTGATTTAAGATGGCTGAAGGTAAAAGTGTTGAGTATAATCACATAATGGGAATAATACTTTTTTTACTGTAATTAATATTCCAATCCATGAAACAGAGATTTCTGCTCTTCCAGTGCATAGGTTTAGAGCAGCTGTCTCCAAAGAGTACAAAACCAGAGGAGATGTCCATACTATCCTGTTGCTGGAGAGTGTGCCTTAGTGATACTGCCTCCATTTGTCATTTGGTCCCAGGAGGACTGACATCTATAGCATTCGCAGCAGGGCTGTGAATTAAAGTTTCTGACCACCCGCTCTCTGTAATTTTTGTCTCTGTGTGGTTCCCAGGCTGTGTGCAGGATGAAACAGGACTTGAACAAAGAACAAAAGCAGATTTTTTGGGCCATGCAGTCTTAATGTAAGAGGGGACTTTTCTGAAGACCCTCATAGCTGTACCAGTTCATGAAATGCTTTAAAAGCTGAAAAAAAAAAAATTAATTATCGACCATTACTCAAGCAGTCCAATTTGATTTACATGTAAATATGACATTTGGTATCCAACAAGAAATATTTTTGAAAACAATGGACATGAAAAGTCCCACTCTGCAATGAATAACCTACATATAAAACCTTGTTAAAATGGAAAATTTCCTTTCCATATGAAGCTGATATTTTAAAAAGATAAGTTGAGTTTATTTAAACTAATTTTTTAGCGAACCTGACTCAAAACATTTTTCTAATATTTTGTATTATTAAATGTGACCTGAGGTTAGAGTGTCAGGATTTTTGTGTTGTTAGTTTTTTTGGTTGATGTTCTTACTTAGAATATGTACAACCATACTCCTATCCTTAAAAGGTTTTTCAGTACTTTATAAATATATTTATTCTGTTTTAACAGGGGTTGGATAGCTTACCTGTGAAAACGTGTGTGTGTGAAGCTAAAGCTCTTTTATGGTAGGCAGTATTTATAAAATGAGGTCATTCACTTTGGGTGCTGAGAGCTGTTTCAGTTTCATTTAGAAATCATAACAGATTTTTTTCATGGTTCTTCGTAGCTCATCAGAGCACCTCCTCTGTAGAATTTTGTCTAGCATGGCAAATTGTGGTTTGTCAAAAAATTACATTTCGGGTATGAAAATTTTGCTGGTTAGAGGCTTCTTACAATCATTCCTCAAAATTTGAGAGGGGGAATGCCATCCACAGGCTAAAGAGGGGTGGTCCGGGCAGCATTTTCCTCGCCCTGGATGAAGCTCTCTTGTTTGATTGCCAGGCAGTCCCTTTCAGGGGGCAGGTTCTGCTGTTGCTGATGGTAAGTAATGGTCTCCTCTGGCATCACCTCTGCAGAGAGGGGTGAGCTGCAGTTCTGTAATCAGTGAAGGAAGACAGTCATAAAGTACATCACACCTGAAAGATAGTTGTAAATGTAGGGAAATCAGCTTGTAGTCACTACTACATCCTGTGAATTGTTGTTAAGTAAAATAGCTCTACTTTCAAATGGCTAAAAGTTTACTTAGTGACTTACACTACTCAGCTCTGGTGAGGCCACATCTGGAGTGCTGTGTCCAGTTCTGAGCTCCTCAGTAAAAAAGACACATGGAGCTCCTGGAGCAGCTCCAGCAGAGGGCAGTGAAGATGATGAAGGGCCTGGAGCATCTCTCTTATGAGGAAAGGCTGAGGGAGCTGGGCCTGTTCGGCCTCACAGAGAGAGAGCTGAGAGGGGACCTCATCAATGTCTGTCAGTATCTGAAGGGAGGGGGTCAGAGGAGGGACCAGGCTCTGCTCAGTGGTGCCGAGCAATAGGACAAGAGGCAATGGGCAGAAAGTGATGCTCAGGAAGTTCCACCTGAATGTGAGGAAGAACTTCTTTACTGTGCAGTGACTGAGCACTGGCACAGGTTGCCCAGAGAGGTTGTGGAGTCTCCCTCACTGGAGCTATTCAAGAACTGTCTGGACCCTATGCTATGTGCTCTGGGATGACCCTGCTTGAGCAGGGACGTTGAACCAGGTGACCCACTGTGCTTGCTTCCAGCATTACCCATTCTGTGATTCTGTGACTTGCACAGTTTTCTGACAGAATGATGTATTTTGGAAAGAGGAGGAAAATGTAAAGTGTCATCTTTCCCCATAAAAAGGTGTGCTGGAAGATCAGTGGATTGTTCATCTTGTACTTCAGTGTCTAAACTGTTGAGAAGTCTTGCTGCTACTAGAGTTTCTAATAAGTTCTGCATAATATAATTATCTCAGCCCTCAGTTTTGAGAAGGTGGCAATCCATGGCTGGCAGGAATAGCACATTATCATCTCTCTAATCACATTTTCTATTTTTTTTTTTGCAAAGAATGTTTCTTGATTCATATTCACCAAGCTGTTTGTTATGTTTCAAACATGAAAATTGTTTGTGGGTGGCATACTCTCTTATTGTGCTTGTGTATCAGAAATCATCTGTCATCTGATTTAAACTTCAATTTAGTCAGCAGAGCATCTCAATTTGGAGAAAATTTGACTCCATTATAAAATACAATTGTGATAGGATTATGTTTTTATGGTAATGCATGTAATTTATTGCTCTTATTATCATGCAACAGATTGTAGAGTAATGTTTTGACTTACTCCTTTAAAAATCCTTTGGAACATGAACATTATAACATTACTCTTATGTGGATTCTTTTCTTTTCTTTTCTTTAAAACTTTAAGGAGACTTACATTAGCCTGACTTTCATGGATAACATTATAAGGAAGTTTCAAAATGTATTTGTTACTATGAGACAAGTAAACAAGGGATACAATATTTGAAGAAAAGATGGTGAAGGTGTTTATTCAAGAGTGAAATGAAGATCTTTTAATTAAGTTACGGAGTTCCAGCTGGTTTTATTTACCATAATCTTGTATTTTGCCTCATGCGCGTGGGTGATAACTTGTCTCTGAGCAGATTAAGCGCTAAAGTTGTGAATACACAGTTGTTAAATCAAACAACCTTCCTTTCCTGGGAGGAACTTCATAACACTTTTGCAAATATTGAGCTATAATAGCAATTCCAGTTTCATAAAAACTTCTGATTGAACCTACTGGCCAAGTTCATGTAATCCCTGGGAGGCTGCATTCTGTCATTTTGTATTTCCTCTTCTCTCTTGAAACACGAGGACTCGTGCTGGTCAGCAAGCTCCGTTCCAGAAGTGTAAGGTCTGAATCTCTTGTGGCTATTGGTCAACTGACAGCTTCCCTGCAAAATGGACAGCTTCTTTCCATCCAGAAATGTGCTTGATAAGGGATGGCAATCCTATGAGACCTCTCTGCTGTTTGTAATTATCAATTTTAGTTTATATGCCCAATCTATTCTATGATTAGAATACGAGAAATATTCACATACTCAAAATTGCATGTAGCTTAGGGGTTTTTTTTAAGAGGATAGGAACAATATGCTTTACTTCCCTGACAGAAGAAAAAGAATGTTGTGTTTTTGCCAACGCTTCTTACTTGGCATCACCGTGTCCTGAATACAATTATTCAGTTGACAGCTATGACGAACTGTGTGTGTGTAGGTCAAGCACATGCATTCAGAGTCACCTCCTGTTTTTGTTTGGTTTTGTTTTATTACAGTGGGATACAGTCCAGACTAGGTATCCTTCAAATCTAAAAACTTAATTTTCAGTGTTATTTGTAAGTGCTTTATTCTAAATATTGTTACTAGAAGATAATGAGGGAATTTCAAATTGTTAAAAAACCCTGAGAAATGTTTAAGTGAGGTTGAAACAGTGATTATTTGAGCCACTGACAAATTTACTTTTTCTTCTATATATGAGGAGCAGGGGGAACTTCAGGAGTTACGTACGGACAAAACTGAAATCTGATTTATGCAAATCCATTCTTAAAATGATATGTTAATTATTTATCATTGTTGTTGGTTGTCTGGCACCCTCAGAGTTGTTGCTGATATTCATACAGATCTGTGCATTGTCCTAAAGTTGGTGAGTGAATGAATAAATTATGTGAAATGTTGTGTTCTTTAATCTTCATAGAGCGAAATCTGTGATGGTGGTGATAAAGCTGTTAGTTTATTTGGAGGAGTTTTTTTCATTATATGGAACAGTTCAAGCAACAGATTTGCAGATGAGCTCTGCTCATCCTGAAGGGCAATGCTGCTTTGTCACCCTGCTTTGTTGTTACCTTGTGAAGGTGGGAGTTCAGATAGGACACTTGAGAAATGTGCATTTTGCTGGTAATATTGTAGATGGGGGCATCATCAGTAGGGGAGAAAAATTGTCAAGTCTTTTTTTTTTTTATGTTAGCATTTTATGAATTATTTGACTGACAAAAAGGTAAGCTACTGCTAGACTGCTTCTCAGAAAAGGTTTTGTTTTCTTCGTTTTGAAGACTAAACTTTAAATTCAGGTTTAATCACTTTCCTGATTGTTTTAAAATCTTTCTTCTTAGTTCATGCTTTTCAGAATACAGTCCCAGAGAATACTTTTGATGGGGATTCAGTATTGTTGTTGTCCTTCCCTTTACAATCCACAAGTATGTCTGCATTTTTCAGCTTACCTCACAATTAATGTTACTGGTCTTTTTCTGCTTATAGAATGTTTATTCTCTGAAAAAATGCTTCATTCTGTTCTTTGCTGCAAGAAATGTTGTTTCTACCAGACAGCAAAGTAAATGGACACAAGAAGTGAGATCTTTACTGAGATAGCTAAAATTAATTTTAGAGTAACAGAGGTGAGCCACGTAATGGGGTGCAATGCATGCCTTTTGTACTGTAGTGAAGCTTTTGGACAATATGATGTTGGAGCCATTTTCTTGCTCAGTAATTTAGCTAATTATGAAGTCTCCTTTTTTAACAAAAGGAAACTCAGATTTTCTCTGCCAATCTTTTTTGTATTAGCTTGCAATTAATTAAATTTATACAGGTTGTTTTATTCAGATCCTCTGCCTTTTTTGTAAGTCCAATTATTTATTGCTTCATTGCTTTGCAAGTTTTTTCCTGCTGTAAGCATTTTTCTCAAACCAGGAGATGTAACTACAGCTTTAATAATGTCTTTCAGTGTAATGGATTATAAAAGATTCTGAAGAAATTGGTACAAGCAAAGTTATAATTCTTTGTGCTATTTTTCTTTGCTTATCTAATGACAACTCTTTCTGCAGAATAGACAAGCTTTTATGTCTCTCTACAGCTTTATCATGTGACTGCCTTACTATGAGCATATTTCTTGATAAATTCTCAATATTAGGGAACAGCCTTTGGTCTACAATAAAGGGCTAAAAACTGCGTAAACGGCAAGCCAATTTACTGAGGATTTTTCTTTGTCTACATCCTGCCTTTCTAAGCCAAATCTACTTTTTTTTGTCATAAGCATTTCATTTTGGGGTTTTGAATTTAGTTTCTTCTGAGGCTTATCAGCTTTTGTGGTGCCAAGACCTTAAAAAAGAAAGGTATAGAAAACAAACCCAAAGCAGCAGCAACAAAAATAAGGCAGGAACAAAGAAAGTTTTTCTGCCTGGAAACTTTGCAAACTAAATGAGAGACAAATTGATAAATACAGACAGGTAAGAATGAACAAAGACAAGATGACAATATTGATATTAAAAAAAAAGAGGGGGTCAAAAATTGGTTAGGTTATCTGTTGCAACCTCTTACATTCTCATATTCTTAGTGTTGTTTCATTTACTCAGTAAAGCATGTGGCATTAAATGAAATCTGTTTTGCATTTCCACTGGAGAGATCTGGTGTTTACAGGAAAAAAATATCTCCCAAGGGAAGGACTGTGTCTTCAAACCTTTTGGTTTTCCTCCTAAGATCATACTATTCATGGTTAGCTTGTACTCAAATCATTCTAATGCCACCTTCTTCTCAATTTCACTTGTTCTTAGGAGAATATGGATCAAGGTAAAAAGACATCAGTGTGATCATGAGGAGGAAGAAACCTGAACTGAGAACGAGGCATCTGTGAAAGTGACTCTCAGCTAAGCATGTATTGAATCATAGGAAATGAAAGTCTGTTGGAAAGGACTTCAGGGGTTATCCAGCTTAAACTTTGGGCAGAGCTGGGCTGTGGCCATCGCTAGGCCAGGCTCTCAGGACTCTGGTCTTGGACACTTTAAAGGTTGTGGAGATTCCATAGCCTCCATGGGCAACAAATCAAGAGCTGCATTACTTTTCTAGGGAAACGCTGACTGGCTAATGTTCAGCCTGAGGCTCTCAAATGTCAGTTTCTGGCTGTTTCCCTTTGCTTAGCTGTCTGCCACTACTGAGAATTTGGCTTCTTTGTCTTTGTGGTTTCCCCTTCACATCAGCTTGCCCCTCTAGCCTGCCATTCACCAGAGTCAACAAGGCCGTCATCCTTAACCTTTCCTCGCGTGTCATGGGATCTGGTCCCCTGACCATTGTGACAGTGCTCTGCTGGACCTCTCCACACTGCTCTTGTGAGGCTGCACAAACTGGCTCTATAGTATGGCAGGCTCGTCACTGCAGAGTGTAAGGTGGGGATAACCTGTTCTTTGGGCCCTCTTTATAAATGATGCTCAGGGTGCAGTTTGCCTCCTTCATGACAAGAGGGCACTGCTGGCTGCCGTTTAAGTTGGTGTCCCCTATAAATGCTGAGACCTGCTGTTGGCTGCTGGTCTGCACTGCAGTTACATTGCTGAAAGTGTAAAATTTTCTCCTTGTCTGTGTTGAACTTCATGAGGTTCATGATGCTCAGTCCTCAAGTTTGCTGAGATTTCTCTCAGTTGAAGTTCTGCTGTTTATGTCAGCCATTTCTTCTGCTTCAGTGTCATCTACAGGTTTGCTAAGGATACAGTCCAGGTAGATCCGTAAAGTGTTATACAATGGTTAGAAAGGATGTTAGAGACCAGCAAGAACAAAAGGATGATAATTTTGGCATTAATAACATGAATATGACCCTGATGAGACGTGTTGAGGTCATCTTTTGAATGTACAGGAGAGTAGTTGCTGCTACTTTTTGCCAGGCACTGAACTTGGAAAAACTAGCTTGGGTCTGCTTAAGACAATATTTTTTGTAGGGAAGAAGCAAAAGATTCTGATCTCTATCTAGGTTCTGATGTGGTTTACTGTGTTTCAGAGAAACCCAAACTCACTCTTGGGCAAGTATTCCTTAGTGAGCTCTGTCCCAAAGAGCTCACTAATCTTCAGACCAACTCGTAAGTCTTGTTTTCTCTGATTTATGCTCTACCCAGTCTAGCTAGCCATGTTCTTGCTATTCTGCTTCAGTTTCCTTTTTTTTTTTTTTCTCCCCTTTTTTTGACTCTTACCACCACATTTCCACAAGCCTGATGAGTAACACAGTCCATTAGGATGTGGAGGATGTGATTAATGTGGACTTAGTCTCCTCAAGTTCAGGAGGCAGTTAAACATTCTCTTGCAAGCTAGGCAAGTTGTCCTGCCAAGCTGTTGTATGAAGTGAGGGTGGTGTCTTCTGTCTTTAGGGTTCTAGTAGTTTTAAATTTGGGAGTGGTTACCCCTATTCAACAGTAAGGATTCCTGGGCACATAAAGCAACTCACTGCACTCTTGAGGCAAGTGTCTAAAATTTGAAGATAAGATTTAAAACTGCACTCCTGCCCCTCTTGACCTTGTAAATACAGTGAGGTAAGTGTATTAATAATTATGTTGAAATAATTTTATTATTTCAGAACTAGGAAGTCTGTTAAATCTTTCCAGGCATGGTCAGGAGTCCTTGAGTTAGCATAATGTTCTCTTGTGCTCTTCCATTAAAACATGTTAAAACTCACAGCTGACCTGAAATTTGGCAGTTATCATATAGGTAAGAATCTTGTCTTCAAGCTTGAATTTTAAACCTGTGAAAACTCAAGGGGAAAAGTGGTCATCTGTACAACTTTTCAACATTTCAGCCCTGTTTCTGAGGGAGGCTATTCTATGATTGTCAGAATAAGATAATTAAGTAACCGATATATATTTGCACCGTAATTGTTGAAATGAAAGAACTTTTTCTGTTGTGTATCATTGAAGCATTCTCCTCTCAGTGGAGGATGAAAAACAAAAAGACATTTAGTAGCTAGCTGTGTACCAGAAGTACAACTTTGATTGCCAGAGCACTTGTGAAACAAGCCTGTGTTTGGCAGCTCTTCTGGACAAAGGAGATACCTTCAGAGTAGATGCCGATTGCAGTACATTTGTTATAAAAGATTGAAATTCTAATGTAAACTACCTAGATGATTACCTTCCTCAGAAACTTTAATTATTATTTTCTGTTCCTGTGTAGCCTTAAATGTTTGGAAATTAACCATTTACACTTTTCTTCTAATGAGATGCTGTCATTTGTTCTCTCTTTGTGATGCAGGGCATATGTGCCAGGAGTTTTTCTGCAGGCTCACTTGCTATCAGCTGGTTTAACAAAAATGTACTCTTCAAACTTCTCCTCTTTATAAAGCATATTACTTGTTTTTCTACAGTAATTCAGTGGCATTATAGTATAAATTGTAGTAGTGCCACACCAGACAGTGAGAAGATGCAAGTTTTGAGTGTGTGCGGTTAATTAGATGAAATGTATTTTGACAGACACCTAGTAATTAGACTTTAAAATTGATTTTCTTTTTGCATTTAATTATGTTTTATTTCAGTTCTTTGCTGAGAAGCTTTTCATTAGCTGTTAGGAGTTTGTGTTACTGAATTTCACTGAATTTCATGACGAGATATAAGTCAAGTCATTATGAGCTTATATGTGCAGAGCTGTCAGTGTGTTTTTTTGAAATTATTTCCAAGCTTAGGATGCTACTTGTTTATGGAGTGACTGGTTTTAAGAGACAGTTTAAGCACAGGTAATAAGCTCAGATTGCATGTGTAGCTAACCATGCTGCTCTATGATTTATGCTGCCAGTGCTACTTGGCACATGACTTGTGTTGAAATAAACAAAGAAATATAAGTTTACTACATCCACCTTAAGTTATAGTAAACCCTTCCACTAAAGTATAATACTTAAATGTATTTTCTCAGTTTGACAAAGTTGTTTCATAGTGGAGATCGATAATCTTCTGTTGTTGCTGTTCCTTTTCCTTCACAAACACTTGTTTTGTGAACTTGCTACTGAAGCTGTTCAGTTACACTAATGGCAGAATTTTTGCTATTTAATGCACTTTATTTAAAACCAAAAACCCCACTGCGTGTAGGACTGCTTCTTCTTACCTGCTTTCCCTTAAGTCCCGACATGAAAATTACCTGTGTGAAAATTATTTTTACTCTGAAAGAATTGATTTGTAAGGTTGTTCTCACACAACATGTATCTTCCCATGTTGTTCCCCAGAGCGTGTTGTGAGGTGTTCGCCATAACATCCTCTCTCAAGCTGTAGCACAGCTTTTGGAAATGTGGTTTTTCTTCTGTGAGTAGACGCTGTGTAATATTTTATTTTATTGATGGATAAAGGAGAGAGACAAAATAAGGGGTAGGTAGCAAAGCTCTTAATCTTGAACTCATTCCTTGAAATGCCAAGTTTTCTTGCACACTTAGTCAGTATTATGAAGCTCACCTGTATGGTTTTGTCTGGCTTTATGCTTTTGCGAACACTAAGCATGAATGGAAGTTTGATGACAAATGGATTAAAAGATAGATAAGGAGCTGCTTAGATAGATAAAGAACATGCTAAACTGCCTGTTCACTATAACCAGCCCCCTGCCCATTTTCTCTCTCCACTTAACTTTGGAGCACTGAAGGACCAGTGCTCATGAGACCTGTCTCTCATGCCTCAGGCTCTTGCATTGGATCAGCTGGCTTTGTTGCTGTGATCCAAATCTTT
Source organism: Edolisoma coerulescens (assembly GCA_013397115.1). Taxonomy (NCBI): domain Eukaryota; kingdom Metazoa; phylum Chordata; class Aves; order Passeriformes; family Campephagidae; genus Edolisoma; species Edolisoma coerulescens. Next base: position 246,071 of record VWZW01006009.1, on the reverse strand, counting down.
CTACCATCTCTTTCATGTGTACTGATTTTTTTTTTTTAATTTGTTGGTCAGAAATCATGGTAGTTAGAGTATATAATGAATTTAAGGTTTGAGATATTGCAAAATCTTTCTACTCTAGCAGTTCTTAGAGCAAAACAAAACAAATGTGCCTGTAAATGCACAGTATCTCTTTTGAGTTACTGCGGGAGCTGAGCGCAAGGACTGGTAAAGAACAGTGCTGGCAGAGAAAGAGCTCTTCTGGGAGTGAAAATAATGCTAGGCTTTACTTAAAAAACTCTTGTCTGAAAATCTTTCCTGAGATTTCTGTAGTGAGCTTTTCCTGAATAAGCTGAATCAGTGGAGCTGGAAGGATCCTCGCCATGTTTTTCTTCTAGGGAAGAATGGACACAGAATATGTTGTCTGGGCTATAATGGCTGCATGGAGGGAAAAAAAGCTGAGTTGTACCTGTGACATTTTTTAACTACCCCAATACTCAGATTTGAGTGTTAGTACTGCTCTTGATGTTGGGGAGGTGGGGGGTTTTTGTGTTTTGTTTTGGGTTTTTCTGTTTGTTTTTGGTGTTGTTTGTTGGTTGGTTTGCTTTGTTTTGTTTTTATTTTCTTCTGGAATCCCACATAAATTGTTTATGTGAAGTGCTCATTTTGGGAGTTTTGGTTGGTCGTTTTTTTCTTGCTGTTTTTTTTTTTTTCTCTGATAGTTATTTCTTTTTGTTACTCATATCCAGACACAACACCGGTATAGCAATAAGAGATATCCTATGTGTACACATGGTAATAACCTTACATTTGTTTCTTTATTATTTTTCACCATTCTTGACTCTTTCACTCACTTGTAGGGGGAAACCTGAACCAAATAAAGGAAGTGCACAGAAAACATACTTGATTGTACACTTAGAAATCAGCAACTTGTTTGTAACAGATATGTTATGATCACCAGGGTTACATGTTTGTCAGGGTTTTGTGAGATACTGTCCTTTCTGGCATATCTTAGTTCTGGTAGGAGAGAGGGAATTCAGATGTAGCCATTGAAAAATAGAACACAGTAGATGACATCTTAATATTGTTGTCATAAGCAATATGCATTTAGAGCATTTATTCAGTAAACTCTGTTTGTATAAGTCAACAACATTTTTATTTAAAAATGCAAACAAGAAAAGTGTAACTGTAAAAATAATAAAACCATAGCTGACTGCAGGAGATGTTGTTATCTGACAGTAAATATCCACATGACTGTAAGGGTAAGATAGGTGTGTGATGTAAGTTATGCCCTTAGATGTCAAATCTTACCAGTTTTTGTTGCAACAGGAGTAGAAGGACATAACAAAATTACTAGAAAGCTAGCAACCATACAAGGCTGACATGAATGTTCATTTGTCAAGCAGATTAATCTTTGAAGGAATATACCAATGTAAGCAATTTTGCATTTGCTTTTCCTTCAATAAACAAAAAATTCTACCCCTAGCATTGAGGCAGTTTGTCACTATTTTTACCCTCTGCATAAATGCAGTTTTACAGCCATATTTCTTCATTAGATTTTAGAACCTAATCTTTGCCAGCCATTCTTTGTTTTCACATTCTGTGTTTCAGCAAAGCAAGGTACTGTCTGAATTTTAGCTGACAAATGTTTTTGAGAGTAAAACCACCAGAAGCTACTGTATGTCTTGATAGGTAACGTTTAGGAATGTGATAAAATAGCAAGCAATGTGTTTCTAACAGATGCCTAGCTCTGGCTGGAGTTGTGTTTAGTATGTACCTTTGATTTCTGAGTTCCTACTCAGACTTTTTTCTTTACCTGTTTTTATTTATTTAATTCACCAAGGTGTATGATTCTTTTTATCTCAATCTGGGATTAACCTTAGCTTTTCAATGAATGAAGTTTTTGTTGTTTTGTTGTTTCTGAAAGCTGCTGTTAGCCTGTTTCTCCATGCCAGTTTCCTTTTAACTTTTAATCAAGCCTTTCTTAAGAAGTGATGTTTGATGGCACTGTTCAGTGTGGTCTCTTTCAGTGAGGGACGTGATGTCTCTGGGATTTAATTCCTTCAGCAGTTCTATTTTATCTTTTTTTTTAATAGGCTATCTCATTTCTGTGTCATTTTCTTTTTGGAAGTCACGTACAGCTGTGGTGGATTTTTTGGCTTTTGTAACTCCTGTAGGGATATTGAGTCTGAATGCATTATTAGTGTGCCTTTCAATAGAAGAAAAATTGAACAAGATCCTGCACACTCTCTGGGACTCCGTCTCTAATGGTTTCCCCAACCTGCTCTCCATGAAATGATTATTGTAGTGCTGAAAGTTTCTTCTCTGGTTTGTGTCCCAGTGTCATGCTTCCTGATTCTCATGGATATCTGCCATTAGAATTGTATTTCCTTCCCTCATTGCCTCTCTGACTTCTCTTAGCGGATCATCGGTGGTCAGTGGTACCAGTCCATGGAGGCAGTTGCTAATACGAAGCTGCCTCGAGCTCTTACTTTTGGATCCAGGAACACTAAAATTTTCCATCTTACAAAAATTTGGTCAAAGGCAGAGTACTCCCCTGGACTTTCACTGCGGACACCTGAGAGCCAAGACTTTCTGCTTAGAAAACTTCATTCTATCTAATACCCTGTTGTCATTCCATTGAGAGAGCAATGTATCAGGCTCCAGGCCTTTTATAACTGGTCCACAAGATCTGGCATTTCACAGGAACAGGACATAATTACCGAATACTTCAAGTGTGTCCCTATTCCATCACAATTGATTATCCCTTTTTCTGAACCTGAACTCCTGCTTTGGTGGGGAAAAAAATGTATATGCTGTGGACATCTCCAGAGCTCTTCTGTACAGTAATCATGTATTTGTTGGTTTTTGTCATCGTGCTGGAATAATACAGGTATCCAAAGGGTGTACGAGGTAAGAGTGAATTGCATCACTAATTGAAATTAACAGGGATCCCTGGCTCTTTTTATTCAGCCATCTGTTGGCCTCCATGCTCTAGTTAACTCTGCATGTATTTGTTCAGGGTATTGTCCATTCAGATTGCTGTAGTACATCTAGTAATTGACTGGTATTTTAATGCTAATCTGCACTATTCAGCTCCTGAGCCCAATTGCTTATTGTTGAGCAGATAGAGAATCAATGGTGATTTTTCTCCACCTCTCCCCTGGATTATATGTACTACATTGCAGCTATTTAAATTTAAAAAAATATTGCACTGTTCCAAGAACACGATGCTATTATTGTGCTCTTGTACTGACTCTCAATATGGAGTTTTTGTGATGGAATAAAACACATTTTTATGAAGCATGGTACTTTTAATAGGTTTTGTTGTTAGCCTCAGTTTAAAGTGATAGTATTTGTAGTAACAGCAAAAACATTTAAATAATATATTTTGCTAAGAAACTTCCATCTTTCGTATGTAGGTAGAACTTTATCTATAACCGAAATCAGCTGTTTGGCAGCATTTTTTTTTTTCCTGGTGAAATTCATAGGGTTTAGTCATAAAAATGTTTTTCCCATCTAGCTTTGTAGGTGAGTTTTATGAAGTGCCACTTAGTAAATAAATAATTCAGGAAGAAGTTTGTTGAATTAATTTTGCTTGGAATTAGACAGCTAATTCTACTTATTGCACTGATAAGTTGTCACACTGAATGTAGAACTGTTTGGCTTTCTTCCGTGGGGAAAAGTAACCTTAAAATAAGACAGGGAAACACTGATTTTATGTATGAGATCTATGAGTCTCTGTTATATGATCAATGAAAACAGTAATACTTGGCTTTTATGTGGTCCTTAACTTTATCAGTAGTTTTGGTAACAATGGGGTTTATCTATTAAGTGATTATAATAACGTAATCCAAGTGTAGGCCTAACCACAGATGTAAATACCCTAGGTGGAGTGGAAAGAGCCAGGTGGGACAGAGGGAGGAAGGTGAGTCTTGCTGTTGTCATTCTTACACTGCTGCAAGACTGAAAACACCACATCAGGGTTAATCTTTGTGCCTTGAAACTGTGTTCTGTAAAACTGCATGATCAGTGCATTTATTCTGTTCCATTCCCTGGCCTCTAAAATGCTGAGAAGGCTAAAAATATGGGGTGTATTGACCTGTGTGCATTTTAGACTTTGTCTCCAAACTATGGTGCTCCAGCTCCCCCGAACATACAAGTGTGGAGGGGTTCCTGAATTTAGTGACTTCTTCTTGGTTGAGATGCCTGCCATTCAGGCTTCCACTCTCAGAATTTTGTCAGCAGTCTGCGTAATATTAAATACATTTCTGTGTTTACATTTTTATTCTGTGTAATTGCATGGCTGAATTTTGACTTCACAGCTCTAATCTTCCCAGCAGATTAAGAGGATTCTAGGTATAAGGAATGCAACAAAGCAGCAGTAAGTTCTGTGTGGATCAGTGACAGTGCTTGCAGGTAGTCTTGTCTTTACAAAAATGTTATGAAACACTGAAATTTTGGCTTTACAAATAGTTATGGAGTGGGAAAATTTGTTGAAAATGTAAGGGTATGTAGTGAAACTTGTACAGGCTGAACTTGTCATAGAATGATGGACAACTAATTCTTCCTATTACAGTTAGTTTTAGTACTGCTGCTATTATGGAATATCTGGTTGATGCATCTGAAACTTCTACAGTCTAGAAATTTTTTCTAGAAAAATTTCTAGAGCTAGAACTAAAGCTGGAACTTCTATTTTTTGTATTTAAAATCTTTACAGTTACTTTTATAATAATTAGATAATTTTATTTTCAAAAGGATATTACATACTGTTATTGGACTGTTTCAAATGCTAAAATTGTGCCTGAGTAGTATGCATTTGAATATGATAAGTGTTCCTGCATTCTCCCAGGGCATGGGTGTTATTCATAATTTTCTGAATACTGAAGAGTAAAATACAGATTTATTGTTTTATGGAATGAGGAAGTATTTTGGTTATTTTCTTTTCAAATATTTACTTCATCAAAAAATGATGGAATGAATAATAGATATCAGGGGTGGAAAATAAACTTACTAAGCTGTCATTTGCATGTTCATGAGTACGGCATAAAAATATCTTATGTATTTATCTGCTTTGTTACACTGTAAATTCCTAGCTGTTTCAGCTACATACTTTTTACCAGTTTTTTTTTTTATAGCCTAATAAATATCAACATACAAAAGTTTTCCTTGGCATCCCATTTATTTTTTGTTCTAACCTCAGACTATTATTTCTAATAATTGTTATGTCCTGAATAACACACCATGTTTCTTTGTATATATCATATGGGAGTAATCCTTTTCTTCTATAATCATCTTATTTATCTTTGTTCTCTAAGACAGGGTTGCTTCTTTATGCTGCTTCCCAAAACTTTTCTGTTTTTCTGGTGACTAAAGAACTAGGTTTTAGCTTCATTCATTAATTAGTGGAACTCTAAGAAGCACAAGATACATACTATATCTGTCCAGTAGTGAAATACCATCGTTACTGACAGAGACCTTTGGGGGCTCAGGTTGGACGTGTAGGTTATTTGGTGCTGGATTCACCCTGCTTGCATTTCAAGCTGTAGTTGTGAAATAGAGAGCTTTTGGAAGCAGTATCCTATGTGAGGAGGATTTTCTTTGTGAATATACTACTGTTACAAAAAAAAAATTGGAAATTGTGGACTGACAATAGTAAAAATTTTTCCATGAGTCATTGTGCTAATGAGATATGTGCAATGGTTTTGGATGCTTGTACAACAGCATTTGTGGAAGAGTAGAATTTTTCATTGGCAAAACTTGAACCTTTTCATAATTGTATGTCTCTTCTGGGAAGTGTTTTCACTGCTTAAAAAACAGCGGAGGTCTCCCCTAGCCTGGGGGCTTTGTAGAAGCCTGAATGTTTGGGCTAAAGGAACTTTGGATCATGAACTATCCATTTACTGCAAGAAAGCAGATTTTTTTTTCTGAGTGAGTCCTTTACCTTAAACCTTTAAACAACCCTCAGCATGTTAATAACCTAAGCAACAAGTTCCCTCAGCAGGTTGCTCTCCTACCAATTTGACATGATTCTTATGGAATCATATAACCACATAACCATATAGCCTCATTTACTTTTATTCTGAAGTGTAAAGTCAAAACCTACATCACTGAAAAACTGAAAATATTTCATAGCATAAAAATGATTTTTTTTCTTTAGTTGATAAGGGTGATGGCAAATATGTGAGTAAAGCGGTACGTGACCATGCTTTTAGAAAGCAATTTTTAAAATAAAAAAATCTGTGTCTTTTACTCTGCTGTGAACATTGTAATACTCTATTAAAACCAAAAAGCGTAACTGTTCCCTGAAACAGCACACAAGATTTGCGATTACTTTGAGAACTATTGATTTTAAAGTTCTTGAAGAGTGCCTGTAATCAGCATAGCTGATGACTTCTTAATTAGACTAGTCCTGTGAGAATTTGGCTCCCCATACAGTATGTTTATGAATCTAATCAACCAGGCAGTGAAAAAAACAATTACAGATACTATCTTTATTTTTTAACTCACAAAGGAGCAAGAATTGCAATACTGGAGCTCTTGCTTCTGTGATAATTAAAACTTGGATCTGAATGAATAGAAGTAAAAAAAATAAATAAAATAAAATACTGTTGTGAAGAAGTCAATTCATCACAAAATAAGGTCCTTGGCAGCTAATAGAAGCAAGACAAGAACATAAGAAACTCTTGGACTGTGCCAAGACTGTGCCATAAAATCCAAGCTACCTGCTGGACTAGTGTGCATCAAATTTCATTTTTTTTCTTTGGGGATTTCTCAAGGCACAGCAAGTCATTTTTGAGAGTTTTTGGTTTTGTCATGGCAGGTCAGTCAGTCTGTTGTCTAGATTAAAGGAGGAAAACAAGTATTGTGTAATACCAGTTCATGTCCTTAGATTTGTCTTGTTTCTTATTGACTTATATGTGTTACAAATTTGTCATTAGTTGTCCTTCATGTATAAAGTGATTTGTTGTGAAAATAGCCAGAAACAGTAGTTAGGTTCAACAGTAGCCAGATCTGTTATTTTTTTCATTTGGTTTTTCAATAGGTTAGCTGTTCATTCACCATCCATTTATGACTCCCAAGATTTCGATCTCTGTCCATGCTATTCCAACTGTGTTGGCAATTGAACGGTATGTCATGTTCTGTGAACACCTTGCTATAGTAGTTGTGGATGTCAGTCTGCCTGGTGACTAACATCTGTCTGTGGCTCAATTATTGCCTTTTCTTTCCTTTGGGAGGAGGTTCGTGCATGGATTTTTTCTTGTCGTTGATAGAAGAGACTTGGGTTTTGGTTTTACACTACGATTATGTGGAAAGGTTGAGTTCATTAAATGCCTGTGAGAGAGTTCTGATGACTCTAGGTAGGTCAGGAGCTAGAGGCTTTTACAACTAGAAAACTTTGTTTTTGCACAAATAAATCCATCCCATGGGGCAGGCAATTCTACTTCACTTTTGGAGTGGAGTTATTATGTTCTTTTATTCCAGACCTCTTTTACAGCCTTGTAGCTCTGCTTAAGCTAGACCACTCACTGGTTGCGTAAAGCTGTGGACTGAAACCTGGCACTCAATACTGTGCCAGGTACAGAGCAGAAGAGACAAAATTTACCTTCTCACAGACGTGATTTATCTTAGTGTAAATTGCCATAATCCACCTACGGATCTTGCCTATGAGTGATTTTCAATTATATATATATTTTTTTTTTTAAATTACTGAATCAGTAGAAAGTTGAACAGTAGGAATTGATGTCAGAAGGCCACCTGGGACTTTGAAAGGTGAAGGTATTTGTTTCCCTTTCCTTATTTAGCAGTGATTTTTGTGAAGGACTTTTAGCAGTAGTGGGGCAGGTGTCCACCAGGCTTACTGGGTCTTTTGGGAAAGCCCCACTAGAACATCACTTTTGGGTGTATTATATTCTTTGCCATATTCAAAGCAGTTTAATAGTTTTTTCTTGATTACATGAAAAGAATTTGGATAAAATAAGGATATTCCTCCTAAGAGTTGGAGAGAGACTTTTAGAGTTTAAAGCAAGTTATCTGATATAATAGGATGTGTTGGAAAGTGGTTGCTGTGAGCAAAAGTGTTTACGGTCAACGAAAAGGCACCTGATGGCAGCTCGAAGAATTAGAGGTATTTTCTTAATTTGACAAGACCTACCAGTATATGATGTTAGGCAAGGTGCAGCCACAGGATCATGAAAACTACATCCGTAGGGGCATGACTCCCTGCCATGCTTGCTTTCTGGCTCATAGACTGGACCCTGTCTTGGAGGGCAGTAGCATGCTTTTGTACACAGACTACATAGGCCTTTCTGATTGGCATTCTGGGTAGCTTTGCTGTAGTGCTAACTATGTTAGTAGGTGAATTTTGTTGGTTTTTTTTGGTTTTTTTTTCATTTGCTGGGTTTGATTTTAGGCTTTATTTTCCTTTTCTGAAGGATCTAATATTTTTTTCTCTGAGGTTTTACATCTCAGCAGGGATCTGGAAGATGATGATCATTTTCTTTCTCAATTCAGTTCCATTTCAAGTGAACTGTAATAGAGGGACAATTTTCAGCCTCTACAGATTACGTGGAAAATGTGCTTGATGATGTATCTTGGGGATATTTACTTAAGTGCAGAACAGTGATTGAGTTTTGAGATGATGAGCTTTGAGTTGCAGAACTTGATGTCTGAAGTAATTAATGACAAAAAAAATGGGATCCTTAAGTGTATTTTAGCCAGCATGTAGTGCTTCAATGAGGCAGAGTGTATTGGAAAAACATGCGTAAGCAGCAGAGAACAAATGCTATTTAGAGAGTGGGAAGGAATCTACAGAAATACGTTTCTCGTATGAACTTTACCTCAAATCACTCCAAATTTGCACATCTCTAGAGATGTTTTCTACCTAATCACTTAAGGATCTGCATGGATGTGTGATGGTTGTTCTGTACAGTTTGTTTGCAGTTTATTACCTGTGCTGTGTCTGCTTCTGCTGAAAGGGACATAGCTAGAGCATTGTAGAAGAGGGCTGCCTTCCTTCAGATGCTATGAAATATTTTTTGGTAGAAATCATGGTGAGGAAGGGGTGACTGTTCCTTGCTAGCTCCCCCTATTTGCCCGGGGAATGGCTTTGGTAGGCTGGGTGGAGCAGGTAGTCAGAGACTCACTCAGCTGCTAGAAAGGCTTAAAACAGGCAGTAATGTGGGCTTTTGAGAAGCAGGCAGGCTTCTGTGGGTTCAGTTTTTAAAGATGGTTAGAAAGGTCTTCTGGAAGATTGAAAAAAAAGTGCCTGGAGTTTGTTACAAACCGGATGCTTGCCAGTATTTCAGGCTTGGTCTGAGACCAGTACAGAGAAACTTGTGGGGATGGGGGAAGGTGACTATGTGCAAAAGGTTTCATTCTGCTTACCCTTTGGAAGCAAATTCCTTATTCCAAGATTTCATTCTTCATTCGAACTCATTTTCAAGAAAAATGTGCTGCATGAATTTATAAGATTTTATTGTACTTGATGACTTCTGCTTAAAGCAGTAGTGCAAATTTGAGTGACCATTGCAGTGTGCAGCAACACACTTAGAGAAGAAGCAGAAGCAAATGCCAGCATTTGTTTAAATGACAGAGCTTACCTTTTTTCCCTTTTTTTCCCCTTAAGATCTTAACAGCCTTTTTCAGTTCTAGTGAAGCTCCCTTGGTCTTCAAAAGTCAGCTACTAGAAAAAATTTAGAAACAAACTGATGATGGTATTTTCATATTTTCAGTGGCCAAATAGTATAATGAGTTAATGAAGTGTAGAATACCTCAGTGTAGCAGTGGTTGAAATGCTCGTATTCCATGAGTATTTACTAGGAAAAAGGTCTGAGAAGATACACCTTGCTTGTGCATAAGTAAAATGAAGCTGAGTTTGGTTTTTTGTTTGTTTGGTTTGTTTTTGTTCTTTTCTTGAGAAAGGTGAAAATAAAAGTTTCAGCTAAAAATGCTTTTATTCCTATGGCAGTTTCTTTACTAAGATTTTTCTTAACACTAGCCATTCAGTTTAGGAATTCAAGTATTGTGGTTTGGTTTAATTAATGTAAAGGCAGTATAATAGTGTAATGTATAATGTAAAGTGTGCATAATAGTGCACCCTTTCTAGCAGAGAAAAGAAGTTAGGCAGTGGAGATTTTGTGAATATAGGATACTGAATTGTGAACTGAAAATGTTAAGTGAGAGAGGCTGGTACTGGTCAGACAATGCCTTGAATGTTTCTTCTATTCCGGAAATTGGATTGCCTGAGGCATGAACTTAAATGTTTTGCTTCAACTTTAGGACAACCTTTTCATTATTTTTGCATCTTAGATACGCAGGAACTCCAGCTGTCCTTCCCTTAGCTCAAGTAAGACTGTCAGTTTAGCAAGGAGGCACACTAGGATAGGCAGTCACCTAAATGTGCCTATGCTACTTCTGGTTGGCGCCATCATGGATTGCAAATCTTATTTCCTCTTTGCAGAAATCATAGTACAGAAGCGAAAGGCTATGTTATGACGCCTCTCAGTCTTACTTGTAAGTCATCCCCAGTGTATTTTATTGTCATAAGGAAACAAGCACCAGATTCTCTGTGACCTACTGAAGTTTATGCACTCTGTCACTGGTTATGTATGCTTCACCCTGTGTCATACTTTCTTTTGGTTTCTGCAGATGTAGATTCATAAACAGTTCTAACTCAGCAATACCTCAAAAATCCTCCCTTTCTTTATCTTCTGCTTTTACTTCCTTCCTTGATTTTAGAAAAAGGATCATTTGAGCAGCCTTCTGGTAACTTGGCTTGGAAGACACCTAGGTTTTAATGAACTCAGCATAAAAATAATAAGCTAGTGATGATTTTAATTGAGAAAAAATTCTATCTGGATTTGTAGGTGGGAAGAATTGTTTCGGGGGAGGTAGAATGGCTCCCTGTTGCTGTGTTAGGAATGAAGGTCTGTAATAGGATATTGCATTTGGGGACAGGAAGGTATGTGTGGTACTTCTTCCTCATGACAGCTTGCTGGATGTCACTTGACAGCTAGGTACTATGAATTCTCAAACTCATGAACTCAGAGAACTGAGTTTTCTTCAATTAAATATTAATTTAAATGATAGATTAATATTCTATTCACGAAGTGTTGAAATAGAACATAAAAGAAGGTTATGGATGAGTTGACATAACATTTAAATTGTAAAACAGTCATCCCGTAAGTAGGAAATGCAAAATGAGAGATACAGCTCACTTCATAGAGAATTTCAAACTTTGAGAATTTTTTTCATATTTTGAGTGATATGCAATGCCTGTTTTGTATAGTGAATGAGAATGGTGGGGATTGAGATTTATTAATGGCAAAAGCTACGAGGACTTGGAAAACAGATGGTACTTCGAAAAATTTACACAATGAAATCCAAGTGTTCACATTATGAAAAAATTACAGTGCAAGGCAATTGAAAAAAAAAAAATCACAGAATGCTTATTCCTATAAATACTTTCCCCTAGTTTATTTGTTTAAGATTTTTTTTTCACAACTAATTGAGCACTAATATTGCTGATGAATATGAGAATAATTACTTTTGAAGCAACAGACAGACATAATGAGAATGTAGTGGTTCAGTTGCTCATGAAGTTGACTCTATGCAAGAACATAGTGGACTGTAACAAAACACTGTGTAGACACTTTAATTCTCAGTGTAGGTGAGAAGCCTCACCTGGGTTCCCTATTTTAAAACAAGATGTGTTCGTTTTTAAGAGAAGCACAGAATAGTTGAGGTTGGAAGGGACCTCTAGAGATTGTCCAGCACAACTTCCCTGCTTGCAGCAGGGTGACATTTAGTAAGTTGCTCAGGGCTATATCACGTAATTTTTTGAGCTTATACAAGGATGAAGCCTCTGCAATCAACCTTGGTGACATTTTCCAATGTTTGCCCAATTTGACAATAAGAAAAGGCTTTCCTGCTGTTTAACTGCAATTTCGTGTATTTCAGTTTGTGTCCATTTCCCTCTGTCCTGTGACTGGGCACCATTGGCAAATGCCAGTCTCTCTCTTTCCATTACGCCTCTCATTAAGTATTTCTAAACATGGATAAGATCCCCCTGAGGCTTCACTTCACCATGCTGAATACCCCCATCTCTCTCAGCTTCTCATACAAAAGATGCTCTTGTCCCTTAATCATGTTAGTTGCCCTTCGTGGAACTTCCTTCACTGTGCTCTCTTGTGTTGGGGAGCTCGGGGTGGGAGTCAGCCCTCCAGATGTTTCTCACTAGTGCTGAACAGAAGGAAAGAGCACTGCTTTTGACCTCCTGGAGAGGTCAAGTTGCTGTGAGCCTTCTTTGCTGTGAGGGCACACTGCTGGCTCATGGTCAGCTTGTCTACCAGGACCCTCAGGTCCCACTTGGCAAAGCTGCTTCCCAGTGATTTGGCCCCCAGCCCATCCCAGTGCCTGGCATTCCTCCACAGGTACAGGACTTTGCACTTCTCCTTTGTTGTATTTCATGTCTTTTGCTCCTTTCTCAGCCTGTCAAGGTTCCTCTTAATAGCAACACAACCCTCTGATGTATCAACTACTTCTAGTTTTGCATTGTCTGTGAACTTGCTGAAGGTGCACTCTGTCTCACCTTGCAAGTTATTGATGGAAGTATTGAACAATATTGGCTCTCATATTGACTCCTGGGGTGTGTGTTTGATGACTGGCCTGCAGCTGGACTTGGTGCTTCTGATCCACAATGCTTTTCTTTGTTGATTTCGGTTGATTTTAGATGGAAAACTTGATTAATACTGGCTGTTTGTGTGAGCAAGGATTTTTAAATACACATGGAAATGTGGTGGCCTGTGCACAGAGACCAAAATGTTTTGCAGAAGGCAATAGTGTGTTGTTAATATAATTCACCTAAAAAGCTAATCAGCAAGTACAGAAATCTGGCTTCCTTATTTCTGAGGCTCATGGGAAGCATTAACATCTGCTTCATCTGGCTCTAGATAATCCACTGATCTTCCAGTGTCCTCTTGTTTTCATGCCAGGCCAGGGTGGAAATTTTGGAAAGACAAGAACCTTTCTAGTTGCTCTGTCTGCATGGGGAAACATGAGATCAGCAGGGTTAGTGTCATCAGAAGAGTAACTTAAAAAAATGTGGCCACATATATAGTGAGAAAGATGCCAAACATACCAAGTGGGGAAATAAATGTATATATGGGAAGGTGCTGGGCTGTCACAGATGGCTTTTAGTCATTGTTATTCTAAGCTTAAAACCAGTGCGGAATTTTCAAGTGTGTTCATATGAGAGTGCAGTTTTGAGAGATAAGGAACAGGGTGATGCTGCTTTGCATATGAAAGATCAAAGGATGAATATGAAAATAACCTTCTCTCACATTTGATCCTTAGTGTTAACTGTTGAGCTAGAGATGCTCTGTGGCAAAAAATTCTGATTTACAAGTTTTATGTATGCTAATAAGTCGATGGATATGATGTTTTCATAACTCCATTAGGTCCCTTTCCCTGTTAGCATCATATTCATGTAATCCAGATGGATTCTTGTCATCTCATCATGTACTCTTTTGATTTGGGGTGTAGGAAAGACAAAAGTTGAGTGGCATGTAAGGCATCTGATCTAACAGAATACAACAAACTGAATGGGATGTAGTTTATTCTAATATGTTAAAAGAAAGTAGTTCAAGTTATTCAATCTTTACCTTATATTTTTTGTGACAATCACATATTTGTAAGTTAAGACCGTTTCTATAATCATGTGTGTGCTTTTCATCTGCAGGAAAAGTAGGGAGAAGAGTTTTTCTTTGGAAACTTGTAGCACGGTCCAAGGATCCAACACTGCATTTAGTAAATGTAGACTCATTTCTAGTTTCAAAAAGTTCTGCTTCTTGGATAGATGCAATGTGTACTTGAATTTTATATATCAGTCAATAGACAGTAACAGTAGTCTGTATTATATGAAAGGTTTCAAACACAGCACAGAATTCTTCCAAGCAGAGTTCTTTATATTCCCTAATACTTAAGGACTAAGCTGTGGGACCTCATCCAGAAATCCAATATATCTACTTTTGTTTATTATTAGACTGTAGTTAAGTGACTTATCTGTTATGATCATGACACCTGACATACAGATTTTCATCACTTTGGTTTGTTTTTGCCATCTGTCAAGCTCAAGAGAATGGTTTCTTGTGTATTTTGTGCTCATGGTAGCTGTGATGAAACCATCTATGGACGGTCAATCAATAAATGCTGTAAGACTCGGGTCCTGCTTACTAACTTGTGGTTTAGGAATTTTTAAGGATATTTCTTCATTATTTCTGGAGTTTGGAAAGAGGAGACCTAATTCCATTTGGGTCACTTTCCTTATTTAAAACCATTTGAATCGTAGTGAAAATTGCATGTTGAAATTCCTAGAATATATTTAATGGCTTGTGCTGTGGTTCCAGTTCCTAGACCTTCATTCCCTATGCTCTCATTGAGGCTGAAAGTTTGCAGTTCAGCAAATAAAATATCCAGTCTTCAGAAAGAGGCATTTGTTTGAACGTGCCTTGGTGCCTGCCAATCTTCTAGTGAAAATTCATGGCAAAATTTCTGCACAAATCTTGAAATATTTTGCAAACATTGAGCCTTTGGGGATTTATTGAGTGTGAGGTCACCACTCACAGTGGGGTCATGCAAAGTGGTAACTATGGCAACTGCAGAATGCTGGAACGGAGAGTAAGCAGGGAGGTTTATGTGAAAGAAGTAGTATCCTTGGACACAGAAAACATCCTTACCGAGCCTTCTCAGATGGAGATGATACATGGGATTTTTTTGATGTGAAATTGTTTTGTTTTCTAATGCCAAGCAAAATTGAACTTCCGATGACTAGTTCTCTTCCGAGTTTATTTTAATTGTTACTTCAGGTTTTAAAGAGAGGTTTAGCTTGTATTCCCTTGTAAATTAAAACTTGTGGATTATTGTTGCTTTAAAGGCATTAAGACCTTAGAATTAAATCCAGGAAAAACCAAAGCTATGAAATATGCAGCCTAAAATTTTGATGTCTCTCTTAGTTTAATGAGAAAAAGAAGGAACAACAGAATTTTGACATTTTTGAATTTTGACAAAAATTTTATGGAATAAATGTAGGTGAATGTTAAAGTTACTTAAACAGGCATGTACATAGACAATGATGTGCAGTATTTTGATTTAAAGCCTGTGAGAACAGAAAATTTTTGGTGTTTTTCAAGGCCTTCTAAGCTGCGTTTCTTGCAAAAGCTCTCATTGGATTCTGCAACACTTGCAAGTCTGTTGGGAGGACCTACACCTCTTTACACTGTATCAAATCTCCAGCTTTTCTGATTTTTTGTTGTTGGTTTTTTTGTTTGTTTGGTTGTTGGTTTGGTTGTTTTTTTGTTTTTTCTTTTTGTAATTCTGTTTTTCTGAATACTATTCAGGGCTTGATTATTGTGATTTTTACCATCAGTGCTTCTTCCCATTACATCAGGAAGACTGGGTGGAAAAAGGAAAGGACCTGTATATCTTGCTCTCTTCTCCTAAGATTGCAGTTCACAGAGTATTCTATCAACATGTATAGAAATACTTTGTTCTATGGCCTGATTGGATGAAATTGTACAGCCACTGCTAATGACAAAGGGTGTCTTGTCAAAATATTCTGTTAAGAACATCCCTGCCTTCCTCAGTATGCTTGTAGTGTTTTGTAGTCGAAGTGAGTCTCTGCCAGTTCTTGTTTGAGAGGCAGAACCAGGAGTACTTGGAAAGAAGCATTTTGTGCATCTTTCCTTGAGAGTTGAACTCTCGGATACTGTTAGTGTGCTTTACACTGTGACTTCTAAAATGTGCTGTCATTCTGGTTTAGACCAGGGCCAAGGTGATGATCACAGAATCATTGGAAAACTCAGGTGCAGGAGCTATGATGACGTGACTTTATCCTCTGCTGTAGTGTCAGAGAAAGCATGACCTTTAATCCTCTCTTATGTCATCCTTTTCATTAAATATGGATAGGATGAAGTCTTTGCCCTACTGGAGGTTGTGGCAGTTTTGCTGTTAACTTGAAGTCGGGGCTTTACAAGTTGTGTATTACAGGGAAAAAGGAGAAGGTTTAGATTCAGGTAACTCATGAATTTTATTTCATTTTTTTATTCTATTGAATGCAAGTATGAGTTCATTTTGCAGTTTTTGTGGTCTCTTAAAAATAATCCCACAGTCTTTCTTTATCCTCTATGATCACAGCCTTGCCATTGTGTCTTGTTGCTTGTTACAAGAAGGGTGATGGCAGCATAAGGAGCTAGAAAGCAGAAATAAAATACCAGTATGGATTAATTTTCTCTTGTAAGGGGATATCCTCCCTTTCCCCAGCCCAAATATGCACACTTCTTGCCATGGCAGATATTTTGTCTTCAAATCATGTTTGATTCTAATATAATGCAGAAGCAAATGGAGTTTGAAAAATCAGCAGACATTGAACTAACAGTAAAATAGCTGAGGAGGCAATGAAAATTTTCAGTTAAGGAATATGGTATCCAGTACAAAGACTCAAGGAATTTTTTTCTAAATTAATGGTTAGTGGAATATATTCCTACACTTTGAGATTCCAGCTGTGGAATATATACCAATTACTTGCAAAAAATGTGCCTCCTCCTGGTTACCAAGTGTAACTTCTTGTAATTAGGACTCAAGCAAACAGTGGCGATGTCATTAGCTTAGTTTATCTGTAACCAGTGTCAGGACTGAGCTGGCATTTGAAGTTGTTTCGTGCTGTTGTGATGACAAACAACATCCGAATAGGATACAAGATAGAGCTTATCCCAGTCTTCTGGAATATCTGCCATGTTTCAAAGTTGTCCATATGGAATAAGAGTCCAAGATTTTCCATTTCCTATTGACAAAATCCTTGTCCAATAGACATCTGACAGATTATTTGTAGTCTGTCTGTATTGTCACATAACAGATACTGTAGGAAGAAAGGTGATTTTTATTTTTGTGTGGCCTTATCCAAATCACAGTGCAGATCCTGGTCTCCCTTTCTAATACTTGCAGCCCAGTCTGCTGTCAGAAAGGGAGTGAGATGGCAAGGGTGAAATCTCATCTGTTGTGCTGTTTCACTGACGGCCAGCCAGCAGCACTGACTGACTCAATGCAAATGAGAGCTAGTTTTGCTCGGGGATCTAGTTTGAGGTAGTACTGTGTAATTCCTGATGGTAACCTAGTTTTAAAATTAATTTTGAATTTATCTTTTGATGTCCTTTTAACCTTTTGGTTTCTTTTCCTGTTATGTATAAAGTGTAGATATGCAGAAATTGCTTTTAAAAGAAATGCTTGTCACCAACAACCTTTTTCTTAATCACAATTTTTTTTAATCTTTGGCTTTGATTATGGTAGTATTGAATACTAGATGGAAACCAGCTAATGGATTTCGCAGAGAAAAGGCATAGTTACTATGGCTACACAGCACCCTGAAAGCTTAAAAGGACAAAGCAAAAATGAACATGGTCCTGGCTGCTTAGCCATTTGCAGAATAGATTGTAATAACTTAAAGTCTTTATAGCCTTACAAATTGTCAGAAAAAGCAGGATGTTAGTCCTGCAAGAATTTCTATTTTATTTTAAGATTAAATCATAACGTTTGAAGTAGCATATTTAAAAAATATTTTTCAAAACATACTCTTCTTGTAGCCAGTTCATCTCGCATGCATCACATGCAGTAGCATGTGATGAAATTTGCTATTACTGGTCATTTCATCATGGATGTTTTTACTATGGTATTTTAAAATGAGTCAAAATCTAATCCTCCTATGGACAGGTAAACACAGAGCACGTGTGGTTTGATGAAAACTTAAAGTAATGTACTTTTTATAGCTTTCACTGTAATTTTGGCTGAAATGTTTTTAACTTTGATTTTCTTACAAACCAAGCAAACCAACCTACACATTTAAGAGAAACACTTTGTATACAGTAAAGAATAATAGGACACATTCATGGTTAGGCTCATACAATTAAGGATTGACTTAGCAGTTTTTAGCATGACCCTAGCGACTGATGGAATCAGTGCTACCACCTGTCTTTGCTTGAAAAATAAAATGCGTTAGAATCATAAACATATCACTCATAAATTCACAGGCTTATTTTAATGACCTATTAAAGATGCAGAATAAAGGTTTTTAGAGTGTAATGATAAAACGCATCTATTGTTCATCACGAATAGTTAGAAGTCCTGTCCACTGATCATTGTAGGCAGTGTACTTTGGCTGAGGGGTAGTAAACCATAGGAAAGGTAGCAGCTGAGTTTACACGTGCTTTTGTAAAGAGGTATTTAATGTGCTCTTATTTGCAGGCAGAGGGCTCTTGTATTTGTATTTTGGATTTATCTCTCCAGCAATATTTGCATATATTCATAAAGTGGACTGACTTGCTGCATACACCACAGACTGGGTGAGTTGTCCTGTTGCAGATCTGCCCTGTGCTCTGTAGAAATGCCATACTGCTTCGTTAGTCCATGCTGTCATGCCTAAAACATGTAAAGAAGCCTTTCTAAATAAAAATAGCAGAATCATTGTACAGAATTTCACCATAGAGACCAGAAATCTAGACCAATCTATAAAACTTGTTTGGGCCAAATTCCAAGGTGAGCAGAAGAGAGTGCCTGGGAAAACCCAAGAATTACCCAAAGAAATTATAGGGAAAAGTAGTTTTTGTCATTTAATCCCAGCTGGCAACTGAGTATCAGGCAGCCACTCACCCACTCCCTGTCTCTACCCTCCAGCAGGGATGAGAGTCAGAAAAAAAGGTAAAGCTTTTTTAAAAGGGTTAAGAGCCTATGGATTTAATAATTGAAACAAAATAAAATATAATAATAACAATAATAATAATGATAATAATAATATTAGTAATGAAAAGGAGGGAGAGGACTGATGCTATGATTTGATGAATAAAACCCAAGAGAAACAAGTAATGCACAGTACAATTTCTTGTCCCCTGCTCACCAATGCCCAACCCACCCCAAAGTAGTGATCAGCCCCTTCCAGCCAACCTCCCCCAGTTTATATACTGGGTGTGACATTCTATGGTGTGGAATATCCCTTTGGCCATCTGGGGTCAGCTGTCCCAGCTATGCTCCCTCACAGCTTTGTGTGCACCTCCTCACTGGCAGAGCACGAGACAGTAAAAAGTCCTTGATTTAGGGTAAGCACTGCTGAGCAACAACCAAAACAGGAGGGTGTTATAAACATTATTCTCATATTGAATCCAAAACACAGCACTCTGTGTAGTAGCTAGCTCTGCCAGCTACTAAGAATACTATTAACTTTACCCCAGCCATAACCAGGACAGGAGGGGATGCTGGTAGAAAATTATTGTGGTAATTTAATCCTGTTGTTTATTATGGATCTGAGATTGCTAAATTGTAGTAGTTCTTAAAGTAGCTCTAGGTTATAAACTACTATAAACTGAAGTATAGTGGTGTAGGAGTGACCCAGAAGGTCTGATTATCTTTCAGATCTCCACAGGGCTTATTCCTAGTTGATTTTGGTGGTTTTGGATAGACAAATCTAAAATAAAAGATACCAGACTTTGAAATTCAGTAGGCTAGTTTGCCTTAGTTTAAACATTTCTTCTTTGATGTACAGCTTGAACAACACTTCTGTTGCAATTTCATGCAGAATCAGTGTGCTCAGGACTAGGGTGACATTTACTGAAGAGTTTGGGATTTTTTGTGTGCTTTAAGAGAGTTTTTCAGAAGAACTTCACTTAAAAATGTATATTTCTCCCATGTCTTAATTTAGGGAGAAGGGGGGGTTCTCAAGATAGAATCTCAGGTAAAATAGTTACTTTCATGATGTCAGTGTTATTTATATTGAATGAAAATGTAGTGAGAAATTTTCCTCTTATTTACATTTCTTTGATCACTATAAACATGCGGATGTAAAAATCAGAGGGGCTAGTAATAATTTGTAGCTGTTGATATCTATCACAAGTTGTCCCACAGAAAGCAGCCATTGTGGTCTTTTCATTCCAAAACTTACTTTTCAGCATATTATTTCCTTATTCTTTAAAACTTATGCACAATGTGTTTTGCTACATGCAACATAATGATTTTGAAATTTTAATCAAATAAAAACTGCCATCAGATTGACAGGGTTTTTAAAATAACATTTGTCTCCCCCCTTGCCTTAGATGACTTAAATGTAATGGTCTTGAAAAATGAAATTATTAAAACAATAAAATAAAAAATAAATGCCTAAAGAGAGTGGCTTATTCATGGGTATTTATTTCATTCATGTGGCTTTTATTTTTTGCTTGAAGAAATACTCCATTTATTATTTACTTAAATACTGCAGAAAAATATTCTGCTTGAAATTCAAGAGTGGATCAGTTGGAAGGGCTTTGACAGAAGACTGAGACTATGTGATATTTGATGTTGCCATGGGAAACTGCTTTGCAAGAACATTTGCAGAGCAGATGGACCAAGATAAATAAAACAGATACAGGTATTGAATAGAGATTGTTTCCTGTGAAAAAACAGGAAAACAGGAATTTAAATCTATATAACACAGTTCATTGATTCACCCTTTTTTTAATGGGTATGCTGTTTGATATGAGTAGTTCCATAGTGAAAGTTTCCTATAAATTTTGTTTCCAAGAAATCAAAGAAAATGTCAGGTTTATCTGCCTCACCTTCTGTATTATTCAAAACCTGTAGTGTCCTACCTTTATGCCGTAATCCACTGCCTTTTTGGGCTAGTCTCTGAAGTTACGTTTAGGTACACAAACACTATGAAATGAAAAATCTTTTTATTTCAGATTTATAATTTCGTTAGCTTCTCATGCTCTTGACTACTGGCAGCTCTTCTATAACCTTATAAACCAACTTTTTTCCTTGATTTAAAAAGTAAAAAAAGATAAGACACATGCCCTGTTTAAGAGCTAGAATGTCTTTATAATCATGTGTTTGATTACACAGAAGTTTGTTTCCATAGCAACATGAACACAAAAGATGCTCATGTGACTATCTACATACAACATGTCTTTGTGTGAGTACCTGTGTACAGAAATACACCATATTTCTGTTTAACGTCTATTCTTTGTTCTGCCTGGCAATGAATAAAACAGGCAGGTGCTGTTTACTTTTTTTCTAAGGAAATAGGTCATTAGAAAATTTAAAATATTATTTGTAGTCATATCTTTTCAACAAGTCAAATTCAAACTTGTAAAAAGAAAAAGCTTCTGGAAAAATAAAAGCCTAATCTGCTCCCTTGAAGATGTATGATTTCAACTGCTAAAGGATTTTTTTTTCCTCTAAGTAATATGTTGACTATAAAATATTTATTTGGATTTTCCACGGTCTAATTGTGCTTCTGTTCTTCATGACTTAGAAAACTTACTCCACAGGTTGATGTCTCCACACGAGTGGAAGAATTCTTTGGGTGATGCTGTCATAAACCCATGAATGCTCACATAAGTGTTGGTGTTTTCATTTAGTATAAAATGCCATGAAATTCCATTCCACTGAACACCATGCAGGTGATTCACATTTTTAGAGTGCATGTTGTCCAGCGTGTTTTGACTGGTCAGAGCAATGTTTGTTTGCTTTTTAAGTATATCTTTCCATTATGAAAGGAAATACATTTGATATATCTGTTATGAATCCATTTTAAATATCAGATGTGAACATCTGCCTGAAGTTCTATGTTTATATGTGTTCTGCTTTCTCATGGGAAACTAGGAGCGTTAGAAGCAGGAATTATTGGGGAAAATTTTTATCATTTCCAATGACAGAATCACAGAATCGTTTGGGTTGAAAGCGACCTCTGGAGGTCATCTGGTCCAACCCCCCTGCAAAGGCAGGGTCAGCTAGAGCAGGTTACACAGGAACATGTCCAGGTGGGTTTTGAGTATCTCCAGAGAGGGAGACAATTGGATCAGAGTATCTGAATTTCTTCTGTTGCTTTTAACCTATGGTTTTAAAATCTTGCCATTGATATCCAGGAGTCCAAAAGACATGTTGGCGTTCATTAGGGTCAGGGTTACTATATATTTGTAGCTTTCAGCTATACCCTTTTCATGCCTTTTACACTGGCTAAAGCACAATAAAGTTGATTGTACATTTTTTTCCCATGCATTGTGGAGAAGAGATTTCATGGGTGATTAATTTAACCCCTTTTCAATTTATTATAAGGAGAGACCAGTTAAGTAAAACACTTTCGAGAATCATAGAATTGTTGAGGTTGGAATGGATCTCTGGAGACTGGTTAGCTCTTTGGTCAGAGCAGGGTCATAGGGTCACCTAGCACATGTTGCCCAGGACTATGCCCAGTGGGGTTTTGAATATCTGCAAGGATGGAGATATATCTTGGGCAACCCGTGCCATTGCTTGACCACCCTCACAGAAAAAAAAATAAAATCATTGTGTTTAAATGGGATATCTTTTATTTAAATTGTGCCTGTTACCTCTTGTTCTTTCACTTGATACCACTGAGAAAAGTTCTGCTTTCCTTATTCTGCCACTGACCAGGTATTTATAAGCATAGAACAGATCCCACTGAGTCTTCTCAAGGCTCCCATCTCTCACAGCTTCTCCTCATACAAAAAGTGCTTCAGTCCTTAACTTACCCCCATAAACTTCAGCTGGCCTTGCTGCAGTAAGTCTTTGTCTCTCTTGGGCCCAGTTCTGGGCTACCCAGTACAGCACTCAGGATGGCTCACCAGTGCTGAGCAGAGAGGAAGGATGGCCTCCCTCAGTATGCTGGTGATGTTCTTCCTCATGCAGAGTGGCTTGCAGTGGGCCTTCTTTGCTGTGAGGGCGCATTGCTGGCTCGTGGCCAGCTTGTTGTCCCTTGGGTCCTTTTCTGCCAGCATGCATGGGATTATTCCTGCCAAGTGCAGCGCTTCACTTTTTCCCTGTATTGAACTTCATGAGGTTACTGCTGGCCCGTTTCTCAGCCTGTCAAGGTCTTTCTGAATGGCAGACAACCCTCTGATGTATCAACTGCTCTTAGTTTTGTAGTATCTGTGCATTCTGTCTCACCTTGCAAGTTATTGATGAGTTGCTGAGCAATCCTGGCCCTTGTATTGACACCTGATGTGTGCCTTTGATGTCTGGCCTCCGGTGAACTTGGTGCTGCTGATCCACAACCTTTTTTGGCCAGCAGTTCAGTGAGTTTTCTGTTTGCCTTACTCTCCATTCATCTATTTTGTGTTTCATCAGTTTGTCAGGGAGAAGACAATGGGAGGCTGTGGCAGAAACATTATTAAAGTCATGATTAGCAATATTCAGTGTTCTGTCCTTGTCCACTGGGTCAGCCTGGTCATTCTGAAAGGCTATCAGGTTGGTCAGGCACAATTTCCCCTCCATATATTCGTGCTTACCGTGTCCAAACCTTCTTATCCCTCCTGCATTTGGCAATGGTTTTCAGGTTTACTTTCGCCATTCCTTTCCTAGGAGTGGAGGTGAGGCTGGGATTGAATTTCTTGAAAGTAGAGGTGATATTTATTCTCTTCCAGTCCTCAGAGTTTCCTCCCCTCACCTTGATCACTATGATCCTTTTTGATCTTTCAGTGATTGAGTGCTCTCACAATGACATCAGCCAGCCCTCAATATGTGTGGTGCATCTCATTATGACCCATGGATATGTGTGTGTCCAGTTTGTGTAAATGCTTCCTAACCTGACCCTTCTCCACCAAGAGGAAATCTTACCTTGCTCTAGGCTTCCCCATGGTTTTCGGGGACCTGGGATAGCTGAAGGATGGTTTTATCAGTAAAGAGTGAAATGAAGAGGGCATTCAGTGTGTTGGCCTTTTTCGTATCTTTAGTGACAGGTCTCCATCAGCAGGGAGACCATTTTCCATAGTCTTCCTTATGCTGCTCAACACCAATGGAAACATTTACTGTTTCTCTTCACGTTTATGTGGGCTATCTACCTGTGTCTGTGATCCTGGTGAAGTTGTAATTCTCCAACTGCCTGCAGAACTCTTCATTTGTCCTGTTTGCTCTGCTGTGTGCATTAGCAAATAAGCTCTTTGGAGAGGTACAAAAGCATGCTTTTTTCCCAGAAAAGATAGAATGCCTTTACCCATAATTCTTCCTGGCAGGCATTTCCCTATGTACATGTACACACTTGGGGTGGGACCTGTACAGCCCTGGTTTTTTGCTTACGAATTTCCTCCTGTTGACATTGCCCCATACTCTTTGTTTGCTGTCCTGATCCTTTACTTCCTCTCTTGATTGCTGGTCATGCTTTCCTACTCCTGTTATTCCTGCTTTGAATTTGATTGGCCAGCCTCTTGGCAAAATGTTTGTCTTCACTTACGTGGACAGCATCTCTGCTGAACTATCCCCTGTCCTTGTAGAATATCCCGTGATTGTTTAAAATCTAAAACCCTGTACCCCATGCCAGCTGCACAACGAATTCTTGACTTGTGGGATCTGTCGCTTCCTTCTTCACCCTTCTGCCTTTCTGGAAGGATTGAGGAGAAAACTGCCTGAGCTCTCCCTGCACTTAACCCCTGCACACATAACCTAACAGCAGCATAATCAGTGCTCGATGCTTTCTTCATTGCCTCTGGCATCATTTTCGGTGCTCATGTGGAAGAGCAGCAGAGGGTCATAGTCTGCAGCAGCCTTTTGCAGTGTCCTGCTCTGAGTCTCCAGCAGGCTGCAAACCTCTCTGGGCAGCAGCTGTGGGATTCAGTTTCCCCCAGCAGGGAGCTTCCTGCTGCAAATACCCACCACAGGTGCCTTTGCAGCTCAGATCTTGTGCTGGCTTGAGTCTCTTGCAGGACAGAGCTTGTATTTACAAGACAACTAATTTAGTTAAGTATTTTATGTATTTTATGCTTTGTTTTGTGAGTGAATATGTGTAAAAACATTGCTGGAGAACTAATTACTTATTTTGGCTTTTTTTTTTTTTGTTTTGTTTTATTAAGCTTTGTTTATTTTTAAATGTTATCCTGCCAATGCCATATGGGTTAGCTGGCTGCGCAAAGGCTTTTTGTACTAGTGTGCTTGATAGAGGGAAAATCATGTGTGGTTTTCTTGTGCTCAGGAAGGTCAAGGAGTAATCTCAAATCAGTCTGAAAGTCTACAGAAAGATTAATGGGTATCAGTATCTGGTACAGAATTTGATAAAAATTATTTAAGATTACCTTTCAAGTCCAGAATTTTTGCTTTAGGTTGTACCATCTGGAAAACACCAGCATAAAAAGTTTTCCAAAACCTTGCTTCATACATGTTTTAAGGCAATGAAATAGACACTATTTTAACAATATAACTGGTTGCACATGTGTCTTGTTTCTATTTGTTCTAGGAAATGAACCCAGGAAGTAATGTGAAAGGTCATGTGAAGCCCTGTCATAGCAGAAATTTTCTACAAGATCGCTTTACCTGTAAGTTCTTATTTTCTGTTGTTAAATATTAAGTTATATCATACTGTGGGGAAAAAAAGAGACTATTTTGGCATTTTGACTTGCAGCTTAATTGTGAAGAAAATCTTTCCAGGTGCATTATGTGGTAGCACGTGCTATTATTCACTTTCTATATTTTAGTAAAGCGCAAACAAACGTTTTTCCTCTAAGTAAACAACAAAAACTAACATTTTCCCAAAAACCTATTAAGGTTTTGAATCCAACAAGCAAGATTTTCATGCTGTTTCATTACAGATTATACATCTACTGTGACGCATGCTAAACTGCAATTGCTTATTTTTCAGAAATTCTTTTAAAAGTGAAAGGTAAAAATTACTCAAACTTGTATGAGAGTGGGAAACTACCACTAAAAGCCCTTTGCAAAGATTTCATGTGCGGGTGCCTGCTGTGACTGAGACATCTTTGAGATTCTGAGTGATTAAATTATATGATAGTGCCCTTTACAATTATGTCACTTGTGGCAAAGAATTTTCTTCAAGCTTAAGTGAACTCATTTAATTTTGTATATATCTCGCAATAAACTCCACTTAGGAATTTAAACTATGGCTTTCATCTTGAGTCTAATTGTCTACATCAAAATACTTAAATTGGGACATACAAACCTGCTCTCCTAGCAAAATTGCAAGAAAAATATTAAAAGATCCATTTTACACAAGGGACCAAAACCATTAGGCTTGATTTTGGCAGATTCACGTGGGTGGTGGCAGAGCTTAGAACACAATACAGAAATTCCTAGTCCCTGTCAAGAGAGATAATTTCAAAATATGTAAATATGCCAAAAAAGTATATCCTGAATGAGATTGTGAGTTTGCAAGCTGCAATTTCAGCAGTATGTTAATTTTTTCCCTTTTGTATGTAATTATCATAGTTCAACTAAGCATCACCTAGATAGCAAGTTCTTGAAAATTATAAGGGGGAGAGCACTATTGAAAAACGTTTCAAAACTGATAGTAAGTGTTTAATCCTTTAAAAGTAGTAATTTCAGAATTCTTTTGTTATCTAGCACTCTATTTTAAAGTAGCAGCAACGCCTCTGCATGGGCAGCATAGGTAATTTAGTTTGACATAAAATCATCGACCAAATAAAAACTTGCAAACACTAGTCCTCCACAATTCAAGCTCCTTAGGAAGTTTCAGAAAATTTCCTGGTATTTCCTTGATTTTCTTCAAAATGTGCTTCTTGTCTCAGTATTTTTTTACTACTCTGATGTAACTTGAGACAAACATATAGTAACTGCCAATACAAGCAAATCTGTTAGAAATTAGAATCTTAATTCTGCACTTTGAGTTGTAAATTAGAAATGTTATTGTCTATTGTATTAATATTCACACAGTACTGGTGCAACTTCAGCAATTGTCCTGTGTTTTAAAGTGTATTAAAATTACTCCAATGTTGGAGTAATTTCTTTTGGTTTTGTCAAAGAATCTGGGTGGGCTATTTCAGGATAATTCAAGGAGACTTTTACAATTAGTTAAGGAAGAGAGAACAAAAAGTGCTGCTTTGATAATGCTGTGTTAATAACAGAATTAGTCAGATTGGCAGTAGTATTTGATAGGTTTAATTACTTAGCACTAGTCAGGTGGATTTCCAGAATCATAACAGTAGCCTTAAAAAACCACAAATGATAAGAGGTAAGATTGAGTTAGAATTGGCTAATTTATTTCAATTTTGTCTTCTCTTTCAATTAATTGCTCTGTTTATCTCTTCATGTCTCCCCGAGAAATCCTAGTATTTAATTTGTGTGCACATGTATATGTATGCGTGTGGGTGGGTGTGTATCCATTAGACATATTTATATTCAGTGAGGATAAGACAACAGTTGGGACAAAAGTACAGAAGTGGCTTGGAAAAATCATAGGTGAGAACATGGAGAAAAGTCCTTGACAGGATGCAAACGTTGAGTGTTGCATTGCACCCTGAGCAATAAAGTACATTTACAGTCTCCCAGACAACAAATGCATTATTTGGAATCCTGCAAAATGCTGATTTTAATACCGTGACTGCATTTGAGGATGAAATAGCAGAAAAATATTTTTTTTTCCTGATCTAAACTGCTTGAAACATTGTCTATTGCTATTTAGTTATAGACAACTCTGAAGTCTGGTTAAGGAGCTGGCAATATCCAATAGTATTTCTTACTGTAGACTACAACTGATTTTATAATTCACATATTCAACCATTATATTGGTATAAACAGAAAAAACAACATAGGGAGGGAAAAGGATGTTGTTGTTGTTATTATTATTATTATTATTTCATGAGCACAGGTTGCTACAAGATAGAGAAATCTAATGTTTTTAACCATTACATGGTTCCAACTTATTTGTCTTTTTGCTAGAAATAATTCCACGCTGTTAATCTTTATATTGATTAGAAGCATTTCTGTTATACGTTCAATGTACCTACTAGTATTCTGAATTAATTATTCAGTATTGTAAAACTGGCTGTCATGAGACACAGACAAGCAGCAGCATAACTCATTGAGATTTGTAGATTGTGGGGGCAATTACTTAATTATGATCAGTTTTTTAATTGTTATATGTTTCTTCCCGAAGGAGTTTCCATGTGGTACTTCTATTAATATTAACTGGTTAACACAGCATAGCATCATAGAAAGATCATCTTGTTCCAACTCCCCTGCCATGGGCAGGGACAGCTTCCACTAGACCAGGTTGCTCAGAGCCCCATCCCACCTGGGCTTGAACGCCTCCAGGGATGGGGCATCCACAACTTCTCTGGGCAACCCGTTCCAGTGACTTCCTACCCTCTAAATAAAGAATTTCTTCCTAACATCCAATCTAAATCTCCCCTCTTTTAGTTTATAACTCTTCCCCCTTTTCTTATCATTATCCACTTGTGTAAAAAGTTACTCTCCTTCTCTTTTATAAGCTCCCTTTAAGTACTGAAAGGCCACAAGTAAGAAAATAAGAATCTTTTTCTACCTTTCTTTTCCCCCTCACAACTGGATTGTTCTATGTTCTGCTAGTCACCATCAAAACAATATTTCAGTCCTGTGCTTATAAAAGATTAAAATTTTGCCCATCATAATATGTTCTGTGTAAAATAAGGAGTAGCACAAAGTCTACTGTTATATGCTTATAGAAGAACCAGAAGTTCTAGATATGATAGCCATTCACCTTTACAGAAATTTAAGAGTAGAAATGTTCTGTTTACACATGAAATTATTTCCCTTTAGGAAAGGCATGTTTGCTGATGCACAGCAACAAGTGCTCCTTGTTTTCTTTGAGTAATTCCCTTGCTGAATTTTGGAGAGCTTAGCTTTTTCTTCTATTCTTCTCACTCCCACTGAAAAAAAAAAAAGATTTTAAATACCTTCTCTTGATTCGCAGCTATGAGGTTGGGTCAATTATTTGGAGATCCTGATGAGAGACCTGTGCAAGTGTGGCAAAAGGGAAGACTAACTGAGTTGAATACCAAAACCACACTGCCAAAATCAGTAGTAAGAATTGAAGTAATATCTATGGAAACTGGTGAATACTAACACAGATTTTTTTTGTTGTAGAAAATTCCAAGACCTGAAGAGCACATTAATTTTCAGGGAGTGTCATGCACAGCTCTAATTAAGGCTTCACTGATCCCTGGGGATTGAATCTTCCACTGCTCTCCTCATGCCTGCCTCTTGTCTTTCTGATCTGAACTTAGACTTGAACTTTATTATCGTGCGTTACCCGTTTTCATATCAACTTCTGTCAATATATTCAGGGGAATACAAATTTTAATTGTAGCATTTCTGCATACTGTAAGCATCTTCCTGATCATAAGCTTGTACAAACCTGAATTGCAGAGTAAGGAGAATAGAATTATTGCAGAGATCTTTCATGTTTTGCTTCGTTACTTATTATGTAGATTTTTTTTTAATAGGGGGTATACTGAGGAATATAAATAGATATATCTGAACTGATGACACTAAAAAACACAACAGCTGTCCCTGTTGTTGCTTGTTAATTTGCTGTGCTGAGGTGTAATTTCATGCTTTGTTAAAATCAGACACATTAACTATGATTTGCTGAAGGTGAAATGAGGGGACAGGCTCCGTGCAATTTCTTTGTTTTAAAAAATATATGGTACCTAATATTCACTGAAAGTAGTGGTCAGGGGAAAGTGTTCTGTAAGTTAAATATGTTGACACAGAGCATCGATGAAACTAAACTGAAGTGTTTTATTCTTTACAGTCAGTATGCAGTTAATATTTTCTCCAGGCATAAACTTCCTACGTCTCAGGTAGTGTCACAATGCATGTGTAGATATCAAAGTGGTGCTAGTCAACAAGTGCACAGCGTTCATAGTGCACCAGGCATGGCTTCATTAGCTGCTGAACATAAGGAAAGCTGGAGGATTCTGCGAGGTGCCTTAAAAATTAAGAGTTTGGTAGCTCCTCATGACCTAAGCAGTGCTGAATTTGAAAAAGTGCTGAGGGGGGAAAAAAAAAAGACACATGAACAAAAGAAAAATAATACTGCAAAGAATTCTCAGGAATTGAAGGTAAGATAGGCTGTTTCAATGAATAAAAAAAAATTGAGGTCCAGTGGGAGAGAAGAAAGGGAATACAAGCAGTGAGTACCTCTGAACAATCGTTATATTTTTGATTAGTCTAATGTTTTTCAAATTCAGTAGAAGACAACTTCTTAGTTTATTTTCAGTGTTGTGAAAATATACATTAATTCTATATATTTTTATCATTAATAGGTCACTGCTGGTTAATTATGTGTAGGTTTAGAGAATGTATGGATAAAAGTTATGAATGCTTTGATTCCCTCATTTAGCATGGTGTGGTTACAGTATGTACTTCCAAATAATGCAACGAGATTTGGCTTCGCAGCCTCTCTCAAGACTGAATTTGCATCTGCTCCTCTTGACTATCTTGACCATGCTACAGAAGTAGCTTGGGAGGGAAGGAATCAGCATTGTAATGTAGTCTGTCATTTTTACTTCATCTGCTTGTTACACTTGTTGGATATTGCTCCACAGTTAGTCCATTGACAGGAAAGGTTACCTGGGATCAAGAGCCATTGAAATTTTTTTTTGCTGACTCTATTTGAAAATAATTGTTTGTCCTGCAAATAAGATTAATGCACTTTGGAGCAAGACTCACAATGGTATTAGAAAAAGTGCAAAGAAAATTCTTTATGGTTTAATTCATACCATTTAACAGGTGCAGCAATTTCGGGTGAGATATGGTATTATGTTGTATGTCTACATCTCATACTATCTGGCTTCAAGCAGAAGACTTTGTTTCAGCTTCCCAGCAGAAAAAAGGTTTGACTCCAGTACCTATAATTTACAGTGTGGAAGGATTATATTGTCATAGAGGTGCAAGGGGGGCATCAGGACCTCCAGAGTGCCCACACAAGCGCGCTGCTCCCTGGGGAGCTTCCTTGGACCCACTGAAAGCAGAGTGCTCCTGAGAAACCTCTCAGTGGTCGAGAAGCAACTTCCATTTTTTTCCAAGCTCCCGCCTAGAAGTTCATGTGTCGCTGAGCATTGTGTCTCCCTCCCCTGAAGGAGGTTTTAAGTGATTGTCTCAGGAAATGTCATTCTGCAGGATTACTCTTGCCAGAGACTACTGATACAGTCTGAAGGACTGTCATGACTGTGGCCTTCTTGTGCCTTCCACGGAGCTAAAGAGGATAATTATTGATTAGTGTAATGAACCAAAGACAGCACTGTTTTTGTGGGCTGATTGATGCAAGAACGGTCTAAGGATTCACCATTTCCACTGCCACCTCAATAGTTTCCCAGAAAAAAATGTTTAAGCTCTTGACTCTAAACTTGAATGGGAGAAGCAAATTCATACATCTGTAATTACTTTGATTGCAGTTTCTTGTTGTAGTCTATTTCAGGTAAACCTACACTGCATGAATCATAAGAAATTACTAGCTAGAAAACAGTTAGAATGTCAAGAGGTGCTTTTGCTCCTCAATTAACTAGTTTAGCATTAATGTCAGGTCTCTGTAGCTGTAAGATTGGGGTTGTTTTTATTTCCTTTTTTAAATCATCTGTGCATTGTGAGAGCATTGCCTTTCAACTGTGCAGTAATCTCTGATAGCTTGCTTGTATTTTTAGGTTTTATTACTTTTGTACTGCTCTGGCTTCAAGATACCCTCTTTGTACAGCTCTTGGTTTGTGACTGTGACTATTAGCAGAAGGTTTATTTAACAGAAAACAACCTAAAGAGTGACATTAGAAATTACTGTCAAACAGACAGGAAGGCAATAGGAATACTGATGTGTTTCCTCTGTATGTTTCTACTTTTGTGATTAATCAGTGAAAGAAGTCTATATTCTAAAAGTAAGTAGACAAGCAAGACTAGTCTGTGCTGCTATCAGCAGCTTTCTGTTGGTAGGGAGCTGGGAAGTATCAGCAGTTTGTGGGGTTTTTGGTTGACGAGCCCAGCAGTGTACATAGTTTATATCATACAGAACTGGGTAGAAGATCTTGAGAAAACAAGGTTTTGTGCGCTATTGCCACCTCCCATTACTAGTATTGCATAGGCATTGCTGCAGTCCTTGGCCTTTCCAGGTTCAATTGTCTTGTTATTAGTGGTAAAATCGGAAAAAATAGTCATGATAGGTGGTATTTTGTGTGTTTAAATAGCTAAAATACATAGCTGTAACTGCAGTTACAGCTAGAATTAGCAGGTACACCCTGCAACATGCCTTGGTTATCTTGTTCTGTGGTAGGAGACATGGCTGGACTAGAGCTAGGCGTGATTCCTCCTGTGCATGAGGGGTCCCTGCTGAGGCATCTGGCACCTGCATAGGTCAAAGAGGAATGATGGGTATTAATCTTGTATTCCTTTGGAAGGTACTGTTCCTGGCATGTTTTGCAGAAATCGTTTAAGAATTCCTGCTAAAGTGAAAACTTCCTTTGATAAATTTATTTGTGTAAAGTGTCCAGAAAGTTACTCCCTGAGGCTAAGTTAGCACTGACAGCACTAATTTTCTCTGTTAATTTCAGAGCACGAAATTTGTCCAGACATCTGGCTTGGTAGAGGAGAGCTGTTGCTTTGGAGGGTAGACTGTACGTGCTTAAAGTGGCTAAGGGTTAGATGGTATATATACACTCATTCCCCAGTATATATCCATCAAAGAAACAGGATTGCAACAACTTCCATTTTGAAATAAACTTGGCTTTCATATTGAAATGATCTGTTGAAGAGGTGAGAGTAGTGTACACGTTAAAGAAGTAGATTAATTATCTGTAATGACTCAGTTTGGCTCAGTTGGCACTAGCGGGCAGGAAGATCCTGGAATGACCCTTGCAGCCTTGGATCCATAGGTGTTCCCATCAGGAATGTCTCCTGGTTTCACTGGGTCAGTAACAGGCTGGCTTCCACCTACTCCAACATGAACAGCCCCGGGAGGGGAGAACAGCTGAGCCTTCTCCTGTGGTAGTGGAGGAGCACAGCTGGGACACCAGAAGGTTGGAGCTGAGGGGATGCTCTGGAGGCCTCTGCCCTCACGTGTACTGACTTGGCAGTGGCAGCATTTGTGTGTCAGGCTGGAACTGTCTTTGTGTGAGGTGATATAATGAAGACATTTCCCGAGAGCTGACAAAATGTAACTGCATTGCTCACAAAGAGAGATCGAAAGCTGATGTGCAGTTCTTGAGAAAGAAAAATGACGTCAATTCTTTTCTGACCATAGACTGAGATTTTTTTGTTTTGGAAGAGATTGAGTGTATTTAATTTTAAATTACATTGTTGGTTTTTTGTTTTCCTAAGTAAATCACACTGTATTTTAATGGAGCTAAATATACAAAATAGAGAAGACATATGCATAAGCAGAATTATGACACAAAAAGATGTAAAAGGAAGATACTATTTTTTTTTCATGGAAGATTTCTCTGAATTGCAATGTTTTTAATAGTCCACGTAAATAAATTTTAAAAGATGGCACCATGAATAATAATTTTGTTATATTTGAGATATACATTTAAGTACAGCTAGGCTGCTACTATTACTACTAGTACTACTACTGTTTTTAGGTGGAATGATGGCATGTTGAACTCTTTGAAACAGGCAGATGTGTACTCGTCTGGAAAGATGTATTCATAACCCATAACAATTAAAAATTATCCTATTAGCTCTTACAAGTCTCATCTGAGACCTAAATTTGGATTTTGCTAATGTGTCCTATAAACAATTCTATCAACAAAGCATCTAAACATCTTCTGATTCTTAATGTACTTATGACTTTAACTGTAACCTGTAACTGAATTATTTAGGCTAATTGTGTGCTTTATGAGAATGCCAGCCTTTTACAATTTATGAAATTTCTTCCATACAATTTCATTTAATAGGCTCTTGCTTACTGTCCTGACAAAGTTCTTCATCTACATTTTCTGTAGATCTTTCATTACTTTATTCACTTTTGTTCTTGATCATTCATCTCCTCCAGCTTTATGGTCTGTCCTTTTCATCAGTGCTTCTGCAGGTGGAAGTTTTGTAGATTTCATACTGTTTAAGTGAACCTGATAGGGTGGGAGTGTCACAGTGAATGTTTATGACCTTGCAGCAATTGTTTCTGTGAAACTGGTGCAACTTTCCACAAAACAAATGGAGAGCAAGTGCAGTAACAGTTTTGGGTTTCTTTTGTTTTTTTTTTTCCCCTACCTTTTTATGTTGGTTATGCAGAGTTCTAATTTGATCCTATTAGGCTGCACCTATAATATGCTTACTTTATGCTGGAATAAGTCATAGCATAGTCTCCTTTTTTTTTTGGAAGAAAAGTACCCCAGTACCCATGCTTAGTTATTTTCACAATTGTGTTCCCTGAATAGAAGAAAAGATGGTATTTACAGACATAAGTTGAGCACTGTTGTTATTGCAAGGAGTGTGAGATGGGAAGGGTTACAATGATTCTTTGAAATCAGAGAATTTTTATCCTTTTGTTGTTTTTAACAAATGTAATTTTATGTTAATATAGCCTAAAAGTTCTAATTTTATTAAGACTGGGTTTCTAATTTTCTAGGCATGGCACACATATAAAGAAGTATTTTTTTTCTGTAGGAGTGCCCAACATCTAAATATACAAAGAACACGTGGGTTGAAAATGGAGTTTTACAGCAGTAGCTTTTTCTTTAAACATAGCTTACTTGTTCCATCCCTTATCCCCTGTTTTGTGGTTGAAAGAAAGTTTCTTGTCAAGGAGCTTACAAGGAAAGTTGTAATGGAGTATTTGATCACTTAAAAAATAATAATAATAATAAAAAAATATTGGTTAAATGAAGAAATTGCACCCAAAACTGAGCAGACAGCATAGAAGGCAGATGCTCGTATGTGCGTCATGCTCGTAGTCATCCTGTGCGCTGAGTAAACCGGGCTATGCAATTCAGAGAAGGGCAGCTCTCAGCTTTTTGTTACTCATGTACTACCAGGGACTCATGCTCAGGCAGCAGTGGGAAATTTCAACGCTTTTCTGAAGCAAACAGTTCCAAAAATTGCAACCGTAGGGCACTTGATGTAAAAACAGATTTGTACCTGCTATTAATTGGATCCAGGGTGGACTGCACAGTGTGCAACAGTAAGGGAAAATTTTGCCTTTGCGTCACAAATGTAATGAAACTCTTGACCCAGTGCCACTAATAGCTGTGGCTTAGTTGACACAATCTTGTAGCTTTTTTAAGCTAGTAGGACAGCAACAGCTCAGGGCTGTGATAAGTATTTCGTTCTTAGCTGAGTAATAGGAGAGAACAAAGCTGCTTCATTCATTGCTTTGTGTTTTATAGACAC
This sequence comes from Edolisoma coerulescens, assembly GCA_013397115.1. Taxonomy (NCBI): domain Eukaryota; kingdom Metazoa; phylum Chordata; class Aves; order Passeriformes; family Campephagidae; genus Edolisoma; species Edolisoma coerulescens. Next base: position 210,962 of record VWZW01006009.1, on the reverse strand, counting down.
CAGCTTTTTATTCCTTCTGCTAAATGCGTGTTGCAATATTGTTATTATAGGTCTTACTCTTTTTTTGTCACTTCGGTTTTCCTTACTGCCAGTGAGAGAGAATCATCTACCGAGGGGTCATTTTTAAACTGCATTTTCTATCTGAAATGAGAATTTCAGTGAGATAAGAAAGCTCTGGGTTTTCGGTTAAGTTGGTTTAAGTTTCCTACTTATGCTGGCAAAGTCCAGTGGGATGAGGTTTAGGTGATGAAATACCTTGTCAGGCAGCTGAAGAATATTGGAAGGAGGGAGCAAGAGCCAAGTAGGAAGAAGTTCTACAATCTGTTTATGAGATAGAATATTATCATAAGGTAAATGATTCTTAAAATACTAATATGCACAAAGTGTTTATCAATAGATTATGTTAGAAAGAAGTGATAATAAAACAAGTTGTGCCTCAATAGTTTTTGTGGCTATTTAAAGGTGCAAACTTTGTTCAAGGTGCTTTGAGACTCATCTTTCTGGGAAACGTGGAAATGTTATCTTTGCAAACTTTCCTGAAGGAATTTTAAAAATCTCCCCCAAATAATGTTTGTCTGAAATGGAGATTTTGCTATCTTCAGAAAATATTCAGTTTCTGCTTCAAAAATATTTTCTATTTCTAGATTTCTCTTATTTTGACTTGAACCAGTTCATTGCTGTCATGAAGCATGTTTGATATCTAGTGTGTCTTTTTTTATGGTAAGAATAAAATTTTACTAAATTATCTTTGAAGAAAATGAAGAACAAATCAAGAAAATTTTTCAAATATATCCAGTGTGGAATAAATTCATCACTGGAGTGAAAACGATAGTTTTTTGACAAGATGGTTGCAGATTTTCTAAGGAATTTGTTGCCAAATCACATTTGAAATTTAGCAGCACCAGGCTTTTAACTTATTTAGACTCTTCAGAAAATCCAATACCTAATCCTGGTTTAAGTGACAAAATAAGTAGCACCCAGAGTAGAGGATCTTTAGGTGCAGAACTTAGAAATATTCTTAGGAAAAAGCTAATTTTATTGGTTTTGAGTTATTTTTGTCCTTTTTTAACTTTTCAGATAGCATTTTCTCTAGTGTACCTATTAAACTGACATGGTATAGTCAAGTAGTCATATTGTCCAAGGCCTTTATTGGTTTTCCCCAGAGCTTTACATTTTTCTATTTTTTCAGCTGTTTTGTACTGAGTTTTTCCTTGTTATGTAGAAGTATTTACTTGAAAAGTATGTGTTGGATTTCCCTATGCAGTTTTAAATAGTTTTCCACTGGTATATTCAATAGTTTTAAAATGTCACCAATGTATGTGCCTAGTTACTAAACCCAGGCTTTTTTTGCACTGAAGAAACAGATTCTCTATGTCTATTAACTGAAATTTGTGTGTATGGTTTGATATCTGCATGCAGTGTCTGCTTGGAGGCAGATGCTACCCTTGTGTTTATGCCACACTGTGTACCTCAATGAGAATGAAGATTTATTCCCTGCTTGCAGTGTTAGTTACTAGAAAATGTCTGTAATCTTACGCTCTAACTGATCTTGAAATGTGCGGCTTTTTGTGGTTTCCCACTGATAAGAAGCTTCTCAAGGGGGACAAAAACCCCAAACTGGTTAGAATTCAAATAGAAATAACGATGTCCTGTTCTGTCATTTTCAGTTGGCTTATTCACCCAGAGGCAGCATCATTTTAAGGGTGGGCCTTTGCTGGGTAAGAAACATGTGGTGCTTGTGCCAAGGCTGTGATTTTGCCCGTGTCTTTAATGGTAGCTTTTAAATCCCAGAAGGAGATAAATCGGAGTGGTTTCACATCTTGGAGGTGTTACAGTGTAATCCTAACTTTCTGACCTGTGCTGCTCAGAGAATGGGAAATGAAGACTCTTGCTTTCATAAAGCTGAGCTTTACAAAATTGGGTTTTCTTTTGCAGAGTATAAATGGTGTGTGAACTGTTGCTGGTGTTTGGAAGTCACTCCTAGTGAATCTTAAACTGTTGCACTGTAAAAAAGTGTGCGATGATTGGTAACATGGTGAGATACTCAACAGGATAAACTTTTAATCAGTATGTGATGTGAAGAACGTGGATATCTTTATAGCACAAGGGGGTGGGTAGTAAATCTTATTTCAATCCTGAAGATAAATTTATTAGCTGTTTTTAATCAGGAGATTGACAAATCTGACCCTTTCTTAATTTAGGCTCTTAATAACCTCTTTTGACTCTTTTAAAAAATGCAGTTTTTCAGTGAGAAGAACAAGAAAAAACTTAACTTGTGTCTGAAAATATTCCTGGAAAAGATGACTTCAGAAAGTGTACTGGAGAGCAATTGTAACTTTTTTCCTGACTGTTTTTGATTGCTATGGGCAAATGATGAAAAATCACGCTCACCAAAGGTGAAATAGCTGTGTGGAGGAGGTGGGCACTCTGAAGTGCTTAGTGGAACTTAAAAGAACTGTAACTAGTATCAGATCTTAGGCTGGATTTTCTTCCGGTGCTTAAGTAGGAGTATGATTACAGAACAAGTGCTTTTCTTAGTATCCTCACATTGCGCAGGAGTTAACTCCAAAAAGCACTACTTTTATGTGGTATTGGTGAGAATTCAGTTTTTTATTGAAGCCTGAAAGAAGAGATAGATGAAATAGCACATTACTTTCAATCTTATCTTCCAAAGCAAAGCATGCAGGCAGAGGTAAGATAAAAGTATGATCAAATTAATCTTGCAGTGTTTAGAAAGCTGGTAATCAGGTAACACAAGAAATATATAATTAAATCTGTGGAAGAGGTGTGTTAATTTGCAAGGAATATTTAAAACCCATAATCTTCAGAAATACATGGGGAGAGTTGCAATGATAAGCCTGGGAGTTTATGTTGGAGGGTGCTTTTCCTCTAGGAAATAATTTTATTGTCTTTCTTCTCCTGCATGCCTCCCTGCTGAAGTACCACTGTTAGATGCTAAGATCCATGGAAAAGTAACAGACAAAATAACCTCCTGCCAGACTCTTGATTTCCTGATCAATAAGCAACATGCAAAAATCTGAATTATTTCAGTATTGCTCTTCAGAAATGTTCACAGGTTTGAAAGTAACCATTGGATCCTTCAGAAGAGGAACTTGAGGGATTTGTTTTCTGAACCTGGGTCTGCTACAGTTTAAAATGAGAAAGCTGTATTGTGATAATAAACTCAGAGTTAGTATGGCAGTGTCCATCTAAGTGTAATAACTAATTACAGAATTAGGTAAGAATCATAATACCAAACTGTATTTGATTAGAAATTAATATCTTTGTACTAGTTACATGACTCTGCTTTTGGTACACTTCCATAGTTTTAAGATTAAATTACAAAATTAATCCCATATTTTTTTTGTCTTGTAGTTTAATAAAACTTTGAAATTCTTGTAATGTGGAGAAAATAAAGAGGGATGAAGAAAAGTCTTGTGCTTATTTAGAAGAATGCTGTATCACACTTTTCTAAACTTAATTATCTTTATTTAATCAGAAATACATTCCATGTTTGTTAAAGAAATAACTTTTTCTGATTTCATTAGCTTCTCAGGCATGTAGAGTTTCAGCCAGGGAATGTGCTTTGTTTTGAACTCAGTCAGTGACCCCTGTAAAAATGTTTAATTAACTTTTGCCAGTGTCAATATAGTTCTGTTATACTCAGCAGGCTGGATGAGCTCCCTCTGGTGGCTCATTTACATTGAGGTTCTTGCCTTCGTATCTGTTTACTCAGGCAAACAAGGCTGCTGACCCCAGGTATCAGTCAGACATCAGTTCCTTCTGGGCTTACACTTTAATTGAAAAACATCAATAATTTCCTTACAGAATGAAACAAAAGCATTTAAATTCACAAGAGGTTCAATTAGTTAGCAAAATGAATCAAGAGCTACTAGGTAACAAAGTAAGCAAATAAAATTACTTCCTTCTAAGTCAAAATTGCACAATAGGTGGATGGCACTAATTTAGCAGTGGCACCCACTTACAGTAGTGCTTATTCTTAAATTTAGGAAATATTTGGATATTAAACCAAAATATTTGGACATTGACCATGAAATCGTGGAGTTCAGTATCAGCAAGGAGGAAGTAGGGCAGCAAGTAAGATTACAAACATGGGCTTCTGGAGAGAAAATTTTGGCCTCTAAGGGGATATTCTTGGAAGAACCCCATGGGAACAGGCCCTGCAGGGAAGAGGGGTCCCGTGGAGTTGTTTGATATTCAAGAATCACTTCCTCCAGGCTCAAGAATGATGCATCCCAATGAGCAAGAAACTGGGCAAAGGCAGCAAGAGATCTATGTGGAAAAATAACTCCTGTCATTACTCAAACATAAGCAGGGAACACACAAGTGATGGAAGCAGGATCAGGCCACTTGAATGAATATAGAGAGGTTGTCAAAGTAGAAATGAGACAAGAAAGGTCAAGGCCCATCTGAAATTGAATCTGGCCAAGGATGTCAGGGAAAGGAGCAAAAAGGGCTCCTTCAAATACATCAATAATAAAAGGAAAAACAAAGGTAATGCGGGCCTGTTACTAAATGGAGGGGAGACCCTGGTGACAAAGGACACAGAGAAGGCAGAGTTACTGAATTGCCACCTTTGCATGGGTCTTCACTGGCAAGACCAGCCCTCAGGAATCGCCGACTCAGGTGCCCAGGATAAAGGAATATTGTAAGAAAAATTTTCCTTTAGTCAAGGGGAATTGGGTTAGAGAACACCTAGTGGTGAAGAGTTGACATCCACAAGTCCATGGGCCCTGATGGTATGCATCCATCAGTGCTGAGAGAACTGGACAGCATAGCTAGACTGCTTGACATCATCTTTGAAAGGTCTTGGTGATGAGGAGAGGTGCCTGAGGACTGGAAGAAAACAAATGTTACCCTGGTCTTCCAAGAGGGCAAGAAGGAGGATCCAAGGAACTACTGGCCAGTCAGCCCCACCTCAGGCTCTGATAACATGATGGAACAACTTATCCTGGAGGCCAAGGATGCCCACACGGAGGACAAGGAGGTGGTCAGGAGTGGTCAACATGGATTCACTAGAGGTAAATCAACAAAGATGTTGAAGGGACTGGCACATCTCTCTTATGAGGAAAAGCTGAGGGCTGGGCCTGTTTGGCCTCAAAAGGAGACAACTGAGAGAGGACCTCATCAATGTCTGTCAGTATCTGAAGGGGGGGTGCCAAGAGGATGGACCAGGCTCTGCTCAGTGGTGCCAAGCAATAGGACAAGAGGCAATGGGCAGAAACTGATGCTCAGGAAGTTCCAGCTGAACGTGAGGAAGAACTTCTTTACTGTGTGGGTGAGTGGGCATGGGAACAGGTTGCCTAGAGAAGGTGTAGAGTCTCCATCACTGGAGATACTCAAGAACTGTCTGGACACATGTTGATGACCCTGCTTGAGCAGGGAGGTTGGACCAGATGACCAATAGTGGTCCCTTCCAACCTGACCCATTCTGTGATGCTGTAAAGAAAATGATTCAAGAGTGTGAAATCTGTATTTTTAAAGTGGGTTAATCCTGTAGATGAACTACAATACGAGTTGAAATTAATCTTGGTATCAGAATTCATTTAAGCTATTTCATGGCATTAAAGAGAAGCATAATCTCAGTTCTTATAGTCTTTTTAAAATTAAGAAGCCAGGGGAATTTCTGGGTCAAAATCATCAGCAAATTTAAAGTGAATTCTCTGCCTCTGTAATGTTAATTCCTACAGATACTTTCTAATTCCATGCTGTTGTAATTTAATGGCATCCTTATCATACTGGCACTGAGCCATCCTCTTTCTGACGCAGTGGAAGTTTTGAAGACAAACAACGTGCAAATTGGACATAAGGTTAAAAATTCGTTCAATATAGAAGATGTTTAAAGTTAAGGTGTTGTCAATAAAGCAGGTTACAGAATAAAATATTCAAAAATTAGAGAAATTATAGGTTTTGGAATATGAGTATTTAGGCAAAGGTGAAATTTTGCTTGGAGAAGGAGAAAGGGGTCACAGCAGATGAGATTAGGAGGGAAATAGCAGTGTTTATAAGATGATCAGATAGCCATGTGAAATAAAGCGGAAAAATAATCAACAACAGACACCTGTAGGAAGTTGAGAAATATCTTTTAAGAAGTGGTTTGAATGAATATTCATTTGCATGTTTAATGCCTTTCATTTTTTCATGTTCCTTAAACATTCTAGCAGCTGAGACTCACAAAACAAATAATGCTTAGCAAACGTGACAAACCTCTAAATTGAAAGTCTATAGACTTTCAATATTCACACAAATGGACCTGTTATTTTTTGATCACAAATTGTTCATCTGTCTGTTTTCTTTGTCAAATAACAATTGAAAGCACAGATCATAGCATAATACTGTGCACCTGAATATCTGCGTTAAACAATCTGGGTCTTCCAGTATAATTATATGTGGCTAATAACAGAAGCAGGTGGATTAGCAAATAATTTTCTTTTATGCAGGTTTTTTAGAACTGTTTCCTACTGTGTTCAAGTCCAGAATCTCTTTGATGTTGGTGATCAGACTATGAGAAACAAAAAGTCTAGTATTTGAGGAAATTACTGGCGTACTTTGTTCAGGGCTAAGAAGAACTAGAAATAACTTACTTGGTGCACCCTGGGACTATGTTTATATTTTTTCAGCTGATGGTAACTAGCATTTTCCAGTCATCCTTTCATAAAGGAATACGTTGATCCAGACTGATCCTTAAATCAGTCTGTGCTCCTGGCTGCTACCCAATTTCTTTTTCCTGTTCTACCAGTGCCATGACTGGGTTGCTTGTACTATTGAACTTCATTCTGTTTCTCATGCTCTCATCTGGAAGATTGTCCAAGTCTTCCAGCGTTGTGCCCTGGTCCTCCTGTGTTGACTGACAGCTTTGAAAGTTGGCCAAGAATTTGAGTCCCTTCTTACCAAGCAAAGCTGGAACTCTTTAAGATTAATGGATTCGGGTTTGCAGCATTTAGCCCGAAGCTAAGCAGGTGGATTCCACTGCTTGCTAAATTTTGATGCTTCTATCGTAAAGACTGTCGACCACCTTATGTTAGAGAGCTGTTTAACTACCTTTTTCATGTATGTCGTTTAGAAGTAGGAAATAATACTTTGTGTGGCAATTTCTTTATTTACCTTTTGCTCTGAAGAGGCACATGGGCAACACCATTTAAATTTTGTGTGCTGGTGGAAATGAGCAGCTAGACAGCATGACATCCACTACAAATGCAGGAACATAATTTTGTATAGTGTAATGTTATGGAATGATACTGCCTTTACATTGCCGAAGGTCAGCAACATTTGTAAGCAGAGGGGTGCTTGAGAGGTTAGTGTTCATCATGGAGGTAGATGTTCCTCACACCAGAACTACAGAGGTAATAGGACCTCTTAGTACTTGTGGGCATACACAAGTAGTGTATGTAAGTGGACATACAAGTTGGGTACTGCAAATGAGAATAAACACAGTGGGAGTCCTCTCTGTAGTGAGTCGCTAAGTGTTACCGTAGTATAAATAATTTCTTCAGTGGACACTTTAACAGCATAATTTCAGTTCTTTTTTAGTGTAAATTGGTTGAATACACAGTCTGCCCATTCTGCCTAAAAGTTAGTAATTTACTTTTTCTGATGGTTTTTATAAGTTTTAGTTACATTTAAACAAAAATTCTAAATTCTAAATGAGCTGTTCAAGTTGCTGGCAGTTTTTAGAACTTTGCAAGTCTTCCCTTGTTCCCATTTCATGGGGACACTGTAGTGTGATGACTGAATAGTATGGTTTAATTTAAATAAAGTAAACTTAGTGCAAACACCACACTGGAGGCATCTGTGAAGGTATTTGTGTTGGGCAGTGAAAATCAGTTGGTTTTAATTCTCTTATCTAGGAGATAACAAAGATAATTGGTTTTAATAGCCAAGGGTGACATTTTATCCAGTTTATCACTATTCTGTCATTTCATATCTCACTTTCATCAATCTAAGTTTTAGCTGGATAAACTTTTATTTGAGGTATAGTCATATTTTAATTCAGTCTCAGCTATTACTTTTTGATTTTTAACTTGCTTTTTGACTTTTACTGTTCCGTGACCTTGGATTTTCAGATCTTCTATAAATGTTCTAAGATGTTCTACTTAGGTAATATATCTGCACAGAATATGCAAGTGGCAAATGGATTTTTCTGTGTTTGCACTGCCTTCTGTTAGTCTCTCACTGGAGGAGAAGATTACCTGTGCTTAGTAATGCTGTTGATGAAACGATGTGTAATAATGTACAATATTCTGTGAATGGCAACATAGAAAAATACCCAAAGACATTAGTTTGAAATTTTCAGTTGATTGCTTCCTTAATACCTTTAATACATCTCTATTGCTCTAATGCACCGTATTACATTACGTGGTACTTCTCAGCACTTCAGTCAATTGCAAAGCTGAAGGAGGCAAGGGAAAAAGCTGCCAAAACCTCCTCCCTGAGGATCTAGTAATGTGGTGACTGCATTCAAGTCTGTACCAACTCCATGTGGCATTTAAAAAGCGACTTCTAATATGATATCTCACAGCCATTCATTCTTATTTGTGAAGAATGCAAATTCTATTCAAGTTTTTAAAATAACTTTTAAATTTTGCTTCTGCTGAGGACTTACTTGAGCATGAGTTCTGCTGAAAACTTGCATTCCTGATACTCCTCCCTTTGAAGCCAGCCCACAGTGCAGAACAGTATTTAGGACGTATTCATTCAGATAGCAGAGAACAACAGGTTTTCCCATTCCCATCTAGAATCCGCTGCTTCGGAATATTTGTGTTTGGCTAAAGATATCTTTCATATTTGCCCTAATTCCATGACTAACTTTGTGCTCCTGTAGGCTTAAAGGTTGGGAGAAGATCTAAAGGAATTTTTCTGAAAACTTCATTTGGTTCTGGAGTCAACTTCAGGATGCTGTGGAAGCCCAAGGGGTTGGTTTGCAACAGTCCTGTTTGGTCTGCATTAGACTACTGCTAGTTACATTTTTAATTTAGGTGTTAGAAGCTTCTGCTAAAGTGGCTGTACTCATCCCAGTTGATCATTATCTATCACTAGTATCCATCTGCTTCCACAGCTGCTGTAGAGTTCAGACTTTTGTCTCTGCACCTAAGTTGTGATTACAAGAGAAAAAAAATCCCTGTTAGATACTAAAGGGAGCATAGCATGTACAGTGTTTGTAACTCTTTTGTTTAATTTTTGGGGAAAGTGAAAGTCATTCCTAAATCTCAGGACTATAGACTATATGTCTATACCTTTTTGTATATTGTGTATTGATAGCAAATGTGCCTTTTTGATGAATAATGTGGAGTCCAAAAACCAACTTGTAAGTATTTTATGTCCAAAACGATTTTTTCTTTAACTTCCATATAGCTTTTGGCTGAAAGATCGTATAATATCTGCAGTACATCTAAAGATGATTTTATGTGAGTAAAAAAGACCTAGAATTACCTGTTTCTGATAGTGTTATTTATGCAGGTAAACTTATTATGTTTTTTTTTCAATTCGAGGGTCTTGTAAAATTTTTTTCAGTAAGTGATGGCAGAGCTATTGTATATAAGGAGAGCTATTATATGTAAGCTGCCAGTGAACTGGCAGTACACTCGTACATTGTTTCCTTGCAATTGTGTTACAAAAGAGTTGTATTGCTGTCTTTCTTTCTCTCATCGACACTTGCATCACCATGGTTGAACCATTAACCGTAGCTGATCAGATTCTCTGCACAGTTCAAGGCAGTAGTCTCGTGTAAATGGGTATGGTGAGAAGATAATGTGCTCCTTATGAAATTAAACTGAAAACATAGTGTGTTTATGTAGGGTTATAATGCTGATCCATTTTTGCCACCAGATTCTTATGGAAGTGCTTCCAGAGATGTTTTGTGCAGGCATTGTATGTGTCCTGAGTGTGAGAGAGGACACTGTACCCTCGGAGCCGCATGTGGAGGGAATAGATGAAAAGATTTCATGTGTTGCAAGTGAGAGCAGAAACACACAGGGCAGTCCACAGCTCGGGAGCAGACCTGCATTGTGAGACACCAGGAAATGATTCCTTTTGTCTTAGTTTCCTTCATGGTCACCAAGATCTGACTGGTACTGTTCATAAAGTATGTACCAAGGGGAATGTGTTGGGTGACTGAAAACAAAAAGTTGGGTTCCTTGGCTTATCCGAGTTGGGATTAGTACAGTTTCAAGCAATAAGCAAGAGGAGGGAGAGATGGTACTTCTCTTTTCTGTAGTTACTTGCTTCAAGAACAGTGAATGATATTAATGTGAATCAATTACTAATGCACACCCAAAACATAGCTCTCTTCTCTGCCAATGTCATTTTCACCTGCTCCAGGTGACCAGTTCTCTTTTGTTATTGTTATCCTCCCGAGATTGAAACCCTATCATGCTGCTTGGCACAGCAGCTTCATACTTCACTGAGCAGCTGTCACACTGTCCTTCAGGTGAGGCATGGCTCTGAAATTATCACTCTCTGATATGTTTGCCAAAATTAGCGTTCTTTAAATAGGACACCTCAGCCTGCTCACCATGGAGGGTGAGTGGAAGAAGATAAATTTTCTAACAGAGAGGGTTCTGTGTATATAGATAAAATCACTTTGTTTACAACTTTGGGACTCTGGGAGCTAAAAACGCATTGTAAATTGAAATCAATAATTCTGTTGTTTCTTTAAGATGTGCTCTGATGTTGTACTGATGTTCGGAGATCATAGGTGTAGTGACTAACACCTATGCAAAAGTTTCACGTTTTATAATTCTATCATAGTAAACATGAAAAAGCAAAGACGCAAAACTGAACTCAAGTTTAATGAAAAATGATTCCAACCACAGCTCTGCCACTGACTTGTACAGCATGCATCTGGATCTGTCCTGTATTTTCTAGCATCTTCCTTGCCATGGAGCAGTGGTGATTTCTATATTTCTAGGTGTAGCAGTATGAGGCTTGACTGTTTTGCCACTTGTTTTAACACTTAGGCTGAGAAGAGCCATGTTCAGCATATGTACAGGGAAGGCAATTGCATGTTAATTTGAAGTCTCCACATGGTGAAAAAATGTAATTAGTGAGACAGTTAAGCAGAATGCAAGCATGGACCTACCTAATGTTAAAATATAGCCCTCGTTTGGAACTAGAGCTTTTTGTTATATACATATTAATGTTACAGGTTCACTGTGGGGGAAAAAAGGGGCCACGCATCATTTTAAAAAAAACTAAGCACATCACACCCTGTAAGGTCTTTATTCTGGCTAAAACAGACATAGATGGGATTAAAGAGATTACTGGTTAGCCCAGAAATCTGTGACTTAAATCTCAAGTTCATATGATTTCAAATGCAGAATTATTGGCACAGTATCAAAAGGCAGGTTGACTTTTTTAAGCTTAACTAGACATGAAAGCACATTTACAGGAAGGTTCCACTTTAATACCACAAATCCTCTCCTTCTCTATCAATAATTTTATCGAAGAGGTGAGTGATTATCATGACAAAGCCGAGTCAGGTTTAGGAATTCTTAATCTGGTTGTGCCTCAGAGGAAGGAAAAAAGTTTTTCTGTAGCTTTAAACTTTCTATTAAATTGAAAAGGAATTTCCTTTACATTGTAGTCAAGTTTAAGATTAACAGTTAAACTTTACCAGCCTGGCATATGACATTTCTTGTCTTTGAATACTTCTGGAATAAATTTTTTGATTTACCACTGTCTTGGTAGAGCTGGAACTTGTCTTTTTTTCTTCATTTATATTCAAAATTCAGGAAAATCTCTCTGTGTACATTGGAAGTTATTTAAACTTACATTCAAACTAATTTTGGAATATTGGAAATTAAAAATGGAATAAGCATGTAAAATATAACTAAAAATGTAAAAGGAACTGTGTAAATGCCAATAGACTTAACTTTATTCCTTGTAAATCTATTTCATGGCTATGTATATATACAATATATGTTATAAATATAAAAATGTGCACATATACACTTGTGTCTTGCAGCATCTCTAAACTCCTAGCACAGATTATGTTTCCTTGTTAATGCATTTATAAACTCTTCTATTACAGCCTGACAATATACCTTAGTTTAAATCAGTGATGTAAAACCAGTGATGGCAGCCTGAACCAGATCCAATTTATCTCAGGCTAGTCCCTTGTAAACTCTATTAACTCAGACTGAGAAATAGTAACTAAAGTAGTGGAGTAGTGAATCAACAGTATTTTAAATCCTCCCCACTGGCTTTGTATGAGAATCCAGGCTGTTTATAATGCTATTATTTCTTGTCAGAATTGTAGGGTCCACTCTGTTCAGCTAGAAATAAAGATAATATATTTCAGGGCTTGGGAAATATTTTTTTTTCTTTAATTGACAGCATATTAAAACATTGTTGGTGCTTGGTGTGGGATTTTTTTTTCTTTTATTCCTGTATTATTTATACATTGCTAAGAATTTGACTTCTGATCTAATAATTTCTTTACTATTTTTAATCAAGATCAGTTTTGGTGGCATTCCTAATACTTACCAAGAATAATACATTTTTTAGAGAAGTATAAATGTTTCCCTTCTTCATATCCATTTTTGTAATACAGCACCTGGGACTTCTATTTTTTTGCGTTTTAAGGGGAGGGGAAGTGCTGAAACAGTTTTCCTGAGTGTTTTGCCTCCCATTAACTGAGAGCACTGAAGGTGCTGGGAGGGAGAAGCTCACATAAGTGACATTCTCAGAGCGTGTGTGGCAGCTATAAAGGCACTTGTGTGTCTGCCTCCGGCTCGTCCTGCTGAGCTGGCTTCTGGTGAAGTCTCAGGAAAAGACGAGCGCAGCAGCAAAGGGTTAACTTTTTACTATCAACCTCAGAAAGGCACATTTGCAATCCCTCCCAGTCTTGTCTTCCTTTTTACACCTCATTTGCTCACCGCTACTCCTCACTTGAAGGCAGATCCTTTGACCTAAGCAGATTATTGTAGACGCATGAAGGACACAGCAAGCTATCCTGTGCTTTTAAAGGAGGAGATTTTGGCTCCAAAATAGGACACTAAGCTTTTCAGCCTTCTGCTGCTGTACCTAGCGAGCACGAGGCAGTGTCTGGGGGTGCTTAGTGGACTCCTGTGGAACCGGATGGGAAACAAAAGCAGAAGTGGCAGCTGCTGCAAATGTGGGAGCCTGTGCCGCTAGCGGGAAGCGATTGCTAATAAGGGCCTGTGAGACCTGGGTTTCCTTGGTTTCCATGACAGTTATTAGGTAACACAGAAATTGAATTGTCTCCCACAGTGCTCTTGGGGGATAGTGGTATGACGGGGTGCTCCAGGGACACAGACTTGCAGCAACTCATCACTCTAAGCATGTGAAACTCCCTGGATTGTTGTGCCTTACTTCTTTGTTTGCTGTGTCTCGCTTGTGTTTGCAATTTGCTCTGCTTTGTTGATTTTTTTTTTTTCTTTTGATGGAAGACCCTGGCTACACCGTTTCTCAAATAATATTTTCCCCTTTTTATTTAGAGCTGAGCTTGGCAAAGAGAGGATATGAACAATTATACAGGTGGGCTACTCGGGGGGAGTGAAGATATAAGGCATCCAAACAGGTACTGGCAACCTGCAGCTCTGTAAAAATGCCACTCCAGCAGATTGCTGTAGTTCCAGCGCGGGAGACTGCCAGCAATGGGAGAAGTTCAATGGGCACAAACAAAGAGAAGAGCAAGGAAGTCGAGGTAAGAGGAAGGTTTCAATTTGCTACGACAGGGTGAGCGTGCCTTTGGTAGGCAGTGGTCTGGCTGCGGAGCAGGATGCGGCGTTGCCGGAGCGCTGCAGAGGGCTCAGGGGTGCAGCTGTAGCACACTGCAGGGGATGCTATGAGAGCAGCACCTCAGCTTTTCAGAGACAAGGAGCCCGCTTCCAAAGTGAAATAAATAACTGAAGGAAGTTACAAACTGCTTTAGGGGGTTTGAACATTTTCATTTAAATGAGTGCCGCCTGCTAGTCCTGGCAGTCATTGTTCCTTATAAGCTGTCAAGTAGCAGTTTCTTTATAATAGGTTGGATGCAAAAGTAGTTGTAGTAAAATTCCTGTCTTTGTTTAAAACCAAGAAAAATACCATACTGAAGCCTGTCTTTCTAATATGCATGTGTTATAGGCATAAACTCTGTAACTTAGTCTTTTTACCATTTAAAAGGCATCAGTGTTTCATTTTTTTCTCTTGACTGACTTTCTTTGATTCATAAACATGCAAAAGTGTTGTTTCATCAGTAAATACTGTATCCTGTTGTCTCCGAGTTAAGAAGAAACTGTGGGTTGAGATTACATTAATGGTTAGTACAAAAAAACATACAGAAAATCTGTGCAATTTTAATGGTACTTTTACCTGTAGGAATCTTTTTTGCTGTGTACAGATTAAACATGTATTGTGCAGACCAAAAAAAAAAAAAAAAAGCATCCCTTCCAAACCCAAAACACATAACACAGACATCTGCTTTTTACAGACATGTTTCTTGTCTCTGTGCTTCTTTTCCCTCTTGCTGTATGGAAACCAAGAAACTATAGGGAAAACAAACATGATATCTTTTAAGTATTGTCTGAGAGACTATGACAAACTTCATCCCTGGAAGAAGTCTTTCTTCTTGTGGATTGTGTGACATAGTTTTCAGGAAATTGTTAAGTTCAACAGATGGTTGATATTCATAACAGGTCTGTGTGACTGTATAAAAGTATTGTTTGGGGTTTTTTTATTTTTAAATGTAAGATAATATTTTTGCTCAATATTTGGCTATGACGAGCTCACTGAATATGATTATTCTGTTTTTCATTTGAGCACTTTGGTATAAGTAGCATCCTTCCCTGGAACTAGTCTCCAGTTGTTAACTGCTAGCACAGTCATAAGAGTTCATAATATTTTGGGATTTGTGCCCTGAAATTGGAAATTTTGGTTTGGTTTTATTCTTCCATTAATTGGTTAAAGATGAAGGTTCAGGTGAAAACTGTTCTTTGTATTAAGGCTCAGGGTGTCAAAAGCAGAAATATATTGTATTACCTGGCTTAAATTGTTCTCTGGCATTCTTGTTTTAATTTGATCATTAGAGTTAACTGACGAATACATGCAATATTCACACAGAAGTCAGATAAATATGAGATTTAATTTAGAGGGGTGGGGGAAGTGTGGAGATTCTGAATGGTGAGAATCATCTCATGCACTTTTCTGTTTGGGTTTTTTTCCTATGAGGGCTGGGTTGCATCATTTCAGCAAGACTCCAGTGTCTCAGAAAACAGTTTCTTCTTAAATGTTGTGGAAGTTATATATCAGAAAAGAGCAAAATGACACAGATAACTAAGTTCACTAAAGTTCGCTTCTAAACTTAATGTAAAAAGTACCAAACACCAACCCTACAAAACTCTCAACCAAACTTAAAGTGCATGGCGCTCTTTGAAATGTGTTTGCCAAACTGCTCTCTGCTGGTCAGAGCCTAATCATTCTGCTCAAATTTCTGCTCATCCTGTAAGGCTGATGGCTCGAATTTATACAGTGTAAAAACTCCCTATTGCTATTGATGGAGATAGTAGCCCCAGCAGTAAAGACTGTTTTTCCCATAATATCTACTTACGGAAATTATGACGATGTTGAGGTTTGTTTTGTGGATGTAATTTGGGAGTAGTGAACCAGCCTTTTTATTGTCTAGACAGAGATTGCTCAGGCTTATGTAGATGGTGGTCTAGCCCTGCAAATCCCATATGGTTTGGTTCTCACAAAGGGAAAGTTCCTAGCTGGTACTCTGTTTGTATCTGTATTGGTGAGGGTCTTCTGGATTCGTGGTATTCTGATATTATTTCTGCAAGTACCTGATTCCTCTGCCTTTCCATTAGCAGGTTTTTTGAGGTGAAAGCTAAATAAAGTAGTTAAATGGGCTTCTAGCTGAGAGCATCAAGCTGGTGCAGGTTCAGGAAGACATGAAAAAAGGAAATGTCTGAAAGGTCTTCCAGTTGCTAGGATAACAATTGTTGGGATAGAATGCCAAATCCTGTTATTGCTAAATAATTTTATGCAATGTCCATACAACAGCATTAAAATTTATGAAGAAGAGTTCATCTTCTGTCTAATTGCAGAGCCCAATGTAGTGAACTGTTTCCAAGTTCATGGTGAATCCGTAAATCTGCCTTAGTCACATACAACTGAGGTTCTTAATGGTGCAACTCCTTCTATAATGCTTTTCTGTGAATTTTAGGTGCTTGTACACATGCTTTACTGAAGGTTTTAATATGTGTCTGTGCACACTTATAGATGATTGCCTAACACTGATCTGTCATTAAGAATATTAAGTGCAGCATCACTTAGGAGCCACAAGTGCCCATAGTGGACCTCTGGCCAATATTAGGAGTAGAGGTGTGATGACAATGGCTACAGGGAGTGTTTACAGACAATCTTTCTATGCAGTGGGAGTAAAAACTTTAGTGCAAGTCTATTCCTGCAATTTTTCAGTGATTTGCCTCCATAATTAGCAGAGGTTGTAGCTAACAGTGGAATTTACTTCAAATTTTGCTATAGAGCCTCTTTGAATATAGCCTAAGGATGAGGTAGGTTTTTTCCATAATGGAGCAATGAAGATGCTTAGGTGTTGAATAACCTGTTGCAGCAGCTGTGCACTACATTTCAATACACAGGTATAATCTTCTGCTCGTTTATTTCACTGATTTTAGGAAAGCTTAGCAGTCATTCATGCTACTAGTTTTGCCCCAGACATTTAAGTGTACAAACTGTCTTTCTTACTCTTTTAGTTGGAAAAGTTTGTTGCAGAAATGAAGACCAAAGTATAAAGTGCATTCACAAAATGATGTGGACTTTTTTTTTTTTTTAATTAGGTAATTAATTCAGCTTTCTTCAGTATTTGAGAAATATCATAAGTTTATTGTGAAGTGTGGAGTTTGGTTTCTGTGGCAGAGAATAACCCTTGGGGGTCTGTTTTCAGAAGAGTTTACTAATAGAACTGTTGTTCAAAGTGAATTAAGTCAGTAACATAAAGATCAAATTACACCATTAGGGCTCCAAATTTAGTAAGTTTTTTTAAATCATAGACTTTTAAAAATCATAGTGCCTTGAGACCAGTTTCATGTTAATATATGACTCCCATTTCATAGGTATATAATATTTCAACAGTTACCTTGAATTTCTGGTTGGTTTTCTCTAATAAAAAAGGTGCAAGAAATGTATATGATTCCTGAAGAACATGGTTCATGAAATGCCTGCACTGGTTCATTATTTTATTATTTAGTTGTGAACATACACGGTGAAGTTTATAAAGTAGCCTCAGTTTACATTGTCTTCTGTCTGTATGGGGATGAATTATTACTCTAAAGGGAGTTAAGTACAGAAAGAAAATTTCATACAGTGAGAAAATTGGACAGGGCAAGTGAGTGAAGGTCAGCAAAAATACTACCTAACACTAACCAAGAGTTTGCAAGGGTCATTGAATAAACTGCCATGACTACTGTGGAAAGCCAGATTTGAATGTTGTATATTTAGAGTGGTAGGAATAAGTTTGTAAAAGCCATAAATTGTCATGATATGGTAGAGAAGATATTCCTTGATGCCAAACTAAATGTGTAGATACTACACCTTTTCAGCTTAAGCAGTTTTCAGTACATGGTACTGGAAAATTTACATGTTATCTGAGTGTAAAAATTCAGAGTAAAAGATACCTTAGTAAAAAATGCAGTGGCACATATCAGTCAATCTTGGCTTGGTTACCTTATAAGACTTTGATTAAAAGAAAAAAACTCTAACAAAATAGTCTTTGTAATATGGTTTTTGGACACATCAATCTGCTAGTATAACTTGTTATGGTGATGAGTCTGTTGCCCCACCCAAACCGATACCAAATATCCTAAAGATGTTACAAAATTTGATATTCTGTAGTTAACAAGTAACAAATTAGCCATATTATTGTTGCTTTATTTTTAGGTTTAATTCTTTGCTCGTAACTGGTACATGGTTTTCTTCTTATGCCTACTGTGTTTCTCTAGTCTTAATATATTTTATTGTTCTGGAAGAGGTGATGATGACTAATAGTTTCCTTCACAGAACTTCACAGAATGTAATAAGATGCACAGAGGAATCCTCACTCCACTGTGTATTGTGCTTTGGCATGAAATTTAGTTCTGCACCCTGCACAGTTCTGTGCTGTGAAGGAAACTTTGGACCCCTCTGTTCTCCAGCAGTGTTTTCATGTTCTGCCTTCTAAAAGCTGTAAGACAGAACGAGACCTGTAACTTTGGGGGCTTTAAATGTCACCTGGGAAGTACTCGGCTTTTTGAAGGAGTATAGTAAATTGGATTTGAACTAGATGGTTTTTCTGTACAGTTGGTACCGGAAAGAGGGGAAAAAAAAAAAAAAAAAAAAAGAATGTGTTGCTTGAAATTACATATGCTCATTTACTGTATAGAGCATGCATTTTTTTTGTAAGGAGATCTTCCGGTCAGAATTGAGACTGAAACCTAATAGGTCTTCTGAATGCCACTTTTGAGTAGCTGCTAATATTTATTTTGAGCACCAGACTAGAGTAACTGCTAATGTTTACCTTAAAGCTTGTAAGTAGTTTAGGAAGTATTGGCATGTTTTTTTAAAGGAGGAAGCAGTAGCTAAATGTTATTGATGGGGGTGAATTGTTTTACATTTATCTATATTATCTCACTTGTTACTTACTTAATTTTAAATAGATGTAATGATAGATGAAATATTTTTAAAGGCATACACTTCCTTATGTGCTACAAAGAAAGTGCTTATGCATTTCTATTAAATTATTTTCATGGCAGTTTTGAAGTACACACAAAGATATTTGATACTTGAAACATATCTGTAATTAAGTAAAAAAGGTAAAGGTTTTACATGTTGATATTGTTTTATTGCCTTACAGCCTTTAAGTCAAGCGGTATATTGGGTTTTGTTGCAGGTTTTTTGTCTGTTTGTTTTGCTTTTGGGGTTTTGTGTGTGTGTGTGTGTTTTGTTTGCTTTTGGTTTGGTTTTTGCTTTTGCTTAGGGAGGCATAATATTTAGTGTAGTTAAATTTATTAGTGGCTTCGGTCACTTTATCAAAGGTTGAAAATCGTGTAACTCCTAATATGTGACAATTTCACTTATACCAGTACTAATAAAATGGCTTAAGGCATGTAATGCAAGGAATAAAAGTCTTAGAATTGCAGGATATTGATGAAATAATTCGTAAGCCAGATAGGTGATATTGGTTTTGTGGCTGATTATCTCACATTCTAAAAATTTCTTAGGTATAACTTAACAGATTAATAGATATGGTCATTTGTTACCTCAAATACACTGGGATTTTTTTTCTACAGGAAGGGTAAAGGTGTTTGTTTTCAATGACAGCTGCCTGAAAAGACTCATGTAATTACAGTCTTTTTAGGAGGTATAATTTTTTGTTCAGCAAGAGATGTGGGGGTGGGAGAATGGGGAGGGGAAGCTCTAGCATAAGAATCAGGTTACTGATGTACTCTGACACGTATTGCTTTCCCTTCATAGTTTTTCTTAATGTAAAGCTCTTGTTGAGCATGATGTCACATACAATTTATGACAAAATCTCTAATCCTGTTTATTGTCAGTATTATATGGTATTTCTCAAAAGGGAAGTTATTCATTTCTGGAAATGACCGTTGTTTGGACTTCTAAGCTATATTTGCATGGAAATCCAACTGCATCTACCGTTATAAGACACTTCCTAGTGAAGTTTTTCTGTATTTTTGTGGTGATAGATTGCTCCTGTGAGCAATGGTTGAAGTGCTCCCAAAGTGCACCCATAAATCAGACTGTGGCATGCTTGGTTATCTTTAAGATGCTTTAGAAAATTAAGTTCTTTATCAGTAAGTCTTCTGGTCCCTATTTGGGAACTGCCATTATTTTGGTCCACCATGTGGTTCTTACGACAAACAATTTTATGCCAGTGAGAGAAATGGGAAATGTTACCTAATACATGCTAGATGTGTTATAATAATTTTGAAACATTGTTCCTTTTTTATATTTCTGTGGATAAAAAACATTACTGTGCTACCAGTAAGAAAATAAGAGATTCCTTGCTATGCTGTTATTAGCATGCTTTGGGATAATGCAATTCTTTATAGGTTGCTTTTCCTGATAAGATTATGCAAAGGCTAGTGGCTACACAGAATTTTTTTTCAGTCAGGCTTTTAATGAAAATCCATAAAAACATATTTCTCCCATTTGGGTTGCTGTGTATTGACTGTGCATCCAATACCAGTATTGACTTTAAAGTTGATCTTTTCACTGATAAAGGATTTGAAGCTTAAGATTCTATATCTCAGTAGCCTTCTGCCTCTTTATGTTTGTAGCTAGTGCTTACAATCTGCTGGTGCATGTCTTTTGTTGCTGCTGAAGTCTGACTACAAGTCTCACGAAGAAAGCTTTTATAATTCCTTTTATCTCTGGAATTCCCAGTTCAAATAAATTGAATTTGGCTCGTGTGTGTATTTTTCCTCTCCTACACTAAAATGCCTCTGAGTTTAAAATATTAGGCTTCAGATTTCATTTAATTTGGGTTGCTCTCTAAAGTTAGTCTGAGGTTTTACAGAGGAAGAATTTCCGTATTAAAGTTGATTGTAGAATTTTCCTGCTAGACCATGTTTTTTAAAAATAAATGCATAACCCCAACAAACGAAAACCACGAACACAAAAATTTTCCACCTTTAATTAATAGTTGTTTGTCTCGTCTTCATCTATAAGCTTCCATGCTTTAGTTTCAGGACTTACTTGGGTCCTGAAATACATTGAAGCAGTGGCTGTAATTGAGACAGTTTGCAGAATGTGTTGTAGTGCCTAAACCTGGTAGCTGAGTAGGGTACCAGGAACTGGATACAGTTCAGGGAGCTGAAAACCAGATGATTTTCTCTAGGTACCTGTCACACTGATTTCCATTATGAAGTTGTTCTGTGAGCTGTTTGCCCTGGTGCAGATGCTTTTCTTCTGGGGGGTTGGCATGTTGCAAATAAAGTTCAAATAAAAATTATCAAAGGCAGAACTTTGTCATCAGCAAAGCCCGTTTCCCAAGACTCATTTTAAAGAAGTATTCTTGAATCTAGTCAGCATTTTAAAAAATACCTTCCATAGTCACATATACCCCATCATATCTTGTTCTGTTTAAAGACAGCTCTCAGGCATTGAAATCTGGTTGTTGGCAACTATTCAATTAGTTAAGAAACAATGTAATAGAGGCTCAAATTGGTTGAATATACTGCCAGCTTTGCAGAGCTGATGCTAGCCTGATAGGTTTCTCCAGTTTTGTCTGAATCTAGCTATCTGAACAAGAAATTTTAAAATCCTGTGTATTCAGGCATATAGAATTCTATACAATTATTATTTACAATAATATTTAATTCTTCTTCATAACCATGAACAAAATAATGATGAGTTTGGTATGATTTTTTTTTCTAAGGTAGAGAAGACTTGCCCAGCCTGAGGGTCTTTCTCAAACACTGTGAATGTTCCTCAATCTTACCATGAAAGGGAAAGATGATTTTCTGAATAGTGGAGACAATGCTTTCAGCTCATATCCACAGCTATGGAAGGGGAAGGGTGTTCATTATGCCTGGCTTCAGATAATTGTTACAAGCATATTAGAAATACAATTCTAGTTTCTGCAGTGTGCACATGTGTAAACTACTCAAATTTCATGAGGTTTGTTGATTCTTGTCCTTTAAAATGAGGTGGTTATTGCAGATCTGCTGAATTCTGTACTTACAGATGAAGGCATTGTTCCACCACAACACAGATCACTCAGAGTCTGTCACAGCCCCTGGCCTTCCCTCTGCTGCAAAGGCTTTGCTTTTCTCCAAAAACAATTTTCATACAATACACACATTTCTTAGCTCCTATTTAGATGTACCTTTGTAACTTTTATTATTTTGAGGTTTTCTTCTTAGTTGTTTTTTTTTTTTTTTTCCAATAAAAAGGCAAGATTTTGTATTGGAGAGTGTAACTTGACAGTGTAACCTTACTTTTAATGGGAATACAAACATCAACTGTTTAACATTCTAGGGTGGGATGATTTAACTTTAATTGATGGAGGATGGCTCTCAGCCTACTTTGAAGTATTAGTAGATCTTTCAACTCTTCTCCTGGACCTTGAATACATGAGATTCATGACTTCATTTCCCTATCAGTGCTGCCTTTTAAAATTGTGGCAGCAGGAACAGTATGTGTAGACAGTGGAAGCATTCCCTTGTTCAGAATATGTTTCTTAAGACTATCCGTGTTGTGGAATGAAACTTTTCAGTCATTAGCATGATGTCTATACCTTCATTTATCTATTTATTAGCCAAGTGCGTCCACTTATGTAGTCATAGGATTATGTGAATATAAAAGATTGGAATTAATCTAGTGTCAATGATAAGAAAACTGTCTCTTGGAGCAATTAGGTGTATGTTTGAACCCACTGACATGTTATCCTAAGGAAACCTTTTTAGTTTATTCACTAGATATATTTGAGATTACAGCTGTATTTTACAGTACTATCATGCTGAAACAGTTTAAAGTAGTTAGAATGATGTCTTATTGATTTTAAAGAAATGCTTGTCTTATTAGAGAGATTTGTTCTTTAGTGGCAGCCCAAGTAAAAAACCCCCATGCTGTCATTTCTCTTGAAATACTGTGTTTGCAGATGCTTAAAGGGAGACTTTTCCATCCTGTACTCTACCATTACTGCAGCAGCCTATTGCGCTGGCTTTGTTGCTTTGAGGGGAATGAAGATGCAGCAAACACTTTGCCCTCTTAGTACTCTCTATGCTTCTGGGCAAGAAATCAGAAACCTTCATTTCTGTATAGGACATAAATGTCAAATACTCGGTACAAGAGCAAAATGAAGCGGGGATAAGGGTCAGACAGCAATGCCATGTTAGTATTTCTAAGTTTTAGCTATATTTACCCATTCCTTCCATTTACTTCAGACACTCTCTTTCTTTGAGAGGAAAACAAAATGCTTCTGATCACTTGACTTCTCCAGTGGTAGGCTAGACATTACCACAGGGCAAATGGTTAACTGATCAAACCTTGTGAAAATAGTGCACTGTGTTGG
Source organism: Edolisoma coerulescens (assembly GCA_013397115.1). NCBI lineage: Eukaryota > Metazoa > Chordata > Aves > Passeriformes > Campephagidae > Edolisoma > Edolisoma coerulescens. The sequence continues at coordinate 187,906 of VWZW01006009.1, read as the reverse complement.
TGAAGCACGTGTTTGGCTTTTTGGCAGTGAACTCTGCAGTGCTGGTGAGTAGGCAGCAGGATGTCTGAGCATGCTGTATCACACACTGGATGCAGCTAGGGACTACGGTGGTTAGGCAGTGTACATGGCCCAAAGAGGAGTCGGTTTGGTAGCTGTGAAAACTGTGTGCCTGGAGGGACACTGTATCTGCAGTTTTCTAACCACTTGCAGACTTTTGCTCTGAGTACAAGAGCTCAGACACAGGTGGGAATGTGAATTGGCTTTCCTGAACCCTCTGACAGTGCTGTCTCACTGTTACAGATGGGCAGTGACAGGAATGCCTGTTAAGACCCTCTAATGCTGCTGCAGTCTCCTCCAGTGAGGAAAGGAGGTCACAGCATGCACAGGATAGGCTGCTGTGAGCTCAGCCTATCCACATGCTGTGCCTGAAATCTGTTTCAAGTCTCATTAGTGAGGACTGCCCACTGTAGCCAGTGTCTGCAGGTAGTGTGGTTTGGCCCTCCTGAGCCACAGCGAAAGTACTGAATGCTGGTTCGCTGATGGTCCTCCTCACAGGATCCACAGCCAACTGTTTAATGCACGAAAATAGCGTTATTTTTTATGGTAGTTTTTCTGCTGTGTTTCTTCCCGCTCCCTCCATCATCTATGAATGCTGTTCTTTGACAATTTGATGGGCTAAATTTGATGGACACCTTGCAGTGCTCTGACTTTGGTTCTAATTCCAGATGTAATTTTCTGTGCTTTCATTTTTCTCCTCTGAAGTAAGTGTGGCACCGCTCCTTCTACTTTCACAGAACATTATGAAATCCCCCAGTGAGGTCCATTTTCTAAGGGATGTGGATGTGTTGTGTTGTTTCCTGTGGGTGGATCCTGTAGGTAAAAAGTTTCCATGGAAACAATAAGCCCTGATGCTTTTACTGTTCCCTTATAATCATGAAAGTTCTGTGCATACGGTACAGTTTGGATCAACCCATTTCTCATGTTAAGGCTCCATGTTTTTTGCCTTTTTAAGCTTTGTTTAAAGTACAAATATTAGTCACTTATCTCTTGTGCAAGTATTGAGTGTGATTGAGAATTTGGACTACTTGTTTCACTGTCCCTTTAAAATTTCTGAATATTAGCACATAAGAACTAAAATCATAAGTTATAAATAATTGGAAGACTAATAGTAGAATTTGATGTCTTTTGACTGTGTGAGTGTTTGGGGATTTTTTTTATTCAGTAATACAGTCTTTATTTTGTGTGATTTATATGACCATAAATCATGTTACTGCTCTTCTATGTCTTTAGCAGATCGGTAGAAGGACAGTTGAACATTTTCATAAATTATTTCAATGTTCTGGTATTCCAATCAGGCTCACAGTCTACATTTCTGATAAAATAAAACACTCAGTAGACTGATCATGATAGTGCTGTCAAGCCAAATCTGCAAGGAGTTAAAAAGAATCACCATTTAAAAAGATGGTGGGCTGAAAGATCATCATTCCAAATTGCGTGCTTCATTTCAAACTAAAGGAAAAGTCAAACCATTCAGAATGTGTTTTGCATATTTTCACAGATTATGTTATCAAGCTTTTTCTCTGCCATCTTAATTGCAAGGCAATGGCTTGTAAGAGAAATTTGGCATTCTTGTTTAATAATACAGCTCTAAGAAAGTGAATTGCTTTTTTTGCTTCCAGTGGTTTCATGGTTTCAGCATCTGCCACCAGCCAACCTGGACAGAAGATTTTGAGTTCATTTAAGATCTTAATATAGAACTCTCCACTTTTGAATTGCTGCTGTCCAGGTGTTATGCGAGAAATATGACAGAGTCAGTTTTCTCTCTGAAGTTAATGTAACTTTTATTGCCAAACAGCTAAGCTTAAACAAATAGATTATGGCATGACTGAGAATAGCTACTCTGCTGCCACACTTCACAATGCTGCCACACACAAGTGACCGACCTGTTCTATAAAATTTTGAGGTATCGCTTTCGTGTCTGTTGTGAAAAAAATGGTTAACCTCCAGCATTTTGCTAAACTCGATTTTTCCTGAATTAGAGGAAAATGTAAACATCTGATGATTGGGTTGTTGATTCATATAATGTTTTTTTGCTAAAATGATTACCCAAATTAATATAGATGTCTCTGTATGGTAACTTAATGTACAGATAAGTTAAGTGCAGATGAAGTGTGTCTGACTGAAGTTAAACTAAGCTCTTCAGTGTGACATCTAGTTTATTCTTGTTTGTTTTTTCCTTTGGAAGCCCTGCATTAACACTTGATACTTCCTGGTGTGCACAAGCATATTCTGTTTGCCATTCACTTTCTGGCAGAATAGTGTTTGGCACTGAGTAAAATCAGAAGGGTGGAACATTTGAGATACAAATGCTGTATTTCTACTATTACTGAAGTATTACTGAATTCAAAATAAAACCAACCAAACCCTGCTGATGTTCTAGCTCTTCTATGAAGTAATTAGTCAAAGTAGACCTAGCCTTCAGATCAAACATTTTGACTGCAAAGTAGTTTTTATATCTCCTCACATTACTGATAATGAACATTTTGGTGACACTGAAAATAATAACGTAATATTATGTGTCCCATAATTTTAAGGGGAATTATATGATGTAACAGCATGACTGAGTTCTCACGTCTGTAGTGCGAATACCTATTCCCAATTTTACGCTACTTCAGTTTAATGAGAGAAAAACTAAATGGTATTTCTTTGGTCTTTATTCTGCCTATATTGCTGCTAAAATATTTGATGGTGAGCTACCATTTCAGGTGTAATTTGTAGAAACAGATTCACTTACTGTCCTTCCCATGATGAAGAAGAAAAAAACCCAACTTTTATCACTACTTGTCTGTATGTTTTCCTACATTATTTGCTTTGCATGTGGGTCTGTGTGCTGGGGGCTTCTCAGTTGTTAATTGTGCTGTCTTTTATGGTCTAGATTGACTGCTGGAGCTATGTTCAATATTATCTGAGTAATTAGCCTTTTTTTAAACAAAGATTTTTTAGTTGTTGCTGTGGTGTTTGGGGTTTTTTTTGTTTGTTTTTTTGTTTGTTTTGGTTGGTTTGGTTTGGTTTTCATTTTGTTTTCATGTGATGGGCTTTGGCTGTTTTACATCATTGGTACTTTTGCTGTACCTAATGGGCTTGATTATTTCTGCTTATTGAGTACTGTATGTAGGAGTCATTTTGGTTAAAAAATTATTTCTATAAGGAATGTTAAATCTGTTCTATGCCAGGGATATTTTTATATGGTGTATGGATTGTTTTTCTGTCTCTTCCAGTGATTTGTAGGGTCTTGTTTTTCGTGGTATTCCCAAAGGGATTTTTTAATGCCTCATGCAGCTACCTGTAATAAAATTTCTGTAAAATTGTAAAAAATTTAGGCCATCAGATATGGGCTAAAAGCACCTCCAAGATAATCATTGGTCTATATGAAAAGTATTTACTTGTAAGTGATGGAGAATCAAGTTTTGCAAAATTTGAACCTCAGACAGAGACTTGCCCAAATTTACTCCTTTTTTGATGAAAAAGGCTGTTTTTGGGAAATGTGGAGGAAAGATGGCAGTTTCAGGGTAAAGAACACATCTGTTTTATGCACAAAGCAACAGGGAACCTTTACCAGGTGTCCTCATAAAGTCAGTTACATTTGGTATAATGTTAGGGCCACCAAAAACCACATTATAAAACATTGGCCTTCACTTCTGCACCTGAAAATACATGTCTGAATAGCAATTATTTGTCATGCATGTAAGATGTGGACATAAAAACAGCAGAGCGTGTCACTAGGAAAATCAATTCTCAACACTTTGTGCGCTGAGTAGATGCTCCATAAAATTTATCTTGCACAAGAGGAAATAAATGCATGGGCTGTAAAGAAGTGTGCAGAAGAAATGCCAACTGTAATTTTGTGGATTTTTTTTTTCTGTGTAAGAACAAAAGGTTCAAAGGAAAAAAGCTATCAAAAAATCCCCACTTTGCAGAGCTGAGCAGCTGGTAGAAGGTGCCTCTTGACGAAGCTGGCCACACTGATCCTGTTATTACTATGAATTTGTTCAACTTTCATGACTGTTGGAGAGCAACAGTCTGCAACTGGAAGATGCCAGGTGTATGTGCCTGCAAGTCTCCAGAGTCTGGCTTCTGTGTGCAGAAGTCTCTGGCATGCGTCAGAGAATATAGAAGTTCCCTGACATAATTACTTTTTCCCAGTGTAAAGGGCATCTGAAGCTATTTCTGCAATTACATTTAAACTTCTTTTGGGTTTTGTTTGTTTTAATAGGAAACTTTCTTGAAGAAAGACTGAAATTATGCATAAAAAATGAAGCAATAACTCATTAAATAATTAAAGATGGATTGAAAACTCCCATTTCAAACAGAAAAAAAATTGAAGCTCGTGATGAAGCATTTAGAATATCTCTATTATTTTTATGTAGCATATGTGGAATTGATGAGTGGGAAATTGTTTTCAAATATTTCTAAACATCAATGTTCTTTGTTCATTTTCCTTATGTGTTGTCCATGACTGCATAAAGTCAATACCTCTCTTCCTGTATGACATTTAAAAATGAAGCTTAATGATACCTATTATGTTCTTAGCTTTCAAATTTGGATTAGTTGTTAAATGCAGAGTTGTATTACAGCATAAGGTGTTTGCAGAATTTTCATTTAATACTAAATACCAGTTAATCCGTGTCAGATATGTTTTAATTCGCACAACTTTAAATAAGAAACATATAGACTTGAAACAGGGAGAGGATGCTAGGGATTCTTGATTGTAATATTTGATGATCCAGTAGTTCCCACCTCTCAGTGATATAGTTAAAATATGGTGATGGCAAAATGTATTTAACCTGAGTCATTTTTGAAGTATGTATTAATTGCGTTTTGAGGTCCCCCAGAGTGCAAATTTTAATTTTTATGTCTTAGAGATATTAATGTGGATTTCATGTGGGAAAGTTCTGCATATAAAATAGAACCTTCTAGAGGGAAAACAACTTGTATTTTCCCAGGGGAATATAGGGAATGCAAGAACAGGGGCGTACCGTGGCGTAAAAGTATTTGGCAAAAAAGTATAAACTACATCACAAAACAAAATATTAGAGTGGGTCGACAGCAATTTCTGCTGTAAGAGTTCTTTTCTATGAAGTTGGCAGGTACTGTAAGGACACACACACTGATCAAGGCTCCTGCCCCTCTGGCCCAGTTGAGTGGCACCATAGGCTGGGGGCAGAGGGCAGTTGCTCCACAGGGTCCCTGTGCTCAGTCCTAGCCTGCAGCTGGCTTTTTTGAGTAGCCAGCTGTTCCACATCAGATTCAGCCTTCTGCATGGCTTTTGGCACCCATAGAGGGCTTCTCATCGACAGGCACCTTTCTCCACTTTTTATTGGTTTCTGACTTGGGTGGTCAGATTAAGATGCCAGTTGCTTCATTGTTGTATGGCCCCCAACTAATCTCTTTGATTTTTTTCCATGGAGCTGAAGGCAATTAGTGGTTGTTTCCTGGGTTACTATGACTCTCTGGCTTCTCACCATGAGGACGTTAAAACGATGTAAAGTGGTGTGACTGCTTTATTTTCTTTTCCTTGCATAGCTAACCCGTGAAACAAGATGGGCCCTCTCATTTGGCAGAGATTTGGGTCAGCCTTCCCCATGCCATTTACATGTGTTATCAGTGACAATTACATTTGTTTTTCAAATTGTCATCTAGTTGGTGGGCATACCTATGGTTCAGACCTTGTTTTATCTGAGTGATGCCTTCAAGTGAGCTTCACCCCGTGACACGCTCATCTGTGTGTGTATGTACGTCTTTTTTCAGGAAGCTTGCTAAGATAACAAATTGGCAGTATTTGTAGTTAATGTTGTTCAACAGTTTTCATTATGAAGAGGTTTTTTCTTGCTAACAGTCTTGCTGAACTTTCGCTCTTTGGCCCAAATGTTCTGTGCTGTCTCTCCGTTGAAAAGTTTCAGATGAGATGATACAAGTATGTCCCTGAATAAAACTAGGAAAATTACTTGCTTTGATCATGTTAAAGACTTAGAATAAAAATATAATTGAGGTTCCTAGTCTTTGCTTACCTTTTGTTGATAGTATTTGCTAAGTAAATCTGCTAAAATAAGAACAAAAAAATTTCTACAATGAAAAAAAAGTTACTGGTTTCCGCTCTGAAAGTATTAATTAAAAAAACCCCCCACCTTTCAGAATATCTTGAGAATACACTCTAAGTATGAGTTAACTTCTGATTTTTTTTTTAGTTTCATCATAGCATGGCAAAAAATTTAATTCTGAAATTAATTGTAACATGTTTTTTGTTGTGGTTTGAAGTTTCGTAAATAGGAAATAGGCAAGATGAATTTACATAGTAAACAGCTCAAGGTGTATTTTCTTCACTTTTTTTTTTCCAGTATGATTCCTATAACTTCTGACATTATCTGTCTTTTTGATTCTTTTGTCAAACATTCAAATTTGGTAGTTGCCTTTTTGCCATAATTTAACATTGAAATAAGTGTGTGACATGTGACATGTAGTGACCGACACCTCTGAAGATAAAACTGTTGTTTGAATTGCTGCATGAGCCACGAGCTGTTGAGCAATTTATTTGCTATCCCTTTGCTTTCCTTCCATTTAATTGTAGTAAGTCCCATACCAAAATTTGGTCTTTATTTAAAATTTGTCTCTTCAGTTCCTGGTTTAATTTCAGTGCATTGACTGTTCTGATATTGCAGATAGTGCTGTTAAGTCAAAATGGTGATATTTACTGTGTGAAATATATATTACAGGTTAATAAAGCAACACCCATCTACCTGTAATTGGTTTATGGATAGATATTATTTGCGTAAGTTTCCTGACACAGGTCTCTCCTCTGAAGTGCTCTTATGCCCAGCTGTAGTTACACAGCTTTTGTTTCTGCAGTGAGGCCCTTCATTTTCTGTTTTGTCTAATGATACAATTAAATGTTGGTTTCTAACACAGAGTAGCAGTTCAAGAATTTTTTTGACCACATAACACAAGGACATTAGTTTCATTGAATTTTGAGGGTTGTTTATTCAAACTTCCATCATCTGAGAGACATAGAAGATACTGAACTAGCATGAATTGTATCTTATTCCTCTATCCTTTCTCTCCTTTATCGTGTTAGAAAAGGCTGTAGCAGAAGGCTGAAAGCCAGCTAACATTTGGTGTTATACACATTTTATTTATTTTTTTTTCCTTAGTAAAATCAGATGAAGATGTAGTAAAGCAAGCCCATTAAAATTCCAAGTGTGCAGATCATTGCAGGGAGTGCAGGTTTTGTTTTTGCTTCAACAGACACCCTGTTATTTTACACAAAAGCATACAGTCTTTTATATTCTTGGGTAGTCATTTGGAAATACTGTATGAGTTTTAAATTTGTTTCAGAATCACTAGTTGTAAAACTCCTGTCTTGCTCTCCACAGTTTGTTATTCAAAGACTTTAAACATTATCTGCTTCCAAAATGCAAAAGACCGTGATGCCATTAAAGAGTGAACAATAAAAATATAGTTGGACAGGTAAACCAGCAAAATTTACAGTCCTAATAAACTGCAACACATTGGAGAGGCTGATACCGATTTTTATTGTCTTGCACTAGGAATTTAATACTGTAATCCTTACAGCAGTTCCTTACTATGAATCAGAATTGCAATAAATGAAGACAGAATACAATTTTGGAAGTTTTGAGTGCCTTTTAATATTATTTGTTAAATACAAAGCTGATATTTCTCTAGAAAGCTTTACATCTTTAAACTAGACAGTAATAAACTTTCTGTTCATCCTAGATCTCTGCACAAAGAGTATAGTTTCTGTGATCCCTAGAGGCCTTTTTTCCATATATCCAGTCACAAATATGATAATGTTGATTCTACAAACATTTTCACTGTATTCCTTTTTTCATAATCACTGTACATAACTACAATGACACAAAGATAAATATAAACAGATCTTGCTCAGAAACATAGAGGAAATTAATGAAGAATGAGGAAAAAAGCCGTGCAACAACAATAAAAAAATAATTTAGGGAAAGTGGGTCCATTACTGCAGGCCAATTTTACAATTTTATATATCTTCATTTTAGTAAGATCTGTTATTTCTTCTTACACGTGAATGTGTATTTATGTGAAGACAATCCAAAGCCTTTCGGACTAAGCAGAGGCTTAGTGAATTTGTTGCTTGTACTAGTTCTTTATAAGGATTTTTGTTTTCTAATAAAAATTCAAATTCTCTTATGCATCAGGGCGTAAGTCATGCCGTGTTACTACTAAAACATTGTTAGTTAATTACTGTCCTAATTAAAAGGATTAAAACCATACAAGTTCACTCTTTGTTAAAAGAATGTGTTTCAGCTGAGAAAAGTAATGGTTTCAAGTTCAAGAATATTATGTTTCTTCACAAAAGGTTGAAGTCCTGTTACGAAATAATTGTTAAAAAAGATGTATCATAATTAGCTCTTTTGAAAAGTGATGAATCTTAAAAAAATTTACAAGATTCATTTCTTTTCCCCTACACATAAAGGAGTAAGTTTATTGATCAACATCTTTGGGAATTAATAGCAGCATGAATGCCTTCGTTCCCCTGTTGATTAACAGCATGATTTTAGTGAAGCAGATGAAGGGAATCTTCAGTAATTCCTGAAGTATCAGTGTAAGGAATCAGTGGAAATCAGGAAAAAAAAATTCTTAAGTTTTGTTGTTTCTGCTGTTTGGGTTTGGTGTTTCATTTGGGTTGGTCATTTTAATACACAGTAGTTTCTTTTCTCATTAATATCCCATCTTCAGTAAATACTAATTAAAACATAGCAATTGCTAAGTCACTGTTACATTAAATATAGCAAGTATGACAGATTTTTGTTAACAGCTTTATTAGTGTGCCTTGAGCATTCCTGCTTATAAAGTGCACTTTTACCCATGTTCCATCCTTCATGGGACTGTGCTCATTATTTGTTGTTGCTTCTAATGTACCCGTGAAAGCAGCTCATTTTTTCTGCTCAAAATGAAGTGTATGGATCCCTGGCTGGTTATGATGGTGTGAACATGCAGTCAACATGGAATGAAGTAACAGAGCAGAAAAATGCTTGCCCAACTAATACAGAATGCAGCTTCTTCAGCCTCACCAGGATCACCAAATTCCAGACTTGGAAAATCTGAAGTTTGGGCCTGGGTTGTGACAGTTATTTTGCCGTCATATATCCAGGATGTGATGTGATCCCAAAATCTAGACCCAAGTTAAGGTAATATAATAATACAAAAATAAGAGGAGTAAATAGGACTTGCAATGATGAAGATGAAAGGTATTGATGGAATGTGCGTTGCTAAGTTAAGTCACTGCACCTAATTTTCAGGAACTGGTGAGGGTTAAGCTCAAATGAGCCAAGTATTTTGGTGCCAAAACACCTTTAAGTTCTGTGACAGGCATTTAGGTGTACTAAAATCCTTTCAAAATCTGAGGTTTTGGCATAGTGATAGTTACTTGGAGATGCTTCTATTATTATGTAAAGGCGTGACTTATAGTTTTGTTTTCTTTCCCTTTTTAGAAAGTAATGAACTGAATCCAGCAGACAAGTTCTCCAAGCCTAACAGTGCTCAAGATATACCTCTCTTCATGTTTGCTAGAGTTTAACAGCCAGAAAGTATGAATAGAGTGAATAATTAGGGAAAGAGTAATGCTTAAAAGGATATTAAGTTCTCCATTCCTAGGTTACTCCGAAATACATTTGCTTATTTGTTGAAGAAGTAGTTAAGAATGTGGATTGGATATTGAAGGGGGTTTTTTTATAAGCAGGAAAACCAGCGAGAATCTACTCTAATTGGTCTGTGGTAGTATATTTCCAAGAAACTAGATTAGATATAATTATCTTGGGAGGTTAGGCAAGCCTCTTATGCCCATTAGTGTACTTACATAATATATGTTTTAATACCATCTCACAGTAAGGCTACTGGTAAACCATAGGAGACAGGCAGATTCCCAGTGTTGCCTTTTCTTTCTCAAAGGCACAGAAGAGATATCACTATTCTTGGAGATGCGGTTTTCTTTCTTGTCCTCCTTTTGATATAGCTTATTATGGGCATTTGTAATTTTCCAACGAGCTTGGCCTTGGGTGTTTGATTGTTCTAAAGGAAAGAAAAAGGTGATTGTGAACAGCTGAGTGTTTTTCCATTCCTTGGAAGAGGGTTGTGCAGCTGATGGTGTCTGGTTGATTTGATGGTAGAAATCAACAGTAGGAGGAGAAGATTTCTGCTTTTACATGCTTTTTCTCACTAGTGAAGGAAGGTGAGCTTCTGTGAAAATCCTGATATGCGTGGGAGTGGTATCGAATGTGTAAAGTTCCATGCTAATTGAAAATTTCTGTGTGATGTTACCATTGTAGTGGTATAAACATTGTTATTGATGTAAACATATTAGTAGAAAAGCCCATCAGGTTTTCAGGTTCAAGCAACCCCTCATTAAATCCTATGAGCACAGCTCTTAGTAGTTGTTTTGAAAAGGAAAACATTTTTTCCATGCTCCTATGAGTGCAACACTGTCAGAAATGTGTGAACTTCTTGAAATGCCTTTCAGTGGCTCAGTAGAAGATTTTTCTTCTATTTTTATTTCTCTATGGTTGAACACTGTCAGTTTTAGTGATCTGACAAACATGAGGACTTTGCAAGTGTTGTCTCCTTTTGTTTCAGCTTTCTTTCTAGGATATAACCTATTTAGAAGCTTCTGCTTCTTTCTTTTTTTTTTCTTTCTTTTTTTGTCCTGGGTTTTGGTTTTTCTTCGTGTTTGAATCATGATTAAAACTTCTTGTATAAAATTAAGGTATAAGAACCACTACCCGACACTGAAATAAAAAAAAAAAGGCATTCAGGTTTAGAAATGCTTTGTTTCTTGTGTGCATTTTAGATTGAGTATTTTCCTGTAAGGTGTGCACTTACTGATATGGCCAATGGCCAAAATAGTGATAAAGAGGCTATTAGGATGAACCATGTTGACCTGTTGAGGGATGACTAATAAAATCTCTTTTGTTTTAAAAAGCAGCAACAACAAAGCCCACAACAACAATAACAAAAACAAACAAGCATTAACAAAAAACCTACTTTTTTTTGTTGTCACATTTTGCTAATTCCACTCCACCTTTGGGTATCTATTTGAAAAGCAATTCTTGGACATGCAGCCTTCTGTGATGGGTATTTCCTGTAGGTACTTAGTCAGCTTAGAGAAGGTTTTCTCCCCCACTGAGCTGTGTGTGAGCTGAAGTTATTTTGAGCAGTCTGGATTGGCACAAGGTAAATCATTAATATTAATGCCTTTACAACTTTTGCACTTAGAACTTCATGGATCCTTCTGGGGAGAAGTGCTGAAATCCAAGATCTTGATTTTACCATGATAATCTTGAGCTTTGCATTTGTTAGAGATTGCGTGTGCTTATTTAGGGAAGCAGGCAAATTCTCGCAGAGTTGGACTGAACTTTTAAAACCATCTTAATTCTGAACTTCTTTGAGAGGTCATAGTGTAGACATATCCTAGTGGTAGCAATAGCTGTTGGTGGTACTAGAAATTACAGTAGAATTGTTTCATGTCACTAACTTTGCTGAGAAGGGCTGTCCTCTTTTGAGACACAGAATTCTACGAGAGTTAACCAAAGATTACGTGAGTCAAGAAAAATAATCCTCAAATGGGATTGCGTATTTTTTCAATTTGTCTAATTTCAGTCTAAGGCCTGCAGGACCTTTTGTTTGGCAAACCCCTGGATTTTGCATTGAATTCCAAGTTGTGGGCTTATAAAAAATCACTTATTTTTTTTTTCAAAACAGATGTCCAGATATTAATGGATCAAGTTTTCTGTATTTGGAGCTACTGCATTTAATGCTTTAGAATACAATGCTCTGTGTTTGTGTGTATGTAGTTGAAGCTCTCAGAAGACATTCCAAATAAAACATTTGGGACACTGCTGCAAAGATTTTATGTGAACATTGCTTCCCTTGGTTTCAGTATTTGCTTTGCTTTTAAAACATATTTTAAAAAAATTCAGAAACAGTATAGGATGTGATCTTAAGGAAAGAAATCATTCACCAGTGCATCTGTTTTTTGAGAGTTTGGAGTTTTTTAAAGGGCAGGATGGAGTTGTCAAACATGTTAGGCAATTTAAGTAGTACTTTTGGTAGTTTTCAATAATGGTAAGATAGTAAGAATAAGCACAGAATCACAGAATGGCCTGGGTTGGAAGGGACCTTAAGGATCATCTTGTTCCAACCCCCCTGCCATGGGCAGGGACAGCTTCCACTGCACCAGGTTGCTCAGAGCCCCATCCAACACTGGCGTAAACACCTCCAGAGATGGGACCTCCACAACTTCTCTGGGCAACGTATTCCAGTGCCTCACCATCCTCACAGGAAAGAATTTCTTCCTAACACCTAATCTATACCCACTCTCTTTCACTCCCCCTTGTGCTGTCACTGTAAATAGTCTCTCTCCGTCTCTTTTGTAGACCTCCTTCAGGTACTGGAAGGCTGCAATTACATCACCCTGAAGCCTTCTCTTTTCCAGGCTGAACAATTCCAATTCTCTTAGACTTTCCTCATACGATTTCTGTTGGACTAGATTTTTAGAAAAGGAGTAAGGTATTATCTGAAAGGCTAACGTGAGCCAAAGAATTTTGGAATAACTTTTTGAAGAATTTATTTGCAGCCATAGGTTTTGCTTTTTGTTTGAATGAATAAGCTGTATAGCAGTCATGATGGTGATAATTTTATCTATAATTTTTGGCATCTTTAATTCCCCGTCGTTGACGTTCATCACTGTGTGAAAGCAACATAAGATTATCCTGTCTTAAATAGAGAACATACAAAACAACCTACAGTAATATGTGAAAATATTACTCTAAATAGCTAAAACAGTTTAAAGTACTTGCTGTGCCTCTCAGCCAATTGCTTAGCTTTCCCTATGAGGCCAGCATGGATAGGAACAACTTTACAGGTGCACAAGTCAACTGCACAGCTCACCTACAGTTGTTCCAGCATGTACAGGGATGAGTGCATTGGTAAGTTTTCCAGTCTGTACTTGACTTTGCCCTTACCTATTACCCTTGATGCAATCATCTATCACACAATAATTTATTGTTATTTCACGAATCTCTCAGCCCCAAGATTTGTTTAATTGGACTGAGTTTTGCACTTAAACCCAAGTTACTTGATTTTTATTCGTGTTTAATTACTTTTAATTGCACAATAAAAACAGATGATGCAAAGAGATAGACTGGATTCTGGTTTTAGTGTGCAATTAATATTTCTTTATTAAATTCCAAACACTTTTATCTGTGGGAAAAAGAGTGGAATTGCAAAGGTATGAAGAGAGGACATCCTGTAATATGCTGGGTATTTTTGGATAATACGTGAAGAGACAGGAGTTTCTTTTCAAAGCCTAGGCTGATTTGTCAACGTCTGCATTTGGAAAATTTATGTAGTATTCAACATTGCATAGCAAACACTAAAGAAGTGCTGAACCTGCAGCACCATTTTTATTGCCTCTAATCAGAAACAAATTGCAATATAACGAAACTTTGAACTGTGTTTACTTTGTGATACTTAACTAGCAGCTTGCCATCTGAATGCTTTCAGTAGTGAACTATCTCAAGGGGAGAAAGTAGGGGTTTTTTAAAAGTCACTTTCAGTATAGGATTGGCTTGCTGCTGCCAGCATGCCAAATTTGAAATCAGATTGAAAGTTGTGAGTGTGTTACAGATCGTATTTTCAGCAATCTTCATCTACTGCTGAGAAAATACGAAATAAATCCTGTATAGAGAGTGATAGAGGAACACCTTGGAAGGCATCCACTAAATTGAACACTAAGTGAAAAAGCACACACCTCTACATTTTTGGACAAGTTTTGTAGCTTCCTTCCTCATTTTAATATTACTCCACTCCTTACAAAATGTTTGGTAACATTTTATCCATCTGTAAATCCCTGAAATACTAAAGTGCATTTCTAATTCTAGTATTTATAAAAATTTGCCTCTTAGAAGTGAGTATACTATTGCTAAATGTGCCTGGGAAACAGGTTTCTCATAAATCCTGGTTATTTTTTTCTTACTTCAAACTGTTGTCTGTCCTTGTGCACCAGCAGAAATGTTACATCTTTTTTCCCTTTGTCATTGTGCTGTGCCCACCCAGAAGGTTAGGTTTCTTCCTTCCTAACATATATGTGGACATAGTCCTGACTGTAAGGAAGAATGCAGATGGCTTATGCAAAAGGGAGAAATAGATCTGATCATATGTACTATTCCTGACCATTCCTCATTCTTTTACAGCTGGGCCTGTTGGCAAAATATTTATTTTCCAGGCCAGATTTTAACTGGTTCTTCATTTCTAATCTAAGTTTGTCCTTAACCGAAGATGTGCTTTCCTGCAGAATCTCACCCTCCCTCCATTGGCTTTGAATTTGTTAAAAAGTATACCTCAAGAAACTGTATTTCATTACTTTAGGGGTTTAAAACTTGAGTGAAAGGATTTCAAGAGAATGATGGGTAGATATTGAGTGTCAGCTCAAAAGCTACATGTTTCAAAAAAAACAACACTACCTTGAAGAGCGAGACTTTTGCAATTGAATGCTTTCTGAATCGCAGCTTTCGCTAATGGTTTTATTATGCTACTGTCTGAATTATCACACAAGTGGTGTTATATTTTAGGTTGTTTGTTGATTTCTGGTCTTTCATGCTTCAGAGACTTTGTATCAGCAATAGTGTGACCAGCAGGACCAGGGCAGTGACCATCTCCCTGTACTCGGCGCTGGTGAGGCCACTCCTTGAATTTTGTGTTCAGTTTTGGGCCCCTCTCTATAGGAAAGACATTGAGGTGCTGGAGCATATCCAGAGAAGAACAACAGAGCTGGTGAAGGGTCTGGAGCACAAATCTTAGCAGGAGCGAATGAGGGTACTGGGGTTGTTTAGTCTGGAGAAGAAAAGGAGGCTCAGGGGGGAGCCTGGGAAGAAGTTGTAATGAGGTGAAGGTCAGTCTCTTCTTTCAGGTAATGCAGGACAGGACCAGAGGAAATGGCCTCAAGTTGCTCCAGGGGAGATTTAGATTGGATAGTAGGAAAAATTTCTTCACTGGAAGGCTCATCAAACACTGGAACAGGCTGTCCAACAAAGTGGTTGAGTCACCATCCCTGGAGGTATTTAAAATACAGACATGTAGATGTAGTGCTTGGGGATGTGGTTTAGTGGTGGACTTGACAGTGCTGGGTTGGACTTTATGATCTCAGAGGTTTTTCCAACCTAGATGATTCTGTGATTCTGTGACTGTCAAGCAACATCACAGCATGTAAGACTGATGCTTCTAATATTTAGAATGCTATGCCAGTGCTATGCCTTCTACTCTGTATTTGCTTCCAGGACTTTCACGAAGAGGTTTTTCATACATCAGGCAAACTGGACTTGCTGAGTCTTGTGGTCACAGCAGATAGAATATCAAATTCTTTGCTCTAAAGTGTGATCAGGCAAGAAGTCCCCTTGTGATACGACTTCCTTCAAATTCTTTAATATGCATTACATAAATGCAATTATTTATTTTGTTAAAATCCTTGATTCTTCAAATGTCATTGAAATGAAGCAATGAGCTGTCGATTGTCGTTATGGTAGAGAGGCCAAGTAACTTTTTAAGATCAGCATTATCTATTTTTGATACTTGAAATAAAGAAGGTGTGTCAAATGTGAGGCTATCAAGTTGACCTATTCGTGCCTAAAACACTAATAGAAATGCCAATTTACACAAAATTATGAATGTAACTGTTTCACCCTGGAATGATTTAGTGATTGAAAATATTTTTTTCTTAAAACAAACTGAAATTGAGTACGAGGACAGGAGGAGGTACATTTATATGGGCATATTAATCTGCCTATGGTAAAATGATGCTCTCAGAAGATTACAATATATAGTATTATTTGATCTCAACCAAGAAAAATTAAACCATGGATGTATCGTCTTGAAAACTAGTGCTTCTTTGAGTCTTTTGTGTTTTTTTTTTTTTGTTTCAGTACAGAACACTAAACTTTCTTAAAAATTCTTTGGTATTGGATGTCTTTAAAAGTTATTGATGCTAGAGTCAATTCAGTTTTGTTACTGGCCTCATTTCTCCTGCTAAACTGAGAAATAACTTGATGAACTTTACTGTGGGGATTTTTTTTCCCTTTTTTTTAATTTCTGGAGCAGGTGTTTATCTTCTATGTGAGACATAAATTGTAGGATGTGGTAGAGGTGATGAAGTTTACACTTTTCATTGCCTTCAAAAGATGCTGTAAAATCACCAGCTGTGTTCCCATGGGTTTATCAGTCAAATGCCCTCCTCATGAGATCCTTGAAATTCAGGGCATGACAGATTTCACTGAGTCAGTTCTTGAAACAAATAACATAATTTTGCTTAATTAGGTGAAATATAATCTTGAAATATGAGATCTCTATTTTTTTCAAATTCTTAGAAATCCGTAAATAATTAAGCCCATATGTTCCTTAATGCTGTGCAAAACTGTTCAGAGGGAACAAAGCCAGTTAAAAATTCAGGGATCTAGTGCAACTAGATAGCTGAGGAAGATACATGATGTTAAGGGTTGTCACCAAGTTTTCCACCTAGAATTAGGGATTAACAGGATTTGAAAGCCACAAAACTTTAAATTTTTACTGGTGAATGGAGGATTCCTGACAACGTGGGTCAGATCTTTTCATGACACATTGTACACTGGCAAGGGCAAAGCTGTTGGCACATAAAACTCCAGGTCTATCAGCCCCCTTAAGATCTGTAAATTATGTATAGCACTGCTTTAGCCTCTGGTTATGGTAGGATTGAAAAGATATGAATGTTATTGTGAGGTAGGTTTTATTCTCCTTCCTTGTAATATAAAATACCATGTGTTGCAGAGGTGAAAAACAAAGCCACATATCTATGAAAGACCTCACAAATTAAGTTTATGGATGTCACAAGTTTAAAATGAGTGCTTAACATTAATGAAAAAGTCATAAAAGAATAAATGTCAATATATTTTTTTCCAATAAAAGAGCCAAAGAGGGAGAATACTTCAGGGAGGAAATTTTCCTTCCTAATTCTCATTCCATCCAGTCCCAGGAAAGGTTGCTCATTGCATAAATCCTGAAGAAGTGATTATTAGGAGCACTTTTCCTTAAAAGTTGTACAGGAATTGAAACAGGTAGGCACCTGTATTTCACAAGAATCAGAACAATAAGAGAAGGTTAATTCTGAGCTGTCAACTAAATGATTCCTGTGAAGTTTTAAAACTAATGTATGCTGACTTAGACAGGAAGCAATCAGTTTTTCATTGAAATAAAACCATAGATACAGGAATGCTTGGGCATCCTTTCACAAAATCTTCTGGCGCCTCAAGTTTCAGACGTTTTTCTCAGGTGCAGTGTGGCCCCAGCTCACGTGTTCTTGCTGCGGCTCCTGAGAAGGGCAGTGTTCCTGTGGCTTTTCAGAAGTCACCTTGTATGTGGACTTAGTTGATAACTATTTCACACCTAAACTGCTTCCAGGCCTTGAACCCATATGTCTGAAATCATATCATACATCAGCAAAGTAAGTGTTTGGAGCCAGGCTGTCTCTGTCATCAACTCTGTGACTGTGTCAGGGGCACAAGTAATTTGTAATCATTATGGTGAAGCACATGTGGGTAATGGAGAGTTTTCTGAGATAATTAATTAATGCTATGATAAAACCTATGAGGAAATCAAAATTCTTTTTTTGAAGAAGGACCTGAACAGTATAGTAAACATGGTTTCATGTTACAGGTTTTTTTCCTGCTCTCTCTTAAGTGATTATTTTCCACTTTGAGTATGATGTAATGCAAGGAAAAGCAGCATGTGGCCTTATCAGTGAAGTTATAGTGTGTGTAAAATCGTCTGTTATAATTTTGGTGTTTTTCTCTACTTATTATTTGCTTTGTCAGCTTCAGCAACTTTCCTCAAGCAAGAATTCCTAGTGTTCAAAATTGGAAAACTCTAGTGTAAAACCTTGAACCTGTCTTCTCTTCACAACAGAAATAGTTCATATATTCATGTTTCGGCCTACTGTTGCTCAGCTGAGACACATTTTTGTCTAACACAGAGCTTTGCATAATGCCTATGGTTACTTACCTAAATATCTTTTTCAGGAAGGTGTGACCTAAAGCTTTTTGAGAGTCCAGGCAGATAGTAATTTCTATTCTTTGTTCATTGTACTGTTGATTTTCCATCAAGAACTGTAAGGGGTCAGAGAAGCAGGATTTACCTTATTAGTATTCTGCCTATACTTTCCTATTACCTCATGGTTATCAGTTTCATTTTAGATTTAGTTCATTCTGAAGGTGCCTGGCTTAATTTTTCTGAAGACAGTTAGTGCTGTTTTTTCTAAAGGTAGTCACAGCATGGGTTGCTTAGGCAACCTTCACTAATTGTGTGAAGCCAAAGAGTTGAGGCCAGGTTTCATCTCTATGTGAGTAATAACTGATCAAAACCCTATGATGCAATAGGCCAGAATAACTTAAAATTTACTTGTAGCTTTTGTTAGTTGTGAATATAGTTATGCCTCACTATTAGCAAGCAGTACTGTCAAGCAAAACTATTTTAAATGTTCAAAGTGAAACCAATCTTCTGTTAACCTGAGATTCCCCATTATAAAACAAATGCTAAGCAGAGTTTATTGATATCTTAATATCAATAAACTTGTGGAAAATTAGATTTTGCAATAAAAATATTTAGGTATACTGTATCCTCAGATTTAGGTTTAAGTGTATGTCTGAAATTTCGATCTGTGACAACAATAGCTCTGTGATGACTCATTATGCCATGTTTTTATCTTAATTACTTTGCTGGCATTGTGTAGTTCAGCAATTCTGGATATAAAGTTCAAGAAGGGTTTGGACAATTCTCTCAGGCACATGGTGACTTGGGGATGTTCCTGTGCAGGGCCGGGAGCTGGACTCCGTGATCCTTGTGGGTCCCTTCCAACTCAGCATATTCTGTGATTCTGTGATATGATTAGTGCAAAATCTACTGGACAGGTTTCTGGTGATAACAATGTATTAGTGCTGTAAGTAGCTCAGAAGTGTTTAAAAGATCCTAACAGATTTCTCTCCAAGAAGTATTGTTTTTAGCTTAACAGTCACAAACTAGAAGAATAGAGAAACGGCAAAAAATGTCAGTGGGGCACAGTTGCTGGGAATAAGTATCTAATATCTTGCTTGTTACCTACCAAGCAGTCTGGTTTTTCCAGTCTCTGAATATGAAGAGTGTACATTCTACTACTCCAGCATGGGAGCACTTCAGTGGCAAACAAAAAAAGAATGTGTAATTTTCACACTTTTGATACCATGCCTCTTCATAGTTGTACTCAGCTTACATGAAACAAAACATTTTAATTCCCAGTATTGTTTCTGTTCCAGGACTTCTCTGGTACTCTTGTAAATTTAAGGACTGTGTGGTTCTTTCTGTAAAACTGTATGGAAATCTTTCCATAGTAAAGCTTCTGCTCTGCTGAAAAGCAGTTTTGAGCTGGCATCTTCATTCTACATTGAAGTTGTGGGCTTTTACTTGCTGGGAAAAAAACGTTTTGGGATGAAATTTTGCATAGATGATAACAGAAGGATGTATTTTTGTCTGTCTTATGATGGAACTTACATTTTAATGTCATTTTTAAAGAGAAGGAGAAATTGAAACTGTATGTTTTGCTTGATGTTATGATCTTAGATATCAGCTGGAGGTATATTCTTAGTGAAAATATGGATTTGCTATATCCCAGGTATTGCCTAAGCTGAGAGGGAGGTTGGGCTCTTTGTTTTGTGCTTGGAGTCTCTTAAAATGAATACTTCAGTAGCAACAACAACAGCCTGTATGTAATAATTTTCACCAGTACATTTCTTTTCCCCTCAAGAACTTCTTGAAATGCTCCCTAGTTTTGTGGGTGGCTGGGCTGCGGTTAAATACAGTTTTTACTTTCAAAGTTAGTTTTTCTCTGCTTAGCTTTCTAATTAAGTGTTGAAGTTGAATATAGGCCAACTACCTACATGTGCTTTTGCATTCATCTCTGTTTTCCATTATTTTGTGTTTCCAGGAGCATGCTTATTTTCTGTGGAGCTATATGTAGAGAAAGGGTCCTTAATAAAATCTTTATCTGTTGAGCTAGCACTTGCTAAGTGTGTGTTCTCAATCCATTCATGCATTTGAGGAAGAGAATGGAATGGCTTTGGGAAGTCCAGCTGGCTTGTTGGGCCTTGTAGCATGGCATCTATTTCAAAATTTTAAACAAGTCCTGTGATAATATAGTGAAAATTATTTGTTCAAGTTGTATGATTTTGTAGATGTGCTTTTCTAAATGCTTACTTAATTTTATAAGTGTATTGGTTCCACCATCTTGCCAGAATTTTATTGGTGAAATGTTTATTTAGCAACTCTTTCAACAAGTATTTCTAGTTTAATTTATTTTTCTGAAGATAATGAAAAACGTAACACTAGAATGGAAGTTTACTTCATTGTTTGTTTACTTCAAATTTACTTGCTTGTTTACTTCAAATGAGAAAGCTTCATATAAAACCACTGTGATTAGAGACATACATATATATGAAAATAAATGGTATAACAGAGAGCTAAATGTCAAAAAACTACAAACCCTAAGAGACCCTTAAAGAAGCAAAAATGTCTGAATTCAGTGTAAAACATCTAAATGTCTAAATGAATAAAATTTGAGCTTCAAAGAAGCTAAACAAAGAATGTATAGCCTATGTACCAGCTCAAGAAACTATTTTATATTGGAGAAGTGTTTAAGGTTTAATGAGTATTTTAGTGATTTAAACAAAAAGTATATATTGATTAGTGCTGAATGCAGAAGAAGCCAGAGTTGGTAAATGAAAAGGGAGAAATTCTTAGAAAATGGGAATAATAGTGCATTGGGAAAAAAAAGCTGAAAAACCAGCCAGCCAGGCAAGTACTTATGCACAAGACAGATTCTGTGTTAGTGAATTACATCAGGTCCATGGAAGGCTTTGATTCCAGATCTTGTTGATTCAAAAACATGGTTACCCTTGAGGAGGCATTTAGTACAGGTCATAGAATCGTAGAATCCCAGAATGGTTTGGGTTGGAAGGGACCTTAAAGATCACCTAGTTCCAACCTCCCCGCCACAGGCTTGGAATCTTCCTCTAGACCACATTACTCAGAGCCTTGTCCAAGCTGGCCTTCAACACTCCCAGGGATAGGATATCACAACCTCTCTGGACATCTGGTTCCAGTGCCTCACCATCCCCACAGCAGAGAATTTTTTTCTAGAATCTGATCTAAATCTACCCTCCTTCAGCTTAAGGCCATTACCCTTTGTCATATCAGTACATGGCCTTTTAAAAAGTCCCTCTCCAGCTCTCTTGTAGGCTCCGATTAGGTACTGGAAGGTTGCTCCAAGATCTCCTTTGAGGCTTCTCCAGGCTGAACAGCTCCAACTTTCCAAGCCTGTCTTCATAGGAGAGGTGCTCCAGCCCTGTGGTCAACTTAGCTTGCTCTAGCAGGCCTACATCTCTCTTGTGTTGGAGGCCCCAGAGCTGGATGCAGCCCTCCAGGTGGGTCTCACAAGGGCAGAGCAAAGGGCCAGAATCCCCTCCCTCAGCCTTCTGCCCACGCTGCTTTGGATGCAGCCCAGGATGTGGTTGCTTTCTGTGCTGCCAACACATTTTACCAGGTCTTGTTGAGCTTTTTGTCCACCAGCATCCCCAAGTCCTTTTCCCTAGGGCTTCTCTCAATCCATTCTCTGCTCAGCCTGTGTTTTTCCTTGGGATTGTCCCAACACAGGTGCTGGACCTTGCACTTGGCTTTGTTGAACATGAGGTTTACACAGACCTACCTCAAGCCTGACAAGGTCCCTCTGGATGGGATCCCTTCTCTCCAGTGTGTTGACAGGGCTGCACACCTGGTGGTGTTGGCAAACTTGCTGAGGTTTCCTCAATCCCAGTGTCCATGTCTGGACTATGTGTTGCAATTGCATTGTCATCAGTGGTGTAAGGTATCTTAGGAAAGCTAAGGCTTGTCTCTATTATGCCCCAGCTGTAGAAGGGACAAATAATTGAAAGCTGTCATGAGGGCAAGGCTTATGGCTTAACTGTGGAGCTGCTCTTCAGTACAGCAGCTGAACAGGTTTTGGAACAGGGCCTTTGTGCGGGGCTGCATGAATGGGTGTTGCACAGCTGTGCTAGGCCACTTTGCACAACTGCATGGGCATCTCTGTGCCATGCTGTGCTGCATTCTCTTGTCTCAGTTTCGGCACCAGGGTTCGGTATAGCCTAGTAGAAAGCAGTACAAGTGGTGGCAAAGTCAGAGGAGGGTTGTCAGAGGTAGAGATCAAACCTGCATGGCACAGGATGAGACTCAGCTGCCTGAGCTGCTGCACCACAGCCACCACAGAGTTAGAAACCTTTGTGTTCAGCCAGTCACTAAAGAGAGCCAGGGAGAAATGCTGTGCCGTCAAGCATTGTGTTTGTTTTCTGCTGTACACTCAAGATTTCGGTTTTATAACTTTATATTTTTTCAGTATCCTTGCCAATGTCATCTTCCTTCGAGGTTCTTTGGAAAGACTTGCAAGAGGGTGGATACTTATATTGTGCTTAGGGTTATTTTTAAATAGAAGAGAGAAACTGATGCTGTGTCTACTTTTGCACTTTAATTAGTAAGCACAACAAATACTACATCTTTAATTTTTTAAAAATGGTTTGTGAAGAATGGCATATTATAACTGTGACGTGCATATGGTCCCTGTGAATCGTAGCTCACTGACAGCTGTGTGAGTTGTGGTTTTAGCTGCATGTACTGCATTGCTTTTATCTCACAAAGAACCAAACCCCAATTTTCTCTATGGAAAATAATTAGTAAACTATTATGGTCTGGCATTATAATAAATTAGTTTCAGACTTAATTTGAAACTATTGGAAGACACTCTTAAGAATCCCACTAATTTTAGTTTAGAGAGCCATGCTGATATTCACCCAATCTTCTAGTACTTCTCTAGTTTTATTAGCTATTCAGCGAAACTTTTCTGTTTATTTCCCAATTACAAACATAAGAACTAGAAGGACTACATAATCCTTCAACTTTTTTTTTCCTGCTCAATTTCTCCAAGTTATTTTTTGACAGCAACCAGAACAAGAATAACAATTGCTTACAATAATTATGCCACCATTATTATTGTCTAATGAGAACCCCATTAAAAAAAGAGCATTATTTCAGCTACTTGAGTCACACTTTTTTTTCCATGCATTCACTTCTAAGGCCTACTTTTGTATTTGTTTTCTGGATATTTTGGTCAAAAATTATCAAAGTAATATTGTGCAAATGCTTATTCACATAATTATTAGCTTTTAGGTTAACATAATCTTTACTTATGTAAGGGACTAGTTATTTAAGCTGTTACCAGTAACTGCAGCATTAGGCCAGTAGGCCAGTAATTATTTATAACTTAAATCCGTTTATCCTGAAAAACCCTAAATAGGCCATCTGTCATGGTTTTCTACTAGCAGAGGTCAGATCATAAGTCATGATCTTCACAATTTCTCCTAGAAGGGGACGGTATGAAAAAGAGTTACCTGCAATAGTATATATCAGTTAGTTTAGTGGTGAAGAACTATTTAGCAGGTTTATTTAATCTTTGTCGAAGAGGAATCCAAATTCGCTTCTTTGGTACGAAATCTGTCACAAGTTCTCTTTACACATTTGGCTCTTCTGTCAACTTCTTAGGTGGTATACCCAGTTAATTAGGTGGTATACCCTTGATGAAAACAAAAGTCTTCCTCAAAATATTTAGCAGAATTTTCTTTATTATAATGCATACAACTTAGCTTCAGTAAGTTTTCTAAATACCTTCCAACAGAATATCAAATTTCACCTTCTAACTAATTAGAATTCAGGTCGGTAGTTTTTATGAGGAAAGAGCTGCACCTCAGTTTCCAGAGGTGACCCTGAATCTTCTACCAACTAGCATTCAAATTAACTATTTCATGATATTGATTGTTCACAGAATATCTACAGATTTGTATTGGTGGATGTGGCTGTAATTCTCACTAATCACAGAATGGTTTGGGTTGAAAGGGACCTTAAAGATCATGTAGATCCAGCCCAGCTGCCATGGGCAGGGACACCTTCCACTAGATCAGGTTGTTCAGAGCCCCATCCAACCTGGCCTTGAACGCTCTGCAGCTTATCTGGGAAATCTGTTCCAGTTACCCTCACAGTAAAGACTTCCTCCTTATATCTAATTTAAACCTACTCTCATTCAGTTTGAAGCAATTCCCCCTTGTCCTGTAACTACATGTACTTGTGAAAAAAACCTCTCCATCTTTCTTGTAGGCTCCCTTCAGGTACTGGAAGGCTGCAATTAGGCCACCCTAATCAGGAGTAAATTCCTTGCAAACACTGATTATTAAAAATAAGCATTAGCTACTTGCAGGCAAAAACCAATTCAACAGTTATGTTTTATAAAATTATATACTGGAATATGAGGGCAAATGACTAATGCTAGTGATGGTAATGCTGGCTGATGCTACTCACCCTAAAAGAGATTCTGAGAACTACCTGAAAGGAGGTAAGAAAAATTTAAGAGCAAAGATAAAGGAGCAGTTGCCTGTCCTGCCCTGAAGTTGTTACAGATTGTGTTACAAAGGGCAACGATACCCAAGCAAGAGGATAAGCCCTTCTTTCCAGCAGTGATTCCCACTGTCTAGTGTGGGTTCTACATGACTGACCTATCACAGGAGCAGTATCTGAACTGCTTACAAGCAAGAGCTTTCTTTGTTTAAGGTTGTCAGTGGAAGATGGTTTATGACTGCCCAGAACTTTGTATTTGACAGAACTTCTGTTAAAAATGCTTCTCTGACAAAGGGAAGATACTTCTTCTGATGGGCCAAGCATGGTCTTAAGCACATTTTGGTGTGTATACTTCTGGTACTTCAATAAATCTGATTTTCTCTTTGTTCTTAAAAGCTAATTTAAATTCAGTATTAATTATCTAGCCTTTGATACAGAGGTGTTTAATGGTTAAATTCTTTCTTTTGGGTTTAACCTTTATTGGGCTTTAAAAAAAATTTACTTCTTTGTCTTCTTATTTTATTTCAATAGTGAGCTCCACCTGATTCAAAGTGGATTTGATTTTACAACATAAATATACCTGTCTTCTTCTGTAAATAAACCACATAAGAATGGGAAGAAACATTAGGAAATCGTTTTTAATTTTGCATAAGCAGAAAAATATCCATTAAAGACTTAGTGTAACTTCTTATGCCCTATTCATTTGGGATAATTGCATGCATAACTTCATGAGGTAGTTAATGCTTTAGCTTCATGTGGATTTTTTGCACGTTAATATTTTCTGCTATTTCTATAGCTTCCCTGAAGAGTTGTCATCTGCTGAGTGCTGGGTATGGTTTATCAGGTGCATTTACCACTCATGTCTTTATTGAGGCTTTGATTTAAGCTGCTTGGCAGCCATGTGTGGCTAAATATATGCAAACTCACAAAGCAAAAACATGTACTTTTTTCTTGTTCTCAACTCCATGTTCATATCAAGGCTGTTCTCCTTTCTACTTGGGAGTCTGATGCATCTGAAATTTACATGGAGAGGTCCTGAGGGAGGGGTTAGGCACCCTTTTATTGCTCACCTGTAGCAGGAGCACATACAGTTGAATTGCTTTTTGAAGGTCTGAGGAAAATTCAACGGAGATATTTAACCTTGGATGAGCAAAGCACTCCTGAAAAGAGTAGCTGTGATATTAACAGCAAGAACCTTTTACAAAGCAAAGACATATTTGAGGATGGAATAGAGGTTGCTTATGAAAGCAGCTCAAAAACTCTGCTTTGGCAAATGCATATTTGGCAGTGTCTACACGTATAAAAGTTGGGGTTTTTTTAAACATTAAATCAGTTGCCATAAATATACATTTCTCAACATTTTCTTCTCAAAGTCTTCACAAATGCAAAATGGCTTAATTACAATGCTAAAATTTCACCATGGGGAAAAAACCCTATCAGGGTTTTTCTAAAGAGCCTTGAGTGATTTAAAATTACTTTCTGCTTTACAAAAGAGATACTGTTCCTTGAGGAGGAAAAAAACCAAGTGTGACTATGAAGGTAAACATACCCCAATAATTTAAATCTTTAGTAGTCCAAAAGACTATTTTCTTTGAAATCTTTTAGAGATTTCTTGTCATGCCTTGGGCATAGTAGTTATGGAGTGGCTTAATCAAGCAATATTAGTTGCAATAATTTTTGTACCAGTCATCTTAAATTTATTTATTTTCAGTGATTTAATTGTTTGAAGTAATAAGTGAAATTTGCATCCTTCATTGCGACAAAAAGAATCAAAGTCTCAAAGGACTGAGGACAACTTAAAACACATATTAGCAGTATAAGAGAAAAGACCAAATCAACAAAGGCTGGATTTAGTTGGAAATAATTGTATGGTTAATTATGGTACAGGACCATCAAAGTAATTTCTGAAAATTGATTAGATTATATAGGTATTAAATTAAGAATATGCTATAGTTGACAGTTTGCAAACCTAACCTATAGGTTCTAGAAAATTTGGTTATAATTTCTAATACTCTAGAGAGGGGCACTGATTCTGTGACGATGTTTTGAAAGAGCTGCATAGCTAACTTAAATGACAACTCTGTTTTGTCTTTACAGGTAGGGAAAGGCATTTAGATGTGCATAATTTGGTCTACTCTTCCAGTAGTGCTCTAGAAGCACTTCTGAAAACAGTCATTAATAAACATGATATGTTTGAATTCAGAATCTTACATACACTTAGTGCAGAGGTGTTTGATTGTGTATGTCCAGTGGCTATACAAGAAAGCTGGTACCATTATAATCTTGATGGGTACCATCATTCTAGGTGTCAACTTAATAAATTTTGGGTATGTGTGCTTGTTTTCTGTTAGTCTCTGCATTGTTTTTAATGAGGCTAGAACATTAGGTCTTTTATTAGGTAGTATATAGGTATTGTAGTTGATTGTGCAGGTATCAGTCAGGAAGATAAGACTTCTCTAGCCTGATGGCTTTTCATGCTATTTTAATTCAATGCTGGACTCACAAAATTATTCCTCTGTTTGGAGGGGCAGAAGGAACTCAGCACTGTAAAAAATTTTACAGTTAGTTATCATATTTGTATGTGGAAAGTAATTTTTTTCCCCCCTGACTTGAAAGAACTGCTAGCGAACCACTACAGCACTGAGATATTACTGGACTTTTACAGCTGTTGACACAATCACATATATTCTAATATGATTTTTTTTTTAAATATGGAAGTAATTTTAAATCCTGAGGTTGAGCTTCTTATTTGTACAAAGTTTTAGTGTCATTATGCTGTTATGCTATGGCTACACTGAATTGTCCTTGTGAAGCACAGCAGCCACAAGATAATGACTGGCTAGTTAAGAAAAGCCAGTGGCTCTCTTGTGACAGAAATAGCAGAAGCTATCAGAGATTTCTACTGCATCCAGCCCATCAAATCATGGTTTTATTCAAATTAGAATAATTGATTAGAAGTCACAGCTTGATAAGATTCAGACAAGAGATACACAGTGAATAACAGTGACTGTTTCTCTTAGTGGAGCTCAGCATTGAAGGCTATTTGTATTTCAGTATTCCTGTAGCTCTACTCCTGGAATATTTTGATGGTCTGCCAAATCATGCAGTGTAGTTAGTTGGCTGGACAAACACCATCACTTTGATTGCTCTTGGGAATCTTTGAACACGGAGAACAAAACTTAGCTTAGATAAAGAACAGTGTGTTTTGTGTTCTATTTCCTGCTGTTCTGTGATAGCAGTTAGATTGTGGTAAGGACTGAAAAAGCATAACCTTCTCATGTACTTCATCTTAATGCAGCCTTTATTGAGGCCTCTGTTACCTGAATCTGATTATGCTCCTGAATTAAGCTTATAGATTCTTTTCTCTTGCTAGATCAATGAACTTTTTTTAGAGATATCATGCTTTTATTTCATACAACTGACTAGTTTTTAANCCCCCCTTTTTTTTTAGCATTGATATTGTACAAGATGAACAATAATTGTGTGTCCCTTTGCTTGGCTAAATTATAAGTAAAAATTTTCTCCCCTGAAAAAATATGAATAAAGTAATTCTTCTATTTTTTTAACAAATCTATAGAGGATGAATTAAGATTGTTTTCAGGAAATTTATTTGTGGTGGTGGTTCTTCAGGTCTATGAGCAGGAGCAAAGTCCTTCTTTCAGTTATGGTCTGGACAGTGGCAGTCATTTTGGTTGCTCAGGGCAAAAAAACAATTGCAAATCTTCCAAAGGGATCTGCACACCAAGAGGACCAGAATAGGCCTGTAACTATATTCAGATGATTCCTCGTCTTCACAGGTGCAGGCAGTATAGAAAGGATTGACTGATTGATTGATCACTTACTGAGCATGTTTTTGTATCTCATGTTAAGACTTCAAGAGACTGAAAAATTTTAAGAATCATTTGATCTGTTGTCTCGCTCATCTAATTATCTCCAGTGTAATAAAGCTAAGGCTAATTTTCACTTATTCTTATCAGTTCCCCGAAGTTATGTGGGGAATATGGCTTTGTGCATTTCATACTTTGAAAACTATACAGTAATGGTTAAGTGTGGAAATGGTAGAGCTTTAGTTATTCAGGAAGGAGTTGTAGTTTGTCAGACTCAGAACCTGGGAAGATGAAATCTGCTGTAAGTATTTGCATAATTTATGTCCTGCATGGAGATGTATTGCAGAAAAAATAAACCTAAGTTACAAGTGCATGATGTTCAGTGATGCTACATAGTGCCATGGAAGGTCTTTGGCATTATTGTATTTGTGCTCCAGTTTTATTCGGTCTAGTGCTACCCTTGTTTGGAGGACTAGGCTCTCAATCTGGTAGGTTAATCTCCCTGTTTATTGTGTTTCATGACGTTACAGAATAATGCATTTTAAATTACAGTATGTTATAAACAACAAGATTAGAAATTGCTTCAGATGTTGAGGAGAATAAAATTGCTCAAAATTGGTTTTTGTACTTAATTAGCGAAGTTTTGCACTGAATACCTCCATTACCAATTTACTTGGGGAAAAAACCAGATTGTGAAATTTTAAACATACTTTCTTACACTTAAGTTTCTTACACTTAAGAGCACACTTTACTAGTGCTACGTTTCCAGAATGTGGTAGTGTTACTTAAAATGTATTTTGTTATTGTTACAAACTAAAAGTAAACTCAGAGGCAATTTGCAGTTGGCACATAGCATTCATTGCTGGTGTGTGTACATTAGTTTTTGTTATTTACAACACATCCTAGTGGAGCACTTCAAGGTGAGCCAGGTATTCTGGAGTGTCTGGGCATGGGTACATACAAGTTTGTGTGTTTTCACACTGTTTATTTGTATCTCGTATCTGCCACTGCTTTAGGGCTATTTCTACTTGTTTCAATGAATAGGGGGGGTTTGTATCCAAATGTTATGTGATTTTTGGGATAGTGCTACTCTCAGAGGTATTCTGTAATAAAATCCCTTTAAGATAACACTTTTTAAATTAAAGTTACAACTTGAGAAAATTTAACGTGGAGAGAAGGCACTGTATTTGCTGACACTGAAATAGTACTAATGCATGTAAGGTGTTCTGAAAGTGCATGGATCTTTTCTAACCTTTACGGTTTATCGCTTTGGGATACTTTAAAGATATGTTTATTAGCTTGTTCAGATATAACTTAAAAAGCTGTTTTTAAAGGTATGCATCCAGAGACATGCACACAATGAATTCAAAGTGTCAATGTTTCAGGGAATCTAAATTATTTTCAGAATTTCAGAAATTGAGAAGGGATAAGTGGAAGGAGAAAATGTTGGGCTGGTGCCAAGCGATAGCTCGTAACCCTCACAGACTTCCAAACAGCACAAGAACACCCGAGGTCTCAGGTGATGCTTCACATAACTCTACTTTGGTGAGTGAAAAGTTGCATTTTGTGATGGTGGCATGCTCAGATGAACTTGAGAGGTGTTAAATTTATTTTTAAAATGATACTGTTTGCCATTGCTTGCATTTCTTCCTTGTGTGAAACCCTTTGATATTACAGCTGTTTACTCTTTCCGTTTGCTTTTTTTCGTCTTTTATGTTATGCATGGTTCATTCTGACTTGCATGCTGTGTCTATAAATCAGTATTGATGTTTTGTGAATGGTAAGGTCTTTAGGCAGGAGATACCGAATATGGATCACTTACATTCTTTGTGATCTTAATCACTGCAATGGCATTTGGTCCCTGATGAATACAGCTGGACACTATCTAAAGGCACCTCATTTGCTCTTTGTTCTTGCCTGTAACAGGAACAAAGTATTGTGTGTCTAAACTTGTGTTAGACAGCTGGATTTTAAAATCATCTTCATATATTAAGCATGCTGTTGCAAGAGATGGTTACGTTTCTGCATGCAAAACTATTGATATGTTCAGGCAATCTAAAGTTGACAGTTTACATGGTGGAGTTAAAATGTATCATATGAAATTGAATTAAGTTATTCATTGATAAGAATTTTAATTCTGCAGTTTTTTGTTCATTGAAATAAAGCTACTTACATCAGTAGACCTGGCCAGGTGAGTAAGAACTGGTACTTGTATGTAAAGGCTTGCCACTGCCCCATCTCTAAGAGCAAAAATTGTCTACTTGTCTGCTTGTTTTAATTCAACTGACAGCAAGACTGAATATTTGAAACATATTCAGTTCAATATGCCTGCTCCAATTTCATTAATGAGTGTAAATAGGCACTCTATTTCCCTCTCCTAAGAAACATGAGTGATCAGGAAATACTGCCCTGCAGTTGTTGAAACATGGACAGGATGACATCTAAGCTAAAAGGTGAATAATTGTTCCTAACAATTGAGGAAATGTGGTAGTCCAAATGAAGAGACAGAGATCTGCTTGAAAACTGTTGAAGTTTTGGTGAAATAAAGCCCCTACTTTATGTGGTAAAATTATCATGTTCAGTGGTAAATTATATAGAATGTAGGTTTCTGCTACAGAAGAGAACACAAAAAGGCAGCATTAAAAGCTGCAAATTTATAGTTTATTATATATCTTATTGTTATAGCTCACTTTCATCTTAGAATACTTTCACAGAAATAAAAGAAAATTAAAAATAAATCAGTCTATGAAAAAAGATGTCAAGTATATTATCCCCACGTTTAATTACTATTGCTATTTTATTTTTAAGTTTTGTTTAATTGCTTTTACTGTTTAGGTATTAATAGTAATAAGAGGTAGCTATTAAGAAATGGAGATATGTGGAAATTTTGATATTTTTATTTCTGCTTGACTGCTATTCAACATTTAATTTGCTTTGATATTTATGAGATAAGCATTCCAGTCTACCAGATGGGATTTAGAAATTATGAACTGGAAGTACAGTTCAGAACTGGTGAATCCATAGACTTAGCATCTTTTAACCTTATTAATATTAAAACCTATTCAAAAATAAGTTTGTGTGTAGACTGCTGCTTAGTTGATGAAGTGTGTAAGAAAGCCAGAGAAAAAAACTATTGGGGAAGATACCGTGTGTCATTTAATATCATGATTGGCTGTAGAACAATAATCTTCACAACAGGAAATAAAACAGTAATGTCTCTTGAGGCCTGCCAAGCTTTCCTTTTCATTTTCTTTGCTTCCTGCTCTCTCAGCCATGCCTTTTTCTATCCCTCACTTCTGAAGAAGATGATATTCAATATAATAGCTTTTGTTGGCGATGTCTTTCCAACTTGCAGGCTGTCGACTGAAAATCCTTATTTCACATGTGAACATTTTTAATCTGAAATTTTGTTTCAAATCAGTTTTGTTTTGCTTAGTAGTCTTTGCCTTTCAATATTGAAAGATTTTCTGGCTGGTCTTGAGTGATGATATGACTTCAGCACTGGAAAGTGAAAAATAATGAAACAGCAGAAAGTAAAGGATATAGCAAATTATTTTTTCTAAGTGCACAAAGCCACTTCTGATGAGCTATTCAAGCCCCTTCTTTCTGAATTAAACTCCATTTTTCAGTTCATTGCAGCTGCTCTGTGGCCCTGATTCCCTTAGTATGGGTTTATTTGGTCAGTCTTGTGCCCACAGTTATGGTATGAAGACACAGCTTTTTGCTTCCTTATTCTGTAGGTGACTAGTCTGGGTTTGGAAGGAAGCAAAGTGGAATGTAGACTGCATCTTTTTTTGACCTCTGCCGTATGCCTTTTGTGTACACTTCTGATTTAGCAGGATGTCTTCTTTATTTCAGAACTTCAGCTGCGGCATTAAAAATACTTTCAATTTAAAACTCACCCCCGAAGTGGGCATTTCACAATGCCACTTTTCCAAAGGAAGAAGATCTGAAAATTGCCAGCAAGTCTCATTAATTTTTCACAGAACGTAGAATATCAGGATGGAAGGAATCTCAAGGATCATCTGGTCCAACCTTTCTTGACATAAGCACCATTTAAGTAAGATGGCACAGCACCCTGTCCTGCTTAATCTTAAAAATATCCAGTGTTGGGGAATCCAGCACCTTTCCTTTGGAGATTGTTTCAATGGCTCATTGTTCTCATTGCAAAACATTTTCCTCTTGTGTCTAATCAGAGTGTACCCAGAGTGTGCTCAACTTGTACCCATTACTTCTTGTCTTTTCCTTGTAACTCCTTGTAAAAATGGAGTCTTCATCTTCTTTGTAGCCACCCTTGAAATATTGGAACATGATGATAAGGTCTCCCCTAAGCTTTCCTTAAGGCTGAACAAACCCAGTTCTCTCAGCCTTTCCTCATGTGGCAGGCTTCCCAGTCCATTTTTATGGAAAGAAGTATTTTTTTCTCTTTGTGAAAAAAAGAAGGAAGCTTATGGAGCAGGAAGCAGGTTATGATCATTAAGAAATTGCTTTTTTCATTAAGCAGTTAAATGGAATACTGAACAGCAGTGGAGGAGAAAATACAAAAGAAGTAAGCTCATGAAAACGTTGGAATGTATTTAAAGAGTTTAATAAAATCAGTTGCACCATTTCATTTTATTTGATGTTAAGATGTCCTAGCTTCATCAAAATCAAATAAATTCTGAAATATTTTAGCAAAACTTGGCTAAGGATTCTTGGCAACATTTTTCTGTTATTGTTTTCACCTTAATTATAATAAGATCCCCAAGCTTTATCTCCTTAGTCTCCTTTATTTGAAGCTTAACTTTGATGATGAACTCTGTGTTCAGTTTTAGGTGGAACTCTAGCTTCTTGGTTCTGAGCATACCTTAAAAATTTTGAATCATTATATCATCAAAAGAGGCATAAGTTCTCAAAAATATTGTTTAATATTGCAGTTTATTGGATTTGGGGATTTGTATTGATAATTTTATATTCATAGTGAGTAAACCTTTTTTTTTTCTACTCAAAACAATTTCATATAGTCAATTAACTTGGTGTAGTGGAACAAAAAGCTGGAATTGACTTTGCTTCTCTGATAGCTAGAAATCATCTCTTTTTCAAGCTAAATTTTTTATCAGTTTGTTTCTGTATACAGTTTTCTAAACTTTGAAGGTTCATCCTTTGTAATGTTCATCATATTTTGAGAGACCTGTAATACAACTTTCCCTTTTTGTCACAGTTTCCATGTTCCCATGAGTATCTTAAAAGGTCTTGTCTATTCCTGCTCCAGTTTGAACAGGAGTGACCAGTTGTGCACAGTATTCCAGATCGAGCTTTCTGTTCCTAACTATTGTAACACTATTGCCTGTCCAGTAGCACATTTATCATACTGCATAGATTTAGAATCACTTTGTTGATGCTTTTTTGTAGCTGCTATTTTAGTTTTGAGACCAAACCTCTAGACTGTGTTGGTTTTTGATACATGAAGACTGTATCAATTCAAATTATCAATGCTCTTCTATCCTTTTCCATTTACCAGGCAATATGCAAATTCATATCTTTTTGATTTTTCCCTGTCTCCATTATTTTCTAGAGTTGAGGAAGGAATAGTAATGTTTTTTCCTTTACTTGAAAAGAATCTAGATCTTGAAAGCTCATAATTTTATGCAGTAGTATTTTCAAGTTTTTTTATCTTCCGAAAAGATAATGGATATAATTGAAAATAAGAAATTTAAAATTATTTCTTCATTAATCACTCTGTGCTGACAGTATCTATTTATACTGTGACTCTGTAAGCATTATGTATGTATGGAGAGTTCAAATTATTTTGATGGGAATATATAAATATGTATTAACATTGATTAAGCAATTTGCCTAAAAGCAGTTCTGTGTCTGACTATCTTTGCACAGTGTCTAGTGTTTCTCTGGGTCCTAATTCAAAGCTTGAGCACTATGATAATCTATGTTCCTAATTGTTCTGTGCAGCCTCTTCTGCACAGGGCATGGACTGGTCCTTGATTCAGTGCATCATGTTAAACACATGAAGCTAAAGGCACAAGAGCATGTGCTTAGTGCTGAGTTGTAGTCATTAGTATAAACCACTTTTCCCCATTGTATTCCCAGCCAGGAGTGTAGGTGAATATATGTGAAAGTATAGTCAGGTGAGTAACTAGATAATTTGTGTTTCTATATGCAAATGAAATGTAGAAGTCATGGCAACTGATCAAGCATCTAATTTAACTGTAAGGAATGATTTTTTTTCCTATGTGAGCAAATGATGCCATCTGCTTCTCCAAGAGAAAGTAAAATATGATTATGAATGATCTGCTTGACATAGGTAGATCCCACCTTGCCACATCTGATTTTTGATGGAGCAAGCTAATAGTAGTCAATGGTCATTCTGAAAGATAATGAAACAAGCAAGGAAAAGTGGGGTTTTTTGGGTTTTTTTGCTGTTCACCCCTGACAGGCAGCTCAGCTACCCCACAGCTGCTTTCTCACTTGATCAGTTGGGATGGGGAAGAGAAGCAGAGGGGGGAAGAGTGAGAAAAATCATGGGTTGAGATAAAGACAATTTAATGGGCAAGGTAAAAGCCACACATGAAAGCAAAATAAGGAATTTATTCACTGCTTCCCATGGGCAGTCAGCTGTTCAGCCGTCTCCAGGAAAGCCAGGCTCCATTGTGTGTAATGGTTGCTTGGGAAGGAAAATGCCGCTCTGAATGTTTCTGCTTCCCCGTCCTTTCAGATTTATATGCTGAGCATGACACTATAGGATATGATTTATCCCTTTGGTCAGTTGGGATCAGCTCTCCTGGCTGTGTCCCTTCCCAACTCCTTGTTCACCTCCAGTCTCCTCACTGGTGGGGTGGAGTGAGGAGCAGAAAAGGTCTTAATGTAAGCCTTCCTTAGCAAAAACTGAAACATCCCTGTGTTATTAACACTGTTTCCAGCAAAAATCCAAAACATAACCCCATGCTAGCTGTGATGATGAAATTTAACTCTATTCCAGCCAAAACCAGTGCAGGTATTCCTCTGGTGATGATAAAGTGAGTAGCTGGGATTTAAGTGTAAGTTATGCTAACTATGTGAAAGTTCTAATAGTATAAGAATGATTCATCACTAGATGGTCTTTAAAGGTCCCATCTAACCCTTACCAATCTTTAAAACTGCCATCTTTATCTAAACACACAAACTTTATTTTAGAACAAGAAAGATCTCTTGATCTGAGTTTGAAGTGGTTGGCTGCCTGATTTTCATCAAGGTAATGTAATTCCTTGATGAAGATCCTATGAAATAGGGTCCATCTAGGTTTCCCTTTACACTGCAAGCCTTGAACTGTTAATCTGACAGGGAGTGATGGGGTGTTTAAGATCTGTGTTTTAATTTGTTATAGGAAAATCATGTAATTTAATACTCAAAAACTAGATGTGAGAAAAGAGGAATTACCTAAGAATATGGAAGTGATTTCTTCTGAATTATCTTCTTATTTGTATAACTATTAAGTAGATTTTATGAGTGAGGCTGCAGAACCAGATAGGAAATCCACAATACCATACCTACAAAATTCTCCATAGACACTGGTTTTAAAAATATAGTAGTAACTTTAATATAGTAGCCAACAACTGTATATCTGTGACTGAAACTGTGGGGGAAAGAGATTGTACAGAGAAATGTAATTTTAAAAGGTGCAGAATTGTTCACCACTATAATAAATTAAATGATTTCCCTAAGTATCTGTTCATGTTAAAGTTATGGAAACTGTTCCTTGTACTGCAGATGTTCCACATCCTTCTGCACAATGCAGCATGCTGCCCAACAGGACAATTGTTTTGACTGTGTATTGCTTTACAATTTACAGGATCAGCCTAAGCTGTCAGTGGCCTCAGGAGCCATGCCACCTCAGGCCAATCTTGTTGGTTTTCCTTGTATTTAAAGCCAATTAGCGCTTGTAACCTTGGTTACCATGACATACGTTCTCACCACGAATGTGTTAATAAGGATGTGAAGTTGTTAAGAGTTCATTTGTGTTCCTTTTCTATGCATACATGAAGAATTAGAGCAGGGTAGATGTAGGCCAAAGCTTTTGGGTAAGTCTGCCCCAGTATAATTTAATTATTTAAGAGTGAGAAAGATATGGTCAAGTTTTTACATATTTGACCAGTGATTTCAGTTAGAATTCTCCTGTGGCAGGCTTAAAATGACAGTCCTCACGTAAAGAATTTTCAATTTGCTTTTTCTAACCAAAAATGGATGCTACACAGAAAATTAATGTTACTTTACATTTGTATACACAAAAATATTTTAAATATAGGGGAAAAAAAAGCTTATCTGAATGCTGGATGCAGTAAGATTTTATTATTGTCATTATTATTACTATTTTTATTGTTATTATTATACTGTCATGTTTTATTTAGCTTTATAAATCAAATAGTATTTAATTTTTTTAGCTGTTAGGTTTCTGCATTTATTATCAGTGAAATTTTAAAGAAAATATTTTTCTGTGGATAATCTTCTATAAGAAGACATTGACATAAAATATGTGTTAAATGTCTGTGTAACTGTTTGAATAGCTTGTATTCAACCTCTTATTTTCCCCAGAATATTTCATGCATCTTGTGACTCACAGCAACATGTGCTCACAAGATTGGTTCAAATCTATTTCATATAAATTATTCATAATTTGTTTCCTTTTTGTATAATTGAAGCTCTCATTAATCTTTCACTTAGGGAAAAGGAGCATCATTTCAATGTAGAATTTAACACCTAATAATTTTTTTAGTTTTGAAGACAACAGCTGTGTCTGACTACATTAGACTTGTTCACATAACTTTTGACTGAAAGTTCAAGAAATTATTTTTCTAGCCATTTTTGATAGGTTCATAAAAATCGTATATTTAGTTTAAAGTATGTAAAACTCTCCAGGTTATGTGATGTAGGGCTACAGATACTGAAACAAAGAGGGAATTGCCAGATCACCATTTAGTTTCTATCTGGAAAATGAGTTCTTGAAAATGAGAAAATCAGACAGGGCCAAGTAATTAACCTAAGTTTTTTATAAGGTGAAATGGGTTATTCTCATTCTAGCTCAGTGAAGCCTTCAGTTCCATCATTAACTGAACACGTACACCGTAATGGGGAAGTCAAGATGATAGGAAGCATCAAAGAAATGTCTCTGCTCATTCATTTATTGCCAGAGTAATACCAGCAAGGAAAGCTATGAAAGCATATCTTATTAAAAAATATAAAAAGGCAAAAAAGGTAGTGGTAGAAGATGATAATGCAACTTTATCTTGTTAAAAATCTCAAGGTAATACTAAATGTTTAAGTTAAATTGCAAGTTTACTTATATTCCCATTCCTGAGGCTCTCTAATTTTTGTATGGTATTTTGCTGTCCAATACTACTTGAATTACAAGATCCAGAAAGAGCTTAAGGATAAGCTCTCTACTGTGCTGACTACTCAGTTTGTGTAGCGCAGTCCTGTACACAGAAATATGTATGCATAATTTGTTTAAATAGTCCATATTGATACCATTTGCATGCTTGCAAATATGTGAATATGTGCATGTCAGTTTGTGTAGTGTCTATCTATCTATCTATCTATCTATATATATATTTCAACCCTGCTAGTTTAAATTGTACCTAATCATGTAAGTTTGTGCAGTTTCTGAAACAGGATTCATTCTCACTCTGAAGTGGTTTGTGAAGTAATGATTACTGCAAAATATACTCCAAAATATATTCTTAAGAGGAAAATAGGGTTGTACGTGCACATCTAGAAGCCATTTCATGCATTCATACTAGTACATAAGTTTTGTTACAGACAGGGGTGGAAGAAGAAGGAAGTAGTAAAGCTACAGGGAGCCGTATCTCTCCCTAGATGCATCCCTAACGTATTCTTCTGCTTTGCTATCCTCAGTAAAAGTCTTCCCAACACTACAAGTGATTTGGTGTTAGTTTTGTGTCCTAGGAGGCTACACAGTGCAGCACATCTCTGCAGCTGTTCTTCCCCTGCAATGCTGTGCCGAGTGTCGTGGAGCCATTTCAGCACACATTCAGCACCGTGTTCCACCCAGGCTGTGGGCTGGTTTTCCTGCAGATAATGAGCCTGCACACATCAGGGCTGTCGTGTGAGCCCCTAGCCCGGGTAGAGACAGCTTGAGTCCTCATTGCAGCTCTCTGTCGCTCTTCCTTTTATATAATAGAGGCATCTGTAGCATAGAAGATTAAGTAGGGCCTCTTGAAATCTGCAGCATGTATGATTTCCCTTTTTATATGATTTTGATGGAGAACTGAGGTGGAATAGGATCTGGGGAGATATCAGACCTTCAAATAAAAGATAACCTTTATAAGCAGATTCTTCCAAAAATACACTCTGGGAAGTCTCTGAAATCCAATTTCTCTGTTTTGTAGTTGTCAGTGTCACTGAATACTTGCCGTTTCAGCTGGAGTTGTGGTGTCCCCTTTAAACAAAAATCGGCAACAGAAAGTGTTGGAGCAGAAAAGGAATCATAATTATTGTGTAGGTTAAAGCACTGACTTGTGTTGTATGTAACTTCAATGTAGCTTTGTGAAAGTAATTTCTACTATCATTTCAGCCTCATTAATGTGAACTAATGAACACTGGGGATGAAATTTCACTTAAAACTGTGAGATGCTTAAATCCTCTAGAGACAACGGTGTCAGACTTATCCTGGTTGGTAGTGGAAGGTTTTAATAACTTTGGATAATTAATACAAGGAAGGAGGAGAAAATATAGCAGAAGACCTAGTTTTTTTCCTCAAGATGAATCAACAGATGGGCTGCAGTTTAGTGTTTGTTCCACAGGAGATGGAGATAACTGCCTGAACCAGGCACCCTGCTGCAATTTCAGAGGTGTTAGTTCAAATCTTTGTCTTGGAAAGGCCAGTCCTAGCAATTTCATTACAATGGGTACATGGTCAAAGATGGCCGTATGTGGATGCTGACCATGACTGAGAAGGAAAACTGCTTGTGAC
Organism: Edolisoma coerulescens; assembly: GCA_013397115.1. Lineage (NCBI taxonomy): Eukaryota > Metazoa > Chordata > Aves > Passeriformes > Campephagidae > Edolisoma > Edolisoma coerulescens. The sequence goes on along the minus strand of VWZW01006009.1, from coordinate 148,534 downwards.
CTTGTTTGGCTAATTACGTCTGGGGTTAATCTGTTATTCCCTCCCCCTTGCCCTTTCATAAAGTATGAGATGGGAGTAATAGGATAAGGTTAAGAAGGGGAAATTCAAACTGAACGTGAAGAGCATAATCTTGCCAATAGCATGTCTTAGGTTGCTGTGTGATTTTGTGTTGGGGGTTACAGGAATCCCATGTCTGTGATCCTTGAAATTTGGAATGGAGATGGAAATATTTGCTATGATATTTTCGTTAGCTCTTTTTTCTGTCTCTGATTTTCTGTGCATGTAGGTTTTTTCCTCTTTCTAAAGGAAATACACCTTAGCTTTTCTTGCCCTGCTGATTCTTTAGAAAAAAACAATGATATGAAAAGTACAACTTCTGTACTAGATCAGTTGACTGTGATTTGTCTAAGAACTAAGCATTGTTTAAATAGAAGTGTTGGATTTCATCCTTTGTGAAGGTCTATTTTTTTCCTCATAAAGTGTCTGTTTGCTATTTCTGTGCCTGATATTTCAATTTTTTTCTCTTTTTCAATCTGAATTGACACTGACAGTATTTACTTCTTAACCCTGTAGGTTGAAATTTATGTAACTGAGGTATTGGTCTTTGTAAGGTGTTTTAAATAGGGCACATTACAGTAAGAAGAGAGGCACCAACTGTAGCTATGCTTTCAGCATTTTTATACCCAAATGTTAAACACTAGTTCTCTTTCATGATGGATGGGGAGAAAAAAAGGGATTTTTTTTTTTTCTTGTGACAGTTTTATCTTTTCTGTTGTTTTGGAGAAACATAATTTTATGATGTGCAGCATAATCATGATCTGACAGAAAAAGATGAAAAGCATGATAAAAATTGATTTCATAGATGTATTGATATTACAAAGAGGAAGTCTTTTTTTCTATTTGTTTTCTACTTATGAATAAATGATGCAGTTAAATTTTAGGAAGTGTTTGTTATTCTTAGCTTTAATGTGGTATTTATTTCATGTAAAAAAATCATATTTGAAATTGCAGTGGGATGTGCTCACGTGTGTATTCTGCACTTTTATTATTCAGGCTATAAATGCCTCAATCTAGTAGTATGTAAATGTGATAATAAATGTATTTTGAGTTTTATTACTAAATTGGAATACTGTACCTTTTTTCTCTGCTGTGAGAGAAAAGAAAGATTTTCATCCTACGCATATGTTGGATTTTTTTCATTTAGAATTATAGAATCATTTGGGTTGGAAAAGACCTATAAAGTCATTGAATCCAACCGTAAACCTAACACTGCCAAAATGCAAAGTTTCCCAAAACAACTAACTTTCCTGTCAGTTTGAGGTATTCTTCTTCGATATTTGCTAGGATACTAGACAGTACTCCTGGAAGGACTTTGTTTTGTTAGGATTAAGATTAGGATTCTAAAATATGTATGGAAAAACCACATTAAAATTTCTTTTCTGAAAATGTAGTTGGCTATAAAATATTTTAATTGGAAATGACAGATTATGTCATTTTTCTATGAATTTGTATTCCCTCCACAGAAATTAATTTGGTAGTTTATAGAAATTTTGCCTCCCTTTGTTTCCTGTGTTAAAGAAATGAAAAAAAAAAGGTCAAAAATGTGAAGGAACAAATATTGGGGGAGGGAAAAAAGTAAAATTGATGGACATAGAAAACTGTATTACTTCCATGTAATCCCAAATTACTCTTCTTGGGTATGATTTGGCTCCTTACATTGTCCTGAGTCCCAGAGAAGGATCTCTTTTAGGGCTATCTTCACTATCAATCAGTCCATAATTGGCATTTCCAGTATAACCATTGGAAGAAATATGTAAGGGAAATACATAAATAAAGGGAAAAGGTGTGTTGTGGAACAACAAGTGATTGTAGATAAAGCTCATTTGCTGTATGGGCCATTAATTTGAACTTGTGTTCCCTAGACGAAGAACCCCCCAAACAAGCAAACAAAAGAGAAATCCCCAAACCTGAAATATCTGCATACTTGTTATTCCTTGTGTTTCACAGAGTACAGGCTCTCACTCGTGCGAGTTTGAAGGCAGGCAGAGTAAAGTTACGTATAGTGAAGTTTGTGGTGACGAGATCATTGAGCAGAGGTGCGTTGATGCTGCTCCATCTGATGACAAACTCAGGGTAGATGAAGACAACAGCAGCAGTGCAGGTGCTTCTGAGGGCTCCCAAGGTGCTCTCTTGGTGGTGGGGTGCATCAAAACTGTGTACTCAGACTTCATGTTTAGTGAGGAAATATTTTACCTATTTGATGCTGAAATAATTGAATTCGTTTTTGTATTATGGAAACTTGTGTTTATTTAATCATGTTTGATGTTTGTTTTCTCTGGGTAATAATATTTCAGAATGTGTTAATTGCTTCATGTAATCTTTGTGATCTATAAATATTAATGCTTATGAAATGTTAATAACAGCTGATAAAAACAAAATGCAGAAAAATGAGCTATTCGGTTAATCAATTTTAATTATAATTGCTTGAATAATTACTAAATTGTCAAAACATCAATAATTATGCACCTTGAACTACAGTAGTGTGGCATAGGTTGGGTATTTTATACCGACTTAGTATGATTTCCCTTCAGTTTTGTTGCTGTTGTGGGCTAAGGCCATTTTCTTTAGAACTGAGATTATAAAATGCTGAAGGTCTCATCTTGTGAATAGCCAATTCAGGACAATCATGTCATTTTTAAAGAAGTGCTAATGTCCCAGTACTTTAAATGTCTCATGGTGCTCCCTATCCGAAAATCCTGGTCTGTAATCAAAAGAAGTGTTTTCAAAAGTGTGAAGATAAATTTTGCTTTTAAGTCATTGTTTTGGGATTTCAATAAAAATGGGCTGATTTTCAGGGAACAAATAGAAGTTACATGTTTAGAATATCTAAAGTGATGTATCTTAGAGCTGATGTTACTGACATCAAGGTCCTACACTGGAATTTTTTGAAATAATGAGAGAGTGATTCAGACAGGAATTTATTATTATTATTATTATTATTATTATTATTATTAGGGAGAAATGGAATGAGGAAGACAATGGAGGAAAAAAAGGGAAAAAAGTGAATATGTATAAATACAGATGTCAACTCCACTTTGATAAGTATCTTGTACAACTCTGACTTCACTTGTTCTCAAAAGAAAGTTTATTTTCTTCCAAATGCTTTATCACACCATATTCACAGTTCACCTTGGCTTCTATATTAAGCAATATCAATTAGCTGAATATTCACTGTGTTGACACTTCCAGCTAAGTGCAGTTTTAATGTTCCGTGGGTGCCTACCCTTTTTGGCATGCAAGTATGTTTAAAATACAGTGTAAAAAAATTTTGAGATATCCATCACTAATCTGTTGTTTTTGAAGATCTCTTCTAAGGAAACTGAGTTTTTTTGTGCACCATCATTGACGGGAATCACTAATAGTCATCTTGCTGTACTTTAGTCATTGGAACATTCATTTTTCCTGCTTGATCTTGAATGTTGATCATGTTTATTTCTCAAAATAGACATAGAGAACATACAGCATGACACAATTAATATAAATGTGGTTTTTTGAAACCTTTTTCCCGTGGATCCAAAAAGTGATTAAAATACAAAGAACTCTGCAAAGTGCAACATTAAATCTTTGCTTTAATGCTGTAAGTGGCCTGAAAGCTTTTTGTTCAGCATGCACAAAAAGTTTTCATGTAACACATCTCCATTTATAGGGTTGAAACAAGAAATGCTAACTACAGTACCATCTTGAAAGTATGCTCTCTTCTTCTTTAAAAGAAAAAAAAAAGCATCTTTTTCTTGGTGAGTTCAGATATGAAAGATTTTTCAACTCAGTGTTTAGAGTTTGAAGAACCATTTGCTAAGAGATTGGTTTTTAACAATGTGGATTACAGTAACGTTAGTTACTGCTTTGGTCAGTCGGTGCCTGACGTGGAAAATGCGCTGCTTACCAGATTCTCAGATGCATAAGATGTGCAGTTGCTCTAGCAATTTTGTATATTTATTCTCAATTCAGAGTGGTTGCTAAAGCAATTGGTTTCTTGCAGGTAAAAAAAATAATTGAAAGCAATTTAGTTTTGTACATGAGAAAATTCAATATGGTTTGGCTATCTATGTATTTATTTTTGGGAGGCAATTAACCACATAAAGGCCGATCAGAATGGGATCTGTGCACACCTACATGTTCATTATTCTGGAGTGACTAGCAAATTGTCTGCATTAAAAATGTGGTTTGGAGTCCAGAATGTACTTTAATTTAAAAAAAAAAAATCCACTACAAGCAAAGAGCCTCTTTTGTTTTTCAAATCTTTTATTTTTTGTCATCTAGAGATCATATTATTAGGAATTTTGTTTCTAGGGGCAATTGTCTGGGGGTTTTGTTTTCTATTTTTCATTTTTTTGTTGTATGGTACAGGTAAACTCTTTCTTTGCCAAAATATGTATAAAGGTGGCAGAATATCTGAGGATTTTGTTTTCTGTGAGCTCTTAGGGGATCAGACCAAGTTCACTAGTGATTTTTTCATATTTGAAGCAATGTAGTGGGATGGATGTGACCTTACCTGCATGCTTTTTGTTCTAAATTGAGAGCTTACTAACCCAGTATATGACTTTTTCTGATTACAAGTTTTTATTTTGCTTTAATACAGATTGTCTCCTGCAGAGAAATAAGCTAAAAAGCATTCTGGCAAGCTTGCAGACTTGCAGTATAGCTCTCTGGTAAAGTAAATATAATTTTTAACTTAATCTGTTAGAACTTCTCTTAAAAAGTTAATGTATTCGTTTGAATTAAATAAAGTAATGCACCTTTGAATATTTTTCTGCATTATTTTATTAGATACAGTTTAAAAGCAAAAATAAATGGAGTAGACTCCGTGGGATAAACTCCTATTGTGGCTTCTTGTAAAATAATACGCAAAATGTATTTCTTTTAATTCAGTAGCGCTAAAAACACAGCAAAACAGTTCTCCAATGCAGCTTAGTAGCTTCTGGTTTTCCCTACAGCTAGTAAAGTGTCTACTTAGTTTCACAGCATTTTGGTTTTTTTCCAAATAACTTGAACAGCTTACCTACCAAATAACGACTGTGTTACCACAAAATTGTCAGTGGTGGCGTAGACATTCCTGTTCCAACAAGCTGAGCACTTCTTTTAGGCCTTTCTGCGCACTGCCACAGCCTCAGGTTTAGTGCTTAGACCCCTTTAAAAACCTAACAAATGATAAAAACAAAAACATGAAATAAGAAACCCAAGAATCAGTAACTTCTGGCGCACAGGAATGATGTAAAGTTCTGCAGTTTTTGTTTTAGTTATGCAGGAACATTTCATAAACCTTTCATTTGCCTTGGACTGATTGCAGCCACCAAGAAATGTAGCTGCTTCAAGATTTATTGGCTGACTGTTTACATTATTCCATTAACCACCTCAAGCTGCTTCAAGGACATTAGTAGTGCTAGCATTACTGTTGTTATTATTATTATAATTATTTATATAAAAGAAGAAATCAGAACATTTGCATTATTTTTTCAGTAATATTAAATTTATAAATAGTTTGGGAAAGGACAAATATTTCCATATCAGACATGAGAATTAAATTACTGCTAAGTTTTCTGTGCCATGAGAAAGAAATGAGGAGAGAAAATACATTTTACTATTTTTTTTTCTAAATGGGTTGTGTGAGGAGAATTAGGTATGTGATACTGAAAACCAGCGGGCTTACATGTTCACTCCTTTCCCCTTCAGCCCCAATACCAAATGAAGCCCAAGACCCAAGACTAAGAAAGGATGGCTTTTTAAATACATTATTTAGAAAGCTGAGAGTGAAAATTTAATGTATTTCAATGCATTTGACCTGTAGGTTATCTTTAAAACAATATTAAAAAAAAAATTAGATTCGGCAGGATGTCTGTGAATAACATGTCTGCTCAAGAAAGCTTATTAGTTTTCTCTAATAGCCTTCCAGTCACTGCCTCTGGATTTGGATGTCCTGAGATTGTTATATTAATGGAAACAGTGTAGTTGAAACTGCTTTATAATCCTCAGTGAAACCTGTGCTGTCAAGAGATATCTGTGATGAAACTTTCCACAATCATGAAGCGGTTTTTGACATTCATGGAACTGCTTTTTTCTTGGAAACATATATTTTTGTATTGTGTTCTGTAAAGCTCACCTTTTGAACAAAACCATGAATTTTGCTTTGTCTTGTAAGAAGTAAATTTATTTTTAATAGAAGTCAAGTAGTTGTTGAATTCCTTTGCTTAAAAAAGTTTTTAAAAAAATTTAATTAAAGTCCTGGTTTGTTTTAAGTTTTTGGAATTGTTCTAAATAGCAAAAACTAAAACCTTTCAAACAATTTGAACTTGAAAATCACATGCAGAATATAAATATGCGACATTGCCCTTCCTGATATCCCATCGTTCCCCATCCCATTACTTCCCATCCCAGTCTCAGGTGTGCACATCTTGTCTTCCCCAGATCCAAAGGTCTTTTCAGTTAGGAGGGAATTATGGTAGGATTTGGTCTTTCGAGTTTCAAAGCCTCAGTAATGGACAGCACAGATGTCTTTGGGAGGAGAGGGAGGAGGGCAAGGTTTTGAACACAATTTTCTGCTATTCTACCTTTCATCTTATCAACTGTGTATAATTTTTCAATATACATTAAGTCCCAGATATGATGTTTTCAAGATGAATACATTTTTAAATGAGCCTCACTTTTAATCAAAGCTTAAATACCAAACATTGGAAACATTTTTGTTCTGATTTGAAAAATCTTGTCTGATTTTCAGATTAGAATAGATTTGGGCAAAACCAGTATGCATGAAAATCCACTGAGGAAGGTTCAGTAATTAAAGATACATGGCTGATTTTGATGGAACACCCAACTCTTTCTTACCTGAGTAGTCCTCTTGGTTGCAAGATGGTAATCATACTAATACTTGGTGAGCTAAGATGAGAAATCTAACCAAATGTTCATTTTAGTGCTGTAGAAGGGCATCTTTTTCAATGGATAAGGTAAGTAAACATGCTCATAACCATATTCCTTAGCCATGTTTTGTTGAAAGTGTGTCTCTAAAATTGTATGCACATGTGACCTGAGGGATGAGAAAAGATGAATATACTTGGACTTTCCAGAAGTACTTTTATTTTTTTTTAAATTCCTTTTCCCTATTCCATTTCTCTCACTCATTGCAGTAGCAATGAGCACATTAACAAAGGAAATTAACCTTTTATATTGCCACAAGGAAGTGGAAGTTTAGTGTAAATAACAACTGCTGACTTTTTTAAAAATAATTTTTTTAGTATGAAGGTACTGATTGTATTTGGGGGATGATTTTGGATTAAAATTTAACCAAGACTTTTTGGTTTTTGAAAATGTTTAGGCAGAAAGGTTCTTGGAATCAGGGCAGAATCTCTGGAGGAGTAGTTTGTCCTTGATTATCACTTCTTGTAAACCTTTCTCTGAATACATGCAGGAAGAAGTTAAATTAATAATTTTGTTCCCACGTGAGTTCTTTAGGTGCTTGGCCGTAGAGTTTCTCACATCAGGCATAATCAAAGGTGAAACGAAAAGGTTCATGACTCTATTTGAAGACAGATCTTCTATGATTTGTTTGTACAAAAAGCATCATTAAAAGACTGATCCTGTCTTCTATCTCTAAATTCAGCAGGGCAGAATAGTCATATGTGTTTCAAAAGTAATTGTTGTGCCTCACATAACCTGATTTTGAGATGCCTCAGCATTGTATATTGCTTACAGGGTACCAGATTCTTTGGCATTGGACAGTACGCTTAGCTAAAAGTCAAATTTTTATTTTGGTATGGGACAGAATAATTTATGCAGACCCTCTGCAATACCTATGCACTATAACGCTTGCTGGGAATTTACCCTCCCAAAGTCTGATCTAAATCTTAGTTTCATTTCAAAGTAGTTATTTTTATGCCTTACATATTTATATGGGAAGTAGTCTTTCGATTGTCTTCATGATTTAGGCAAACAGGTGATTTACCATGCAAACATGGAAAGGGCTTTATATTCAAAGGCTTTACTGGAGTCACGTGCTGTCATTGAAAGATCTCTCACTGGAAAACGACAATTAACGTTTTTGATGTGATTTTAATGTGATGAAAAGCTAAAAGGGTGGAGATCAAGATGTGCAGCTGTGCAGGGAGAAAGGACTGAATGCAGGGTGTATATGAAAGCAGCAGAGTACTGTCAGACTACTCTGAATCCAGGGCTGCAGGTGACCTGTTTAGTTTACACACTTTTTAGCTTAATTATGCCTTACTTAGAGGCATGATTTTTTTTTTCTTGTCTGCTAAACTTGCATAGGCAATTAATATAATATCACAGGGAAGAGTTTTTCTATGATTCCATGTCTTACATTGGTTTTTTCTGCCTCTTCTTACTTGTGGAGTCCTTTAATTAGTATACTTGCACTTAAAAGCGTATTTTTTGCTTACACTTTTCATTAGTTGTGTGAAAATTATTTTGGTATCTTTTAACAGCAGCCTCAGAATATTTTAAAACTAAGGGTTTTAAGTGGGATAATAGCAATGAGATGCTTAGGTTTTGTCACTGAGTGTTCAAGCACTTTTGAAACATTCAACCTGTTTTAGAAATGGCTTGGGACTTGACAGATTAGGAGGAATGTTAAATGTGCTTTTTGTTGTTCTCCGTCACATAGGCATTAGGATGTATAAATGCAAGTACTTAATTAAAAAAACCACTAGATGTTTTTTAATAATTTTATACCCATGTAATAATTTCTTGTTCTGATGTGTGCTTATTATGCCGAAGTGTGCTAGGTTTCATAACTTCCAAGTTAAGTTGTCAAGGTTCTTGTTAACCATAACAGTAGTTCATTCAGGTATGCAGTAAGATACTGGATTTTAAAAAACCTATTAATTCCACTAATTTAGTGAGCTAAAAAAAAGACATTAAGTTCCTGATAGATTGCTAAATATGAACATATGCTGTGTTGTTTGTGTATGTTAAAATGTCAACACTGAATTATAAGTAATGCTGCATCCAGCCATATGATCAAATACTTTAAGTAATGCAATACTTTAGTGGTTTAAAAATAACACCTTAAATAAACTATTTGGGTATACATTGCTTCTCTTTACGACTTCCCTTTTCACCTACTCAAGTAGTTGAAAATAAGCTAAGATACAAATTTTACATTGCTTACATCTAGTGGGAAATTTGCAATTCTCCCATGGCACCAACAAGATCATCTCTCCCAAATTCCCAAATTTATCCATGAAAATAAGAAATAATTTTTCCATATTATATCCTACTTTTTAAAGCTCAGTCGACACAGGAATCTGCAGAGTGATTTAAGAACATTTTTGAAAAAAAAGCATTTTTGAAAAAGAAAAAATATGGTTTTTGTAAAAGGTAAACAAAACCTTTTACAAAAATAAAAGGTAGGGAAAGATGAAGATTCAATTTACTAGGGAAATAAAAATTAACTTTTAAAATTAATATTCTTACTTTAGTAGCTCTAAGCATGCTTAGGCTGTTAGAGTAGGGGTTAGGGTATGTTCAGGGTCACTAATTATTTTTCTTTTCTTAAACAGAAATTGACTTAAAAATATAACTCAGAGTTTTCACGTCATGTTCCAGCCTTCTGACAGTAGGCTGGCACGGGACTCGTTATGAACACTGGTAGCAGCATTCACCAGGAGCATGAGTGTATCACCAGGCACTTTCTATTATTTCGTGTATTTCCAGTGTTCCAATGGCTTCACTGCAATTTCGTGGCTGTCTAGCCATGCCCACATAGCAGGGTTCAGTTTCCTAGTGAAATAAAAGAAACCAACGATAAGCAATTCACATCATTCAAGCTGAGGCTTTACGCCGAATGTGTAGATTTGCGTTAAAGCTTTTGATGTCGTTACCAAATTGAATGGGAATTGTAGATGTTATTTTCTCTGTTGTGAATCAAGCCTGAATGAATCACCGGTGGCACCATTGCATTTGGTTGATAAGATAAGCAGAATGCTGAGCGTAGTGAGAGGAGATAATGCACTAATGGACAAATTTTCACGTGTCCTGCATTGCAATCTGCACCGTAACAAGGCAGTATGTATCAGCAGAGCCAGTTCCAGTGCTGCAGATGTGTAACCAAGATTCTCTTAGAAAAGAAAAAAATGTCAGCCCTGCTGGATCTCTTTCATTTAGGGAAGAATAAAACGGGTTTTTTTTCCAATTTCTTACTTCATCATATGCTGCAGAGTCATCGCAATCTCATAATCTCTGTGGTTATTCAAACACATGACATTAGCGGAACTTGTTTATTTGTCAGAGACTGTAATTTTGGAATTCTGCTTGGTTAAAGGAATGCTATGATGCATTGGCCACTGGACATGGTTTGATTTGGAAGGTAAAATTAACTTTGCTGCTTATAACATTGCCCTGGTGTCACAAGTGTGTTTCTCATTTCATTTCTGGGCTAGGTTGGGGGCAATCAGAGTTCTAACAACATGGGAATTCAGTTTTTTTTATTGAGTGCTCATCGTTGCAACCAAATCAAATGAGGAAATCCAATGTCATTTCCTATTACCAGAGCTGAATAGAATAAACAGAGATTAGATATTCACCAGTATCCTAAGGTACATGGTTTATGCAGTAGCTTGCAACTTAGTATGTTTTATATCAATATACTAGTGAAATGCACAGTGTTACAAAATCAAAGCAAATGTATTTTGGTGTTTGCATCATTTATGAAATTTGAATGTAAAGTGGTAGAGATTTTAGAACAGTTTGTGTTTATAATTTCATGTCAACTGAGTTGACAGTTGTGGAATCATCTGGGAAGTATAGAAATGCGGCAGGGGAAGAAGAAACTTTTCCCCATAAATAAAATACTTTTTTTTTTTTTTTAATGAATAAATGTGCTCTAGTGAAGTCTCCTTTACAGGGTTTTTGCTGCCTAGTTTCTCCTATGGGTTGAATTGAAAATTGTGCTCCTTCAAAGTTTTGAAGCAATAGTAAGATGTAAAATTCACTACAAAAAGCTGGGAGTCTGTCCAGTTGGTCGTATTTACTCAAATGGTGGTATTTAAAAAAGAGCAGGCCAGAATTTAGTTTATTTTTATACCTTTTAATAATAGCTTCTTATAGTAAGATTTAAATAATGGAATTATCTGTCACTTTCAAAAGAAGAGGGAATCAAGGATTCGTAGAGTTATAAAATTTTAATGGAAACATCTTGCAAGGTGCAAATGTTGTGTCATAGCTGGGGATAATTTTGGCATAGGGAATATTTTGAATAAAAATGTATATCTGTTTAAGAATAGTTTTATTGACAACTATTCTAAGGAAAACTTGAAAAAATGCATATTTGTTACAAATACTAGTAATTTTGAAATTTAACAGTAAATTGCTGTACAAGGCAATAAATATTTAGCTAGCTAAAGCAGCTAAACTCTCAATGTTCATTTGAGTGAATATTCACAAACACAGTTTCAAAGCTCAGTTTTGTTGGAGTGCTTATGGATGTGCTTATGTCAGAGTATATGGAAGGCAGAATGAAAAGTCACAAATGTGTTTGAGAAAGAAAAGGTAACAATGAATAGAAATAGCCTTTGGATGAACAAAGAGAAATGACAGATTAGAGAAGCCCAAATCCTTTCTGTGACTAATAAGGTCCTTGAGCAGTTTTGAAAACTGAGGAGATACAGAGTCAAGGATTATGTGTTTGGTAATTATTTTGAAACTGGCTAACTAAAAAAAGGGGTAAGTTCTGTTGATACTAAGAGATTATTCAGTGTACAGAAAATAATGAATTATAAAAGAATTAACTATTAATCTCAGGTTTGATTTAGTACTAGATTTCCATCTTGGATACAGTATGTAATTTTGCATCATGTTCCTGAAGAATGCTCTTAGCGAAATACCTAGTGTTAAAAAATGTGGTTTTCTTGCTGAAAGCTGTTTTCTTCCCAGTTTAACATAAAAGTGTATCTAAGCTTTCAGTGGAAAATTGAGCTTCTGTGTTTGAAATAAGGGAACATGGAACCAGGTTTTTGATATTGAAGTTAGTTGCCACAACTGCCTTATTTATACTGTATTTTGCATATTACATCAACAAAATCTTTAATAAGCTGCCTTGATACATGTAGTCTGAGGCCTGAGGGGTTGGACTTGTACACTTGCTTGAGAGCAGAAGGCAATAAAGTGCTTGTGCCATTTTGTGCTTCATAGGAATTTCTAAACCATAACTTGGGTAATTTTTGCATTGGAAGCATTGCTCAGGCCATTCATTATTCTAGGTATTGCCCAAGTTTGAAACAAAAGTTTTTGTTTTGTTGACATTAATAATTTGAAGCTTTAAAAAATTGTGTTTCCAGTGGAAGGTAGACTGTTTGAAGGAAAAAAATTTCCTACTAAGCAGCAATCTTGGTGAAAATGAATCACTCTCTCTAATGAAAGCTACAAAACATTCTTTCAAAAATAAAATATATGTTTAGAGGTGACTTACTCCATCATGGAGTCCAGTAGTGTGATATTATAATTTTCATGTTATTCTTTGATTTATTGTCAACAGTCACATTTTTTTCTCCTTTTACTGGGAAATTGTTCTTCTAGCAATTAAGAATATTCTGTGTCCTGCCTAAATTTATGCTATGGATATTTTAAACCCATTTATTTTCTGCCAACTGTGGCTTATCTTAAATTTTCCCACCTCTAGTTACCTATTTCAGAAGTATTTATAGGTAGCAGCTCTCCCATTTTGGCCATAATTTTGGTAATTTATACCTGTCAAATTCTTTGAGCCTTTCTAGGAGTATTGGCTTTCTCTAGTGATTCTATTGCCTTTCTGCCCCCAGTTCAGTTTCAATTAATCTTTCTTATGTTTCTGTCCTTGCACATGCTATTAGAGATATGATCTCATCAGTGCCTAGCGCAATGATAATATTTCCGTGATAATTTTCAGAAAGGATGCATATTTCTTTTAGTGTCAGTTAATAAAAGGGTTATAAGGAAACGTGTTATTGAAGAATTTGGATTAAAAGTTGCTATATATGAAATATTGTGCTAAACCAAATGTGTCATGTAATAAGAATAGCAATTACCATTTAATCTTGAAAAGAAGGAATTGTTCAGGCAAGAAAAGAAGTAAAGTTTTCAGCTAGAAATTAGTTGCTGAAGCTGAATTAGAATACTGAGCTGAAAGTTCAGGAAGGAGCTTCCATGAGCTTTACATGATATGAAAAGCTTTATATGATATAAAAAGTAAAAACAACTATGACAAAGCTAGTTAGATTTTTGTTTGTTTCTTTGTTTTGTTTTACCGCTGCAAATATTGAAAGTTAGATATGGCAATTTAAAATGGGTTCTATAGCTAGCCCAAAATTAACACTTTCAGAAAAAAAGATGTGCTGTTATGAATTCCTCAGGAGAATCTTCCTCAGGATTAAAATCTATATTCTTTGAAACTGTAAGTGTGAGAACTGATGAATATGAGAGTAAATCACAGGAATGAGACCATGTAAATCAGTATTAAGGCCTAGACAAAAATTCTAGAACACTATGCACTTTGTCCAGATTTCAGAAATTCTGACTCAAAAAGATTTAGATTAAATCTTGAGGCTTGAGCCTAATCTTCAAGGCCTGGGGGGGAGGAAAAAAAAAAATAGTAGCAAAATTGGAAATAGCAGTTCAGCTCAAGGAAAGATAAGGATAGATTACTTCAGCAGCAGGGAAAGACCATGCACATACTGGATGTCATAGCAAACTGGTTTAGGAGTATTATAACTTTCTCATAATGTGGGATTTTCTGTTATGATCTGATTAACAATGTCAAGATGCTACTCAGCTTGGGTAAGGGTGGAAAAACTTAGAGTTCCAGAAAGGGCAAGTTGACTAATGAGCTATAATTCAGTTCCCAGAAGAACGAGTTGTGAGGTACTGTATGGAGTGCATGATTTAATTTCATGGTTGGGATGAATTACCATTTTGTCGGTACCAAAATGTGAAGGTCTTTCCTTGCTTTATGTGGAGTTAATCTTCTCTTTCTTTCCCACAAACAAAGTCAAACTTGGGGCCAAGAGGCTGAAAAGACAATTAATATTTGTCCATATTGTTGATAGTTCCCTTTCTTCTCCCAAAGCCCCTGAGACTGTATATCCTTCCTTAAATGTTTCCTCTGAAGTCTCTTTTCATCCTAGGGGCTTGTGGGACTATGAATTAAGCCTTCAGGACCAACAGAGGTCTTTAGGACTAATAAAGTTCAGCTTTTTCTTTTATTTGTATTTTATCTTGTTCTTATTTCTTGCTTGTTCATTCAGTTCCTTCAAGTTTTCTGTACAATACTCAGTGTAGTGTCTAACGAAATTTTATAGCACTAATCTACTCATCTGGGTTTTCAGAATAATTATTCTCAGGAGACACAACATGAAGCATGCCTGGCATAACTCTTCTCTCCCTCCCCTCCATTCCTCTTTGCTGGCATCATATAAAATTATATTCCCACATCAATATTTAGCATCTGGTTTCATTTATTAAAGTGTACCTGGAAATCTTTACTAAGTTCACCAAAGGTCTTGTCAAAAAAAAAAAAAAAATAGAAGTATTTAAGTAAACTTCTCTGAATCTTTTGTTAGATGAGTTAAGGACTTTAAGAAAGGAAGGAGTTACTAGTTTTCTCTATGACCTGTAAACTAGAATGAGAAAGAGAGCTACTATTCTTGATTATCCTGCCCATTGGTGAGGAACTTATTAAGTGGATATAGTTTCTGATGATGATTCTCCTTTATCTCATGCAGAAACGATATCTAAATTCAGGTTAGTTCAGAACTATATTGGAGTGTTCAGTAAAGTTCTTCGAAGCATACTATGGTGAAAAAACCTTGCTCACCTCCAACAACAAAAATAAATCTTGTCAGAATAGGATAAAAGAATAGGATAAAACTAGGATTCTTCTCCACTTCCTTGTCCTTTATTTCTTTCTTCCCCAGAAACAGAGTGGTATTATCCTGGGAGAGCTACTAGTTTTGTGGTTTGAATCAGACAAAACAGGGAGTCTCACAGTTGGATAAACTGATACCACCAACTAACCTCTCTTGTTAGGTGAGTGGGAATCCTTTCCAAGTGAAATTTTCTGCAAACGCTATGAAATGGTTTTGTTTCAAGGAACATCTAATACACAGAAAATCGAAAAAGAGTCTCAACCATTTTTAGTAATAACTTGGTGCATTTATGTTTTTGTGATGGTACCTACATGTCTTTATGTGAGGTTTTGTTGACTAACTTCTGCACAGTAATCATAGGAAGGATGGAAAAGCTGAGTTATTCTGTATATAGGTCCTATTACATAAATGTTATAAAGTATGATGAAAGAATTAGATATTCCTTGCTGTCCTTTGAGTGCGTGCAGAATAAGGCCTGCCTGCTGTTGTAAAATTCTTTAGCTACGTGTGCACACTGAGAATTTAGGCTTCCATTGGGGAAGTTATTTATTATATATTTTTATATATTTTATATATTTATATTATTATTTAGTTTCTGGTTTTGGTACCTGAGAGCAAAAAAGGCTATTCTCTGCCATGTTACATACCTGATAATTACAAGTTTGCAATGTTAAGTGCAAGAATATGCTGTGTAAAGTGGTACCCTAAGTAGAATGTGCAGAGATATTAGCACTGATTAACTATTGTGTCACAAGTAGGCTGAAATGCTGTCTTTTTTGGGTTTGCTACAGGCCTAATACAGGTATGCTGAGATGCTGATAAATTTTTTTTTAATTAAAACAATTTTTTCATTAAAAAATTGTATTCTAAACAAAGAATAAAATATCATATATCTGCATTCTTGCAAATGTACATGACAGTGATTTATTTTTTAAGAAATGTATATAGGACATTCTGTAGATTTCTCCTACCAGTTTAAAGAAGTAGTAGTGTGGATAATCAGATATCCATCTCAGTCAGAATCTGTAGAATAAGTTTGTTTACAACAGCCTTTGACTTATTTATAGTTCGTCAATTTTTTTATGGTTTACTCTGCATTTTTTTAAATTGGCAATTGAAAGATGTCTTGTTATCAAGCACTAAGTAGTGGGACCACACTGTCAGAGGTGAAGTATCTTGTGTAATAATATGCTCTCTGGTTTGAAAGGAAGAAAATAAAGTTCTGAAAACTGTGCTTTGAAGAAATGGAAAGCTAATCTAAATGACAGAAAATTAACTAGTCTGTTACTGAAGCTGATCTCTAGCTCTATTTTTTCCACTAAGGACAAATTTGCCAACTAACTTCAAGGCAAAAATATAATCAAAATTAATCCGAGTTACGTTATGCAGTATTTGTAACCCCTGTATGTATTTTGGGTGTTTTGCTCAGCTATTGTAAATCATTGAATTTAGTTTCCTATAAATGGTAAAAAAATTTCAAAATGTTGTCAGTTAAGGACAATGTTTAATTTACTCTGAACTTAGTGAGGAAAAAGTGTAGACATAGCTACAGATGAAGAATTCACCAGGAGTTTCCCCACATACAGATGGATTAACAGCAAAGGATTCACATCACGTATGATTTCATCTTATCTTTGGACAGTCTGAATTCATGAAAGTTTTGTTGTATTGCAGATTTTCACATTTACATAGAAAAAAAATCTCCTCACAGTTTTCAGGACTGTTGAATTTCCAGTTAATGGAAACTAAAGTTACTTCCAGTAACTTTAAGTTAATATGAGAAAAATAATTTGTTTTACATTTGCAAAGATATCTTCCAGGACTGAATTAGTGAAATACTGTCATGCATAATATTGCACAACAGCTCTATTGCGTGAAAAGTTCTCATTTATCCCCGTCTTGGTAATTGAAATGACAAATTTCAGTGCGATAATTATCCAATTTATGTCTATTAACGTAAGAAGGTCCAAATGAAGACAAACTAAAAGCCCACGTAGCTGGTGTGCAGTCTCAGTGGCTCGTTGTGAATGCCATGAGAAGGGTAAGAGGGGAGCTGTTAGTGTGACTCCCCAGAATATTCTCCTGGCATCCAGTACCTTGTAGTTCAGTGAATTCCGAGCCAAGAAATAATTATTTCTGTGTTCCCCTGGAATGAACTTTCCTTCTGTTAGTATATTCAGTCACTTTTTAATCCCCTGTAAGCTGTGAAAAATTTCTGATGTGCTTATTAAACATTACCCACTTACGGTATTGACTTTGTTCTAAATCTACTGTGATCTTTTATGATTTGGTGTTCTCTAGTTCTTGTACTGGTAGACTAGTAAATAATTTCCTATTTTCTATGTCTTTTATGGTTTTGTAGCCCTATAACATATTTCAGATTATTGTCCATCTTCTACTTTGAACGGTTATTTGGTTGTTTCTTGCGCAAAGGCCTTTCCATCTAATAACCACACAAATTTTCCAGCAGATTTCTCATTCTTGGGGGAAGAAAGAGGATTACTGTTGCTCTGTTGCTTATTGGCATTTTTTTTTCTTGGCTCCTATCTTTTTACATATAATCACCCAGAGGGTGTATTCACATTTTCATCACATGGACACAACTTCAGTTTTTTGTAGGTATCCTTCACAGCTGTACATTGAGTTTTTTCAAGCACTAAAGGGTACTGAATTCAATGTGAAAATTTACCTGAGTCTCAAATTTTGAAGTCAGAAACAGTACATATTTGCTAAGGCAAGAATAAAAAATACCTTGTTTAACTGCTTCATAAGCAAAAATGCAGAAGATTTTGAGCTTCAAAGAGGTATAAATGAATCTCAGTAATTTTCATATGGATTAATATTACTGTTAATTTCTCTGCAATTTTGGATAGATATAACTTTTTTGTTATATCTGAATTTGACAGTGCTAAACAGAACATGAAGTGCTGCAGAGACACAGTCAGACCTGAGTAGGTCATTCATAGCTCAACAATTATTGTACCAGCTAAATAACAGAATAAGGCTCCCAAATTTTTTTTGTTTGTCTTGGTTAGCTTAACTGATAAGCAGTTTCACAGGAAGCTCAGAGCATAATAGAGAAAAAAGCAACGGATGGTCAATGGTAGCAAGAGAATAGTTTTTCATGGTGGCCAAGATGAATTTGCAAAGGTAAGACTAGGGGAGAGGCAAAGAACCTTTGAGAGGAAAGTGCCTTTTTTTCCCTAAGTAAAAAATATATCGTACAGTGGAATTTCTGTAAAGCAGTTCTTACAGCAGAGCTGACAGCTTACAGTACATTTTAAGTGTATATTTAATAAATATGAGTCTTCTCATGATTAATTCGTTGAAACAACTGGAAAACATTTTGTTTTAATGGTGGTTCTGTTTTGTGTTATTTTCATCATTAGAAACACCATGAGCCATTTATTCTATTTGTCATTATTTACTCCTAATGCTTTTTAAAGTACCTAAGAGTAAAAGAGGAGACCTGAATTTACCAGGGTTTTTTTATTTGCCAAATATACAAACTTGTTGTCATGGAAATCAGTGCACAACTCAGACGCCTGAAGGGAGCTCCTCAGTGGATTATCAGGAAAACGTTTGACTCTGTTAATAGGTAAATAAAGTACAGGTGTTAGAACACATTTATTTTAGGATGCAGGGGAAGTTACTAATATCCCAATACCTACTTTCAAATTCCAGTATGTACTTGTAAAAACACAGCTTTGCATTCACTGCTCCTGTTCCCTGTCACAGATTCTTAGCACCACAAAAGAACTTGTACAAATTATAGCCCTTGGAGAAATGCACTGTAAAACTGAACTGAGAAGCTGATGTAAGTATGAACTCAAAGCTGCATCCACAGGGGCACTCAAAGAGCAGGAGTGTGTTGCAGAAGTGATTTGAAGTGGCGTAAATGTGTTTTTTCTTTTTATGTTTAAAATGGAACAGTAGATCTTGGTACTGACTGAGCATCTCAGAGGCAGGATGGGGATTTCTTCCTTGGATCTTTCACATCCCGTAGCTGATTCGGGCTCCTGGAGCTAAGGTTTGCCATGGCACAGCTGAGGGACTTGCAGCAAGGCCATGTTGTGGTTTTTTCCTGGAAGTATTCCCTAACATTTCCGCAATTAGGAGCTAATCTCACTTGCTCTCTGCTTACATTGTGGAGATTCTTACTGAGCAGCTCAAATACAAATTTGAGAAGGGAAGAAGATCCAGCTGCACTATTTCTTCTTTCTGGTTACTTGCAGAGGCCAATTGCACGATGAGAACATATCACAGTCAGAGAGTGACTCCAGGGAGATAGTGCTATCTGTTGTATGAGGGAGAGCTGGGACATTTACATGACTCCTCTCCCACATGGATCTCCTTATACAAAGAGCTGTTATTATTTGCCTTATAGATGCTTTACATCACAGAGGCTTAACGTATTTTACCTGTGTAGCACTTAATCTTCTGCTTTTATCTGAGCCTTCTGAGCACATTTTAATCCAATTTCCCTGAAGCATAATGCAGGGAGGGAAGTGATCTCACCTCATGGTCGCTGTGAGTAGTGCAGGCTGAGAGAATTTAATGGCTGAGATGTTCATATTCACAGGTACTGTAGTTGTGACTGTCTTTTTGCAAATAATGCAATGGGGAAGGGGCTTCCACTGTCCTGTCCAACTAGACCATGTGTACATTGATTTTAAAAGAGAAATCATATCGGAGCTGTTATTGGGGATTATATTTTCATCTTTTATCACTAGTAAAGTTTCTCCATGTAATCACAGTATGAGGTTATATTCATCATCCTGCTAATTGGCACCATTTTCAGAAGTTCTGTCAGTTTGTCCTTATCTTTCCTCCTTAGTTTGTCTCTAATATGGATGAGTAAGCTGAGTTATGTGCTGTAGTGCTTGAATGTATCACAGATCAGTGGTTTTAGCACATCTATTTTCTTTGAATGCAAAAGGTTAATTTCATTTCAGTGTAGGTTCAATCTGGATACTGACCTTTACAACTGGAAAAACAGATAGAATCATAGTTTAATTAACCTTCCAACCAGGACACATATTTGAAGCATACTCAAGAAGCCATATGTTTTAAATACTACTGGGAGTCACATTGGAGTAGTGGATCATTTGTATCCAGAAACATTATCATTGTCCTGCATTAGACAAAAGGAGAAGTTTATTACTGAAGTGGTGAAGCACACAGCTGAGCTTGGAAAGAACTAAGGTAAACTGAAAACAGAGTACTGAAGTTACGTCTTCATACTTTGTCTTTATTGTGAAATAGGAACAGCAAAGAAGATACTGAAACTGTCTCATTCTCTATTGACATTTTCTCTAGCCTGTCCTCTTTTTCAGCTCATTGTTGTAGTTTTCCATGGCCCTTCTAAGTTAAAACACAAACATGTTTTGCAGTATTAGATTTTGTGTGCTACTTTTAAAGAAACTCAACTCTGGAAGCAAGTAAAGAAAAACAAATACAGATATAATCCCTTTACTTTGTTTTCCGCTTGATCACTCATCATTTCCAATGAGTTAAATGCTTAATAAAAATATCAGGACCTAAAATTGAATCCTTAATCCTTCCTCTGAGGCTCATCTCTATAATAGTTTCTTCTCTGCAATCTCACATTGTGAAACCCTCGTTTTGCTTGTTTATAGTAATAATTGGCAAGATTACTGTTTCTGTACGAGGAAAAAAAGTTCATTTGGAACTAAAGATGGTTTTCTAGACCTAAAAGAGAATCACTTGAATACTATCTGCATTTTTATATTTGTATAAGTCAATGTTGGCCAGCGTTGGGAGGTGAGGTTTCCAAAAATCTGAAAGGTAACATGTTTCTGAGGATGTTCTATGAGCATCAGATTGCAAATTGTGGACCACTGCCCGAGATGAATGAGCCAAATCTTCAGTGGACAAGTCTCCATTTGACTCTGTGTAAGTCCCAGTTAATGCCTGCTTCAGATACAAGTGGCAGAATATTGTATATTTTCTTAAAATGGTATAACTGTACTTGAACATAGACTGCTGGCAATCTGGAAATGGACTGAAGACTGAAAATCTAGAGCGTTTATTACAGTGAGATCTATTGAAATGCGAGGAAGTGTGGTGTTTATTATTGTTATTATTATATTTAGAAAATGACGCTAGAGATTTGGGTGTAATGTTACTTCACATTGTATAGTGACTAAGCAAGGCAGGAGTCCTTGGTGAGGAAGCACAGAAAAGAATAGAACGAATTTACACATGCTTCATTATTGCCTGCAGCAATGGGAAAAATGGAGAGCATAAGGTATTAACTGATGTTGAAGACAGTAATTAAAATGTTTCGTGAATAAGAGACTGGATAATTTCAGTGGTGTTTTTAGCAGCTACAACCTTGAAGACAAACACGTAAATGCACAGAATATTGTGTGCAAATACTCAAGTCAATTACAGTGTCAGGATGTTACTCCCAACACATTAGTCTAAATTCTGTGCAGTAATTAACAGATATTAATAAAATAAATGTAGTCTATTCCATATTCTGGTAAGTAGTTATTTATAGCCACCCTGGGAAAGTTTGAATTATTGTCTGTCCTAATTGTGCCAGGGACTTTTTTATTAGGCATGAAGGTTTGGCTGGGAGGAATTAATAACTGCCTGCAGAGTCTTTGCATTACAGTTAATCAGATATCTTGGCAGAGCCGCTTCTTTTATTTTGGTCTTATTTTCCTTTTCATTCATTTGTCACATCTAGAATCAGAAATTATGCTCTCAACAGGAAAATCTTCTCTTGCTAATATTACATTTTGTCCTCACCAGGACAGTGTAATTATTACCTGTTTTCCTCAACCATCCTCCTCCTTAGCCCCTTGGTGTTCCTCTTTACATCTAAGAGATTCCTGTTTATAACACAAAATCTGCTAAGAAGGAGTGATCAGTAAATGCTGTGTTGTATGTGCCCGTCTCTCAACACATCTTTGAGTCTAAATGTAGGTCATGTCTGTCTGTAGAAACCTTCTGTCATGAATATGTATAACTTGCTTGGCAAGTTTGCTAACAAATAGGTGTGTTCTGTGTTCCTCACTCCTTTTTACTTGCATTGTTTTATGTGGAAAATAGAACCAACATTCAGCCTTTTAATTAAGCATTAAGGTAGCTATAAAGGAAAAACCCCGAAAAAACCTTTTGTGTAATAGTTTCCTTCCATCCCCTGACTGAATAAATGAATATATAGCAATAGTTAGAGCTTGTGAGTTCTAAGAATAAGCCCAACTTAATTGTAATTTCCACAGCATCCTTTCATCAATGAATATAATGAATATTTCAGAAAGCAGAGGGGGAAAAAAAATTGCTGTCCTAAAATATTCTAGAGGTAACTGAAACATGGATCAAGCATTGGAACAGGCTGTCCAGGGAAGTGTTTGAATCACCATCCCTGGAGTTATTAAAAAGGCTTGTGGATGTGGTGCTTGTGGATATGGTTTAGTGGTAGATCTGGCAGTGCTGACTCAGTGATTTTAGAGGTCTTTTCCAACCTAAAACAAATCTATGATTCTGTGTTTTATGAAGGATGGATTGAAATACATAGAAGATTTGAGTTAACCTCAGTGTTAGTTCTAAAGCAGAAAAGTGGCTGTAGAGACACATTTTAACTTGAAGCTATCTTTTTTCCAGTTTTCTACACCTTTTACTGTGAATATATATATCACTCCAGGAGCTCTCATATAGAGCTTTGTTGAAAAGAATTTTATAGAAATTTTGTCATTTGGGCCCTAATATTATATATCTTTTATATTTTGCTTTGAGGGTTAAAGAGACATGAGTTGCAATGTTCACATTTATGTTGAAAATCACAAACTACATAATAACTAAACTATTTATATTAAATAAGCCAAAATCTGCTATATTATTTATTAACCTGATCTCACATTAAGATGAATTTAGGGATTTCCAGAAGAAATAGGAAAGTTGCTAATGATTTTATCTATGGAATCTATGTACATCTTGGATTCAACGGGCATAAAATTTCCTCGTGTTCTTACATTTGTTATTTTCAGCTTGTGATTGTAAGCTTTCAGACATGCTAAGCCCATAGCACCAAGATTTACAGGGCCTGCTGGTACAGAATAAATTACTCAGCTAATGGTAACTTTTATGATTTTTTGTCTGCATTCAGAAGTAGGAATCCTGGCCACCAATGTACAACATAAAGACATAAAACTTTAATTAGATAGCAGATGTAAAAAGGGTGATATTGAACATACAGCACATAATCAAGTAATGTTTTATAGTTCTATTGTAATTGAGGCACTTCGACTTTGTATATTTAATTAAGCTTTAGTCCTTTGATAAACACTTGGCTGTTAGAAAACTACTTGACCACCCAGAGGCTTTCATCTCTGGTACTAATTGATTGGAATCCAGGAGGTCACAAAAACACAGACAGCAAAGTGATCCCTGAAGCCCAGCTTCTGAAATGTGTTAGTTGGTCTTTTCAATTAAAATATTAAAAATATTTTCATGCTTAACAAAGATAAATTGAAATACATACCATGCTATGAAATAAAAATCAAATTACGTGGTCCACACACCATGTTCACTTTCTTGTAAAGAACTTACAACTATTTGCTGAAATTTATATACTGACCACCAAGAGTGTTTTTACAAGAGAGAGGTTCACTGTAGAGACCAGATGTTTGGGGTAGCATCCTGAAGGATGAGAAAAGATGTTACTCATGAGAGAAAAATGAAGAGCTTTCAGACTGATAATGGAACGAACACTGATTGGAGTTCAGCATGGTGATGAAAAGCCTTCTCTTCAGATTCACTGCATCTTATGGGAAAGCAAAGTTGTGTCTTGTACTGGGAGGTTTGGAAAATAAATGCAGTGCCTAGTCTATGTAGGAGACTGATTCCAGCTGATTGGCTGGAAGCAGCCAGGTGGGAAGTGCCTTATTCCATCAGAATGTTCTAAAGTTCGCCAGTAAAAGTTGGTTTGAACCTCCTGAGAATTTTGTTGTTTCTCCTGTGCAACTCCCAGAGTAAATCCAACTACCTCCCCCTAAATCCACAGAGGAGACTGGGAATTACAGTGTGCTAAAGTACTGTCGTGTTGTACAAGACAGAATGAGAAGACAGATCTTTATTGATTAAGGATGGAAATGCTTAAGTACATCATTTGTAAATGATAGTAATGTGTAAATAATATATGCATTCGATTTAAGAGTGCCACAGTGAAATGTATTGTGTTGCATTTCTGTTCAACACAGAGAGAGACAAAACGACAGCTTGATGTCATGGTAAGGAGGATTCTATTTCACTTTCTTCTTCTATATGTCAAACCCATTTAAGAAGGGTAATATGGTGTGAAAATAAGTGATAATTAAAGAGTTGCTTTATTTCATATCTGAAACCAAGATATGGACAGTGACATATATACATGTCACACCTGCCCAGAAGTAATAAAACTAAGCTGAACTGCTAGTCTTACATTAGAAAAACAGATTGACAAATTAAAGCCTGCAGGCTGTTAATTGCATTTGTATTTTAGAGAAAAAAAAATAACGAGTAAGTGGTGGTTGTCTTCATTTTCTATAGCTGAGAAATATCGAGGAAAGGAAGTATAAAACTTTTTCAGTCTTTTGAAGTACTTTTATCAACCACACCCAAGCACAAAATCCCCATAGCATGTCTCCAGTGTTTACTAAGTGTAAATCAAGCATTAGTGCAATCATGCAGGTTGTTTATAATTGCCACGTAATTTTAAAATGAGAAAAAAAGTAGCAGAAGGTGGTTTTGACATGTGGAAATCTATCACAAGTTCTGTGGCTGACCTGTTTTACCTAAAGTGCTTTGATTATCATAGTGAGATGGTGGAAACTAAACAGGGCGCAGTTAGACATTGATACAATATTAATTAAAAGCTCTGTGTTTTTGCTGAAGAGAAGTAACTTGGCAAATAGCAGTGGAAAACAAAACCATCAATAAGATGTTTGTGGGCCAAGATGTGTTTCTAAATGTGACAAGCAAATCTGCAGACACTATGTGTTAGAGAAGTTGGAGCCTTGTATTTAGTGTCAATAAGTGCACATTTCTCTGGTGAAAAACCTAATGGTAATGAATTCATGCAATTGCTCACCCTCCCTGTAGGTTTCTCTTTTGTCTCAAAAGAGCAAGCTTTTTTAAATGCCTGTATGCATAGAGGAAATGTTTATAAGAGAAATAGAGAAAACTCTTTATATGGTTCCATGTTTCGACAAAACAGGGGAAACATTTTCCTGTGTTTATTTTTCATTCCATCTCTTTTCCCTTATAGATGCCTTTTAAAAAAAATTCATTTATTTTCATAATATTTTCTTTGGTTGTAATTAATATTATCCCTCTGCATTTTTTTATTTAGTACCCTTTGCAAACAGTATTCTATGTCTCTTGATAATACCAGAGTATGTCATTAGAGTACTGACTAGCAGTTGATTGATTTTTAAATTATAGACTTCCTATGCTTTTTCTCTGTGACTTTTTAATTAATAAGTAATGGCAAGTTTCACTTGTCCAGTATCTGTCTTTGCAGATTTTAATTTTTAGCTATGTGGTCAGCTTTAGATAAAACAGGCATCCAAGGTATAGTGTGAAGAGGGCAGCTAATTTCACTACATTTTTCATGTAGTGCTATGCTTAATGCCTGGTGTTCACCACCTAGTTCCTGAGTCAACAGGGGCAGATACTATTTTAGATGTGTATTTTTGCATACTAAGTATTTTAGAATGCCTAATCACGGAGAACAACCGTGGGTTAGATGCTTCTGATTTTTCTTAAGGTTAAAGTATTATCAGTCAGCTGATGGATTCAGTGAGTGAAACTAGCGGTGTATGAAAATTTGACATCTACTTAAAGAATGAAAACAATCATGTGAAACTGTGAGGGGTTTAGAGTATGTTAACCTAGAAACTGGTTCAGATATTGTTGTCCCTAGTCTCTGATCGATGGTGTCATTTGGAAGTGAGCTGGGTGGTATAAGACTGGGGGTTTTTTTGAAAAGAGGAGTGCCACAAACTTCTCTGCTGGCAGGTTCAGTCTGCTGTATTGCCATAGGCCAAGGAAGTAGAAAGATCCACTGTGCCCAGGCTGTTGCCACACAGCAGTGTGCTGCTTATTGCCCAAGTCTATCCTTAGCAACACAGAGTTTCACCTCCTAGTAGAGGTAAGTGGAGACATTTGTCAAAAATATGTTGCATTGTATTGAATAATGCAAATACTGGTACTTCTTATGGGCACTTGTTTCTATGAATCTCCTCAATTCTTTTTGTTATTTTAATAATTTGATGCTTTGGACATAGAAATACATCATGTGTCATGACCCTGCAAGTGAGGGTGTGATAGCATCTTGTCTGCTCCAGATTAACTTTCCCAAGTACATTCTATTGCTGAAGGATATTTACACAATTTGTGATACTTTTGGAACTCAGTCAAATAGCTTACATTGAAAACTTGTCCTGTGGTAACTTCTGCAAGTGCTCAAAAATTAAGTCATGTGGAGCTGGGGCTGGATTGTTGCACAGCACTTTCTGAACTTGGATGAAGTAGAATGTAATCTGCAGCAGGAAAATGTGGAAGATGGTTCTTAGAACAGTTTAATATTCATCCAAGTTCTTTTCTTGTGTTCGGTGAGGGAAAGGAAATTATCTCTTTCAGCCTCTGAACTGAATCAAATGGCTCCTCTTTCCATGTGCAGAAGGAAATTAGAGCTATTTCCAGCCCTCAGTTCCTGGTTATCTTAATTGCGGTAGGACGAAGTTCACTTTGCTCCTAGAATGCAGGAGATGTGAATGAGCAAGACCTTTTACCTGCTTTGCATGGCTTCTTTGTTTTAAGACTCTTGCTCACCCTTACATGTTGATCTTCTGCAATCCTGGCCTTTTTCTGTTTTGTTCCTTTAACCTATTGTTGTTGAAGCCTAGCTGGAAACTAAGCCCCACACAGCCACTCACTCACTTCACCTATGATGGGATGCAGGAGAGAATTGGAAGAGTAGAAGTGAGAGAACTTTTGAGTTGTGGTAAAGGCAGTTTAATAGGTAAAGCAAAAGCCACACACAGAAGCAAAGCAAAACAGCTTTCTCCTCTTTCACTGCTTTCCATGGGCAGGCGGGTGTTCAGCCATCCTCAGGGAAGTGGGGCTACGTCATCTGTTTTAACAGTTACTTGGGAAGACAAAAGCCATCACTCCGAACGTCCCCTGTTCCTTTTTCCTCCAGCCTTATATGCTGAGCATGACACCGTATGCTATGGAATATCCCTTTGGTCAGTTGGGATCAGCTGTCCCAGCTGTGTCTCCTCCCAGCTTCTTGTACACCCCCAGCCTCCTCTCTGGCAGTGTGGGGTGAGGGGCAGAAAAGGCCTTGATTTTCTGTAAGCCCTGCTCAGCAACCAAAATGTACCTGAATTGTCAACACTGTTTCCAGCACAGTCCAAAACACAGTCCCATACCAGCTACTGTGAAGAAAATTATCCCAGCCAAAACCAGCACAAGCCTCATCCTCATTTGTAATAGGCACTGCCAAAAATAATTTTCCAATAAAAGCCTCTGACTAGATTCTTACCTCATGATCAGTCAAGGGCAACTACGTGACACACATTGTCTGTTAACTGATTTGTGTTGAACAAATTCCCAGCTTCATGGTTGTCTAATTTGTAATTCTGGCAAGGATTTCTAGGACCTTTTCGTTTTTACTACATATGGTAGAACAAATTAAAATCTGGCCCTTTTTGTGATCTGAAAAAGGGATTTCACTTACCTCAGGTGAGTGTTTAGTATACTGTTTGCTGACTGTATTCTGTGCATGCCTCTGCTTTGTTTCAAGGTCGATTCAATGCTGCATTTTTTCTTTTTTTTTTGTAATGGTGCATTTGTTCCCATTTGACGACAGCTTTGACCTTGGACATCTGTGTAACATAGAGAAAGTAACTGAATGTTGTAACTTGGAAGATATGCATGTAATTGCAGGTAAAAGCATCGCTGTGAAAGCCTTAACAGAAGCTTGCTATTGACTCATCTTGGCCTGTGATGGAAAGTGCTCTGAGCCTCATTAAAGTGTAATTAGCATTTTCAACTCAAAAGGAGGGTGGATCAGATTCTGATGTAGTTATCATGCTTATTAGCAGCTTACACTGAAAAAAAACCTGACACAGTGAGACTGATATGGAGATAGGAATCTAGCACGCTAGAGATACCAGGGCAAGAAGCAGCCATAAGTAACACAGCAATATGTCTGTGCCATGCAGTTGGTGGCATTGTAAATTTTTGTTTAGAGCATAAAATGCTGAAAAAGAAGATAACTTCTTAAAATGTGTGACTCTGAACCTTATTACAGTGGAATTACCAATGTAAAATTGTTACTGTCCTATGTGCTGCAAATCCGGCCACAAGGATTTCTTAGTTGCACAGTAAGTGACAGGGCCTATGACAAGTAAAGCACCTGTACATTATTCTTAAGTAAGGTTACCCAATAGACCATGAACAGGTAGGTTCCTTGATCATTGCTATGTACTCTCCTACCCATACAAAAATGTGGCAAATATACAACTTCTAAGGTAATTAAAGTAAATTTTTTTTATGTCACACTGGAATATGTAGTCTGTTTCCACAGATGACAGTCAGAATGGCATTTTGAAATGCTTCAGCATCCTCAGAAGGATAATTTGTGGTAATTAGCTGGTTTTGCACAGTTGTGCTTTACAATAGACACCTTCAGTCTGTTTAGATTTCCCTTCTCCTTTTGCCTTTCCCCTAGTGACCTTGTAGATGATTTGACATTAATGTTGAACTTCTTAGTAAAGTTAAAATGTCTTAGAATAAGCAAGTTATTTGTTTACAAAGAAGGGAGATAGATTTTCTTACATTTTCAAAATAGATTTGACTACCAATAATTTTATATTTGGTGATTTATTGGTATGATTCATTTATGAGGGGAATTATATGTCTGACTGTTAAATATTTGAAAGTATGAAAAAAATAGATAAAATATGTAGCAGCACAGAGAATAATTGCATGAAAAATAGAAGATATCTGTCAGCTGATGATAGGCTTTTTTAACTTCAAATCTGTTAAGGAATTGTCAGTTATTCTAAATTTGCTAGGATGTTATCACCAGCAACTGATTTCCCCCCTTTCCTTTCCCATGGAGAAAAGGCTGTCCGAGTCCAAACTGGTCAAGAGGCAGAGTGTATACTCTGTCAGTAGTAACATTATCATTATCTTCTTGGCATAAATAATTGTAAATAAACAGTAGTATGCTTGTATTTGTTTTAAAAATGTAGACCCCCAACACAAGAAACTGAAATAGTTTTTGGATAACATAGCAATAGCCACACCATGGGAGACAGTGTTATCTTGGCTCTGGCTATTCACAGTAGCAAATACCTAGTAGAGAGTAAATACATTTACATATCTATTCATACAAATAGACTAAGAGATAGTTATGTATTTTTAGATGTTTTATATATATATATATGCGATACAGCATATATGATTAATACAAATGGCACATATTTCATGTATTTTGTTGATACTTAATTTTATTCATACTTCCTGTTGTCTGTACTTCGTTCTTTTAATTAAAGGTTGCATCTGTATCACAGTCTTTATTATTCGCAGTGAGCTTTTTTTCTGTCACTTGGCACTTTGAATCTAGCAGTTCTGTCATATTGAAAAAATTCTGGGTTCCAGTAAAATGATGCACGATGCCCAGTAATTACAGTGTGTTTATGTCTTAGTTAATTATGGGCGTTGGAGCTTTTGGTTAACAGTTAAAGCAAATGTTGCCTGGTTTGTGAGTTTGTCTTTCTGTTTTCATGTTGAGATATTGAAATAAGTGTATCAAGTCCATCCATCAATTTTAATAATGTCAGTTCCTGGTCTGTCAGCAACTGATGTTCCTATTTGAGATCATCTATGTATGTGATAGCTCAGGCCATAAAGGGAAAGCAGTTTCTGCTCCTATTCAGAATTCTAGAAGTGAAAAGGGGCCAAGAGGAGGCTCTTGTGCAGATGCAGTGAGAGGTACTATGTGGAAAGGCACTTCAGGCAGGCAAAACTGTGTTTGGCCTGTGTTGTGCTTCCATTTAGGAGGCATTTATTTTTGTGACGTGTTGTGACGTGACTTCCAGATGAAAATCTGTCATTGCAGTCATGGGTGGAACTCTGAGGCTGAGGAGTATGTGCAGATGTGTGAAGCACCACGTGGCGCCATTGGGATGCAAAGATTAGAGTCCACGAAAAAGAAAACTAAAACAAAATACTTTGTAAAAGGGATTTTTTTGGGGGGGTGGGTTGGGTGTATTTGTATGACAGAAGCTGTTGCTTAAGATTCTCCTGTGAAACGAGATATTCTGATTAATTCTTGATGCTTTTGTGCTCACTTCAGAGAGGTGAAGTGCAATCCATTAGCAAGGTGCTTGGGTCAGCCCGAGTGATGCTCAAAGCCAGAGCAAAACAAGGGGCAGCTGAGGAAAGAAACCAGACAAATGGATTAGTTTAAAATGTCATGTGCTGCCCAGCAAGACTTAAAATCATTAACTGTGCGTATGAATATTTATATATGTGCCAGAAAGCAACCAGCTAATCTCCTACTTTCCTTTTTATAATGAGAGCCTGAACTGTTCACAGCAGTATTTTAGAAATTTGCTATTACTAACCTCTTCCTCTACCCAGTCAGAGTTTTATTCTCTTGCTTTGAAAACAAAAATCTGTAAACAGTGCAAGTCACATTTCCATATTGAAAAAATGAAAACCAAGAAGCTGTATGTAAGTATTAGAACGTTTAATGGGCCTAGATTTAAGATGGTCACTGAAAATAATATCACTTCAAAAACCCAGTCTTGGGCTGAAATGAAGTTTTAGGAGGTAGTTTACTGTTGTAAAAAGATAGATTTTACACTTATTTTTAATTATTTTAATTACTAATTGCATACAGAATTTTTTTGTATTATATGGTGGGACAGGTGCATGTAACATTCCTCCCAAAGCACTTTTATGAACATGTCATAATCTGAAGTTTTGTGGTATTATTTCTCCTTTGTCTTCCTCACAGAATTTATATTGAAGGCTGAATTTCATTTTCAATTATATCCTTGTAAGTGATCTTGGTAAAACAGAATTCGTAGGAAATTTACAAACACAGACTGATTTTTCTTGATATTTGAGTAGAATAGTTACAGGAACTTATTTTTCTGCCATCACATCTTTGAAAAGATACCTGATGACTGCTTGCAGGATGTAGTGTAGGATGGAAGAGATGAGATATTGGTGGTACAGGACATTTGGTAATAAGGAGAGGCATTTCAGTGTGGTCTTCATAAGACAACCCAAAAAGCTCATGCCTGTCCAGGAGGAGTCTTGGGAGGAGTTGTTTTGCTATTTTGTTGACTGGAGAAAAGCACGGTTTGAGAATTTTATCAAGAGGTCTCTCTGAATATCTTGTTTTCAGTTTGTTCAAGGGCCAGAACTGTGTACGTATAAATTTAGAAAACTCAGTCACGGAGATCAAAAATCCTCTTTACAGACATGAAATAATTCCTGCTGAGAAGTGTAATTCTAAAAGGTGAATGCTACTTTCTTTGAAATAATCTGATTTGAAGATTAAGGAAATTGAATCTGATTTCCTTGATGCACAAAAATATGTATAGATATTTGAATATATATGTCTTTGTTAAATACTTTGGTTATGTCTTTCCTCTGTTCTGCAGTGCTGTGGCCTCACCTCAAGTTCTGTGTGCAGTTTCGGGGACCACAATATAAAAGAGATTAAGTCATTAGTGAGTGTCTAGAGGAGAGCCACAAAAATGGTGAAGGGCCTTGAGGTGAAGCCACATGAGGAGCAGCTGAGGTCACTTGGTTCAGCCTGGAGAAGAGGAGACTGAGGGGAGACCTCATTGCAGCTACAACTGCCTTGTGAGGGGAAGAGGAGGGGCAGGCACTGATCTCTTCTCTGTGGTGACAGTGACAGGACCAAAGGGAATGGCCGGAAGCTGTGTCAGGACAGCTTTAGGTTGGATATTAAGAGAAGGTTCTTTCAACCCCGAGGGTGGCTGGGCACTGGAACAGCTCCCCAGGGCAGTGGTCACAGCACCAAGGCTGACAGAGTTCAGTAAGTGTTTGGACAATGCTCTCAGGCACATGGAATGACTCTTGGGGTGCCCTGTGCAGGCTCAGGAGGTGGACTTGATGATCCTTGTGGGTCCCTTCCAACTCATCATATTCTATGTTTCGTTGTTAACTTTTAAAATGTAAATTAGTATTGAATCTGTGCAAAAAAAAATTCTTACTGTTTAGCAAGCTTGCAGGGAAAGCATTCTTCAATAAAGATAGTTCCTCTTCACTTAGTTATAACAAAAATCAATTATCCTTAACAATGTGAGTACTTTGTAAACATAAATCGTTAAAACAGAAGTACGCAGACACTCTCTAATGACACATTTCAAAAGTGATTTTACCATAGCCTTTCTATTCTGTTCTTTTGTTGTATGAATAGTCATGCAAGTTGAATAGGAACTTCAATGAAGAATTCGATATTTGATTTATGTACTGTTATTTAATGCAGCACTTCTTGTTATTTTTATACTGTTCTTTTCAGGATAAATCACCATGAAATTCCTGAACCTACTAATGATGATCAAATTTATTTATTTGTTTTTCCAAAAAACTGTTTAGACAGCACCCTTTTTCTCAGTTTAGCCCATTCGGTGTATGAGCAGTACTTTGCAGAGTGTGGATGCTCTAAATTTTCAGTTGGAGAGTCAGAATCTTGTTGTAACTCAAGTGAAGGAGATAATGTGCCAGAGAGAAGAATGAATCATGTAAAAAGCCTGGAGAGCTGTAGTCAAGAAACAGATTTTGAAAATGAATCTTGAATGACAGATTGTTGAAAGAAAAGGAGTTGGAGTTCCAGGGTTCACTACGCTGTCAGAAAGTACAATGTATTTTTTAGTCCAAGTGATGGACAATAAAGGCTGCATGCTTTTAGCAGGGAGTTTCTCAGCTGTGATCCCCGTTCATAATTTCTAACCACAAAATGGGAATTAATTTCATGGGTCCATAACTTCTATTATTTTGAGGTCAAAGCAGAGCTCCTCCGAATGATGTAGCCAGAATATCCAAAGTGTATTTTCTATGGATATAAATGCAGACATTCAAAACTGTATATATTTAATGTTGTTGAGAAAGGATAAGCAATTATGAATTTATTGCCAAAGCTACAGTGGGTAATATACCACAGAAGTAATATTTGAATCATAGGATACTTCAGGTCAGAAAGGATCATCTACTCCATATCCCTGTTCGAAGTGGGGCCAACCTCAAGGACAAAATGTAATAAATGAATTCATAACTTAAATAATTTACTTTTTCTAAATTGTTCTTAAAAAAAAAAAAAAAGATGAGACTGACAAACCTGAAGGTGGTTAAGTCCTGAGAGTTAGTTTCTTTGATAGAATAAAATGTAAAGTGGTGTGTGTTCAGGGAGCTCAGTGGTGCTCATTTTGATGACAAGTGTCCATTGTGCTACTTAGTGCTAGTGAAGACAAAGTAGAGAGATAGTTCAGGATATTAATATTTACAATACAAAAAAAAAGATGCTGGCACTGAGGGATAGAATAAAAACATAAGCCACCTACAGTCTGGAGAAAGAGAGATACGTAGGTATATGAAACAACAAGTAGTTTTAAAACTATTTTTTCATATGGTTCTGCTTACTGGGATTGAGATCAAAGTGGCTTTTTAAATACAAAAAAATGACAAATAAAAGTGGGGTTTTTTTAAAGGTTTGCTGACAAATTGCCTAAGGTTTCTTTTGGGTAATTTTTGCCACTACAAAGCTGTTCTGTGCTACAAAGTATTGGGGAAATACTGATTTCTAGACTAGATATGTATTAACAGAGGAAGAAATTTAGCCTTTGGTAGCTGGCAGCTTCTGTATTTTTCTGTAGTTTTATTGAATACAGGTTGAGGAGAGATGAGTCATAGTCAAGTTGAAAGCCTCTTGTGGACATGTATGCATGTATGTGTTTTCATGATGCATGAATTGCAAATAGAGCTACGGAAGTGAAAGCTCTGCTTTGGGTTTTCACCCCCAGTTCCTCCAAGCAGGTTATCCAACAGACTTACACATGATATCTAGTTCAACTCCTTCTAGGTAAGAATTAGTCTTGCTGATGTGAATGTTTCACTGGAGTGTTTGAATCTACATTCTCAAAAGCTATGAAAAATATTTTCATGACTCCCTTAAGATACATGCATTTACTAAGGGGATGAGCCCTGTTTCTGAAATATCTTACCTTCTCAGTGTAAATGAAGTGAATCAGTTGCCAGGGAAGTGTAAATACTGAACAAATTTTTAAACCCCTGCTCTACTCCCTCCTTTGGATTGCTAGGAAAACCCCCCCAACCAACATGTGCTATAGAGAGGTAGCTCTTTGACATTCACTTTATTAGTGCATTTCAGCCTGTGGTGCTGGTTTGTGCATATGTGTTGTTTGCAGGAGTAAGAGGGGATGGAGGAGTAGGTGTTAAACTGAACTGCATCTCTGCATGGTTACAGTTTGTTGTTCTCAGAACATATCTGCCCAGGAAGTCATCTAGTATTCTTGATTTTCCTGAGAGGATGAGTTCTACTTTTTTTTAAAGCAGGAATATATTCAGTGTGACTAGGAAATTTTTGTTTTTGTCATGAAACATTCCTTTTCATACATAAGTACCAGTTTTCATGAGAAGCTCTGATTATTCATTTCACTCAAAATGTTTTTTCTAAAAAACTGCAAAATAAACTGACAGTAATTAAATACTAGCATTTATTTCTTACAGAACTTTTAAAAACTTTTGCTCATGAAATTCACAAGACTATTGTGATGGTTTATTTCTTGAACTCTCTTCCAGTGTACAGTCAGTAGCCAAACTGAAGAAAACAGAGGAAGAGAATCTCTGTGCATTCACAATCACAGAAAAGATGAGGTAAAACCAAAGGACATAACTTTTTTTCATCTTTTAATTTTGTTTTCCAGAATGACAAATCCCCAGGGCGTTCCACAAGTCGATCAAGTAATATTTCAAAGGTATGTGAAATCTATTTCCTTTTTCTAGAATTTAAAGAAAACTGAATTATTAAGTATAATACAGTATTTAAATCCATTGTATTCCATATATAGTATTTTATTTATTAAAATCAGATTTTAAAGTTTTGCTGTCGAACATTATGGTTACCCTGTAAACTCCATCATAAATATACAATTAGTCATTACTGTAAAATGTGTAATAATAATAAGCAAATAACACATGCACTTTTTTCACCTGCTTTCCCCAAGTGTTTTATGTTGCCTTAAATCTTTGGCTTAAGATAGAATTACTACTTGATTTTTTTCCTCCTGCCCTTCCAAAATAATAACAGCTATAATGTGTAAAGCTATGAATCTGTCTTCATTTCAGACTGAATTCTGAATTCCTTTTACAGGGATATATGGTTCACTGAAGCCAGGACTTTAGGTGCTTTTTGGTTTCTAGGAAACAGAGAAGGGAAACATTAGGAAATGCAAAATATGATCTGTACTGGAGTTCTCTTGATTTAACCCCCTTTTTTTTCCTGTATTTTTGGTTTAGATGTGGCTGAAATCTATGCCAAAAAGCCAGGATATACAGGAGGTAAAAGATAAAAACTCAATCATTTTTTGAATCCAAGCCTAAACATATGCCATGTATTATGTTTGGTTATAAATATTAAATACTTTGCATTCAGGGCAAGCACAGTATCCTTAAACCTCTTCCCCACAATATTTTTGTCTGTGAGGTACCCACTGTAAAACTTTTTTCTCCTCAGAGCCATAAAACAAGAAAAAGACCACAAACCCCCACTCTGATTTTAATTTAAAATACTAGTTCTGTGTTAGGTTTTGCTCTCTTACATTAAGAAGGGAAAAAGAAAGGCAGGAAGAAAGATGTAGAATTTATCCAGCCTGCTGTAGGATATGGCTGAAACTCTTCCAGACTTACTGCCTATCTTAAAAAATTATATAGTTATGGAATTACAAACTTCATCACCGGGAATTGTATTAATTATTTCAATTAGGAATTTTAAATGCGTGTCTCTAGCTATAGTTACTGTAAATCTATTATGACTTGATATTACTTTTTCTGCTTTTTTTAAAGACAGATGCATGGATTGCACTATGACAAAGCATAAATATATTGACTGACATGAGAAACATGCCAGTGACTAACATTTATTTTGAAGTGATTTCTGCAGAAATCAGTATAGTTGCTTATTAGAAAGTGATATTTGCACTGGTTTTAGTTGCAACCTAAAAATCCAGGTTTCCAGTCATGCACCTAATCTTTTTCTAATGTATAGCATCGTCCATTGTTTTGGATCAATTTTTCTTTGTGAAGCTACCTGCCAATGAAGTTTTTGAAATGCTGAAAGACATTTGATTGGAATTCCAGTTTCGTTTGGTGTCTGACTCAAAATGTGCTTTTTGTAAAGCAGGTTTTTATGTGTGTGTGTACACACAGAAATGCAAACACCTGATTTTGCAGGTTAATATCGCATGGCAGAAAGTGATAGTAAAAAGTACTGCTCCTCAAAACAAGATTGAAAGCTTCTAGGTCAGGTAAACTACATGCCAAAGGCAAGAGCTGTGTTCTCTGCAGTGTCAGATCTTGCACACAATACAAATTTCAATGGTCAGAAAAATTAGATAGTCTTTATGTAAAACTATAAATTAGTTCAAAACATTGTTGTCTTTCACTGTTTTCATTTGCCTGTATGTAGAAGTTAAAAAGGGTCAAACAGAATTACATTTTAAGAGTTACCATGTGTTGTGTATTCCACCCTTGGTTGGATGTGGAGCTCCTGCCACAGAGCAGAGTAGATACCACTGGATTTTGTACCAATCTATTT
Source organism: Edolisoma coerulescens (assembly GCA_013397115.1). Classification (NCBI taxonomy): domain Eukaryota; kingdom Metazoa; phylum Chordata; class Aves; order Passeriformes; family Campephagidae; genus Edolisoma; species Edolisoma coerulescens. The sequence continues at coordinate 111,724 of VWZW01006009.1, read as the reverse complement.
GTACCAATCATTTGTGAAATGAAATACAGCATAGATTCTGTAAATACAGATTCATATTCCATAATGCTCTTAAGTTGTTTATTTGGAGAGGACACTGAGGTTTGCACTGTACGCTTGGGCAATTTTGCATGGTAGGTACATTAACTCTGAATTTTGTGGTATTACAGATTAAACTGAATTGTTGAACATTGAATATGCCTTATTTAGTTATAATGAGAAGGAATGGCTTTGATTTGTTCTTTTCCAGATACTAGTTAGTATATACCTATTCAATCTAGAGATTTCAAAATCAAACACTCCCGAGAGGGGTGGCTGTGTATGTGTGTGTGGAAATCAACACTTCGATTTTGCCATTCACTTATGCTGTCTGTTGAGAGTGCAGAAGTTTAGGATGTTGCAAGGACTTTTCTTATTGCATGTAATTTTCTGGCAAGAATTTCAGTAGTAGACTATTTAAGGAAAATGAAAGAACAAAACTTTAGATATTTGACTGACAGCTGTGGCTGTCTTCAGTGAGCAGCCATCTGGGAATTCATTCTTTTGCCTCAGCCTTTTATTTATTTATATCAAGAAAACTGCCCTGGAACTCCAAAAGCAACTGCTTCTGTTAGTTTTCCAATCAGAGACAATTAGGACAATGTATCAGTGTCTGATTTTTGCTGCACTTCTGGTAATAACCTAGATTTTTCCTGTGCAATCGATAAATCAATAAACAATCTTTTTGCATTCTGCTCTGCTAACATTAGATTATTAAATCATATTTTGGACTGGTCAGTATTTCACATTTCCTTGTATTGACAAAGTGTAGCCCTAGTTAGTAGTTATGGCTTTCAAAACCTATCTACATAAAGAAACCTATACACATAAAGAAAAATATAAAGTGTTTGGAAATGTGAGTTATGAACCAGCCTTGATGATTTTAAATTATTACTATTTTTTGAAGCATTGGACTTTTTCCCCCACCTATTTCCTGTGTTGCTGGTAGCAGAAGGAACTTTATTATTCTTTGTAAGAGATAGTATTGTGCAGTGTTCTGGATTTCAGAATTATCCTATTTGCATGTGCTTAAAATCTAAGTAAATTAAAAATTTGACCTTGTTCATTACCTATTTGCCATTGCTTAGTTTTCTGTGCACTGTAACTTTTTTCATTAAAATTCTTTGTCTTCCTAAACACATGTATAATTTAAGAGGAAACCTAGTCAGAGAAGGATCTGGTGGGTTCATTGTTTTCTGTTGTGGTTAACCAATGGAACAAATCTCATGTCTGAATTACAGTCTGTAGAGGTTATGCTTTATATGTGTTTCTGAGGCTGCCTGGTTATGTTAAAATGCTTTCTGGAAGAAATGTTTCTAAAACATTGTAATTATCTTTCTGTATGTTAATTAAGATTCAGGAGCTCATTAGAGAAGGATGCTCTCTCAGCAGTAAGATTTGGAATTCTCTGATGGGAACCTTGGGCTTATTTTTCAGTGCAGGGAAAATCAGGCTTGGAGCAAATTGCCTGAATTTTGTTTTGCCTCAATTACTTCTCAAAAGCCTGGAGCAGGTGTTAGAACACTTTTTATTTACAAGTCTCTGAAGCATCCATCTAATAAAACTCCGTTGAGTTATATCAGGAAGTGAGGTGCTTGTTTTGGGAAATGTGATAATATTCACATGTCTAATTTAGAATATGAATAACAATAGAGGAAAGAAAGAAGGAAAGAATTGTTTTTACCATATGTTAGCAATTTCTTATTTTTTGTGACGGGTGGGGCTCCTCTCAATAAGACACAAATGAAAACCAAAAGGCACCAGGATGCCAAAGTAGTGCTCACTAAAGTTCTAGATGAAAAATTTGTTGTTGCCATTGTATTGATTGTTGATTTGAGCCACTCAGTTTATGACTGTGAAATAAATTTCACAAACTGGGTATCAAATTCTGTAATAAGAAATATAATATTTATCCTTTTGAATTATAAATTACCATTTAATCTCTTCCATTAAAATTGAATAATCTTTCACATGGGTTTTGATATTCTCGTATATTTCATCCTCTCTCAGTACGAGGTGAATGTATGAAGAGTCCTGCATGGCAGTGTGGATGGTTTACACAGCTTGAGGCAGAACTCACTATTACACACTGTAAGTGTTTGTAATGGGCCAAACATGCCACCATGTCTGAGGCAGTGACACCAACAGATAAAATCTCCTGTCGGCATTATTGTAAGGATAAATTATAGGTTTTATGGTGAAAAAACCATAAAGGAGTTTAAGTGTTCTTTTTAAAGAAGTTCTTACCATGGACTTTGATAGCCAGAACCAGGATTGCAGCATTTCCAAGATCAGCTGTTGCATGACTGAATCCTAAAGACCAGCTGTGTGACCCGTTGTGTTTTGCTACAAGGTGATCCATAGTTTTTACTGTTCTTTGCCAATTTCACACTAATCATAAATGAAAATTCTCTTCCAGATTGGTGGTTGCTTTTTTTTCAAGGAACCACATACCTCCATTCCTTCCAAGTGTAGGTTCTAGATTACTGTAGTGAGCAACTGAGAGAAAACCTAGGGCTTTTAAAAAAGAAAAGAAAACAAGAAAAAATATGAGTCCTTTCTCTTGTAAAGTGTGAAATGTCAGCCTTCAGAAGTGCTTTTACAGTAAATAATACCATGTATACAAAATTTGCATTAAAAGATGAGTATAAATGTTACATTAGTCATCAAATCGTTCTTCTTGCTCATAAACAGAATCATTATTATGAAAGGTGAACACTAAGCCTGAAAACAGTGCAAAGTAAACAAGTTAGTGAAAAGATTTTGTTCATCAAAACAGAATTTTAAGGCAAAAAAAAAAGGCAGAAAACCAGAAAAACTAGAACTAGATCCATTGCATAGTAACTGTTTCTACAACTTTTTAAACTCCTAGATATGAATGTTTGATTTTTATGTGTAGAGAATGCTTTGTGGTTTGTCCACACAATTTATTCTTTATTTACAATAAGCTTAAAAAAATGCAGGACAGCAGAATTTACCTAAGTCTGCCTGAAACTTGAACTTCTGAATAAAATTGCATGAACATATGTTGATAATAAACACATGAGGACAATGATTAGAAAATAATTCAATTTCAGTTTACTCTTGGACACACTTTTTTTTGGACCTGTTGTAAGCTCCTGTTCTAATGAGAGGGAATACATAAAAATGTGTGATTGTATGTATACAAGAATGCATACAGTTTTACAGATTCTGCTTTATTAAATCACAGCTCTTACCAACAGTGTATTCTGAGTATACCTAAATGTGTCACATTGACACATCCAGATAAAACTGCACATGTGTGGAATGTGTTGTGCCACAATTTTTATGTTTTTATACAAGCTTACTCAGTGTGTAATGCCTGTATATAATTTTAATTTGTTATCACAAAATTCAGTGTTATCCTATGATAGCCAGTATCATACAGAAGTAGCTTTGATTTTTTTTCAGTAAATGGAGAATTCAAGTTATTACATATGCTTATTGTTTATAATTATCATAATTATTTCCATAAATATAAATAATAATTATGATCTCTTACATATATGCTCCTGGAAATGTTTGCATGGCATTTAATTTTTCACCATGGCACTCTGAAGCACATTTCACGTATTTGTCCTAAAAACAAATTCAATTAAGCAAACTTTATCTCTACAGAGGTACGAAATTGGGGGGGATCGTGCAGTTTTAGGTTTATTGCACTTCATAAAAAATATGGTATCTCCTGTTTTTCGCAGTGATGCATTCTCAGGGTTTCACTTCTTTCGGTTTAGTCATTTCAATATTCTTACTACAACTCTTTTGCTTTGGCACATTTAGGCTTCTCTCTTCCCTTAGGGATGGAATAAATAGACATCAAATGCACACCAGAATGGAGTTGTTCAAATATAACAGTGATATGCTCACAGATGGGAGTTTATCCAGTCTGTCTCCTGCGCAGCCCACCAGAGCAAAGGGAGGATGTGGTGGGTGTGTGCACTCACACGCACGTGCACTTGTGGGAGCATGGCAGGAGTGTCGTCTGAGGGGAAGCTGCCTAGTGTACAGGAATGTTTGGAGGGCTTCAGTCTTGCAGATAGAGGGCTATGTGAAAACAGATGCCCTCTTTGGAGCAGAAATTCTAAATGGCTCTCTGAGTACTGACTGCCTTTAGAAAGAAAGGGCTGGAAAGTCCAGTAACAAAGAAAATACATGTTTTGTACTTCACCTTTCCTATAGGCTAGATTTCCATTTAGCTCCCTCCAGACAGTCAAAAGCTGCTGGTCTCATGGCTCTGCACCTTTTGTATAAAACCTGGCACATCCTTTGTTCCAATTGCCTACATTTTTTTTTAAGAAGTATGAAACATTTTTATTAAGAAAGTGATAATGACTAGAAAGATGCATCCCTGAAGAGAACCATGAATGAAAAATATTGTGTTGCTACTATACAAAGACTTTTGCATACTATAACCCATCTGATAATTCAAAGTTTAGCTAGCAGTGCTTCTATGCCTGTAGAAAAAGTGGATTTTTCAGTTGAATCTGTACCTTGAAAATAAAGATTAACATAGATTAGTAAGGCAGGAGAAAACAAACAAGCTGATTGAATCTACAAGTTAAAGCTGTAATTACTAGTTTGCTTTGTTTCTTTAAATGATAGTATAGATTTGCCATTTGCAATTTTGATTTTAGATTTCAAACCACTTTATAGCATGATCATACTGACTTTCAAAGGTGCTGAATGGTAGTGTTTGGCAGAATCCTAAGGATATTTCTGCTCCTTCCTTGTGAGTTACTTTTCCCTTTATTCCTTCTCTTCAGAGGAAGGTGAAAGGAGGGGAAGGAGGAAAGGAGAGAAATAAAAGGTTTGGAGAAAAAATGTGCAAGGAATAATTTACAAAAAAAAAAAGAAAATCTGTGAAAGATAATTTAACAGAAATTCAGTTACCAATTAATGTAACAGTTGCTGTAAAGGCATCAATCAGATTTGAACAACTTTGAAATCTGAGCACAAAGCAGGAACTCCATCACAAAGAGACAAATAAAGAAGAGAAAAAACAAACCAAAACCCAGAAACCCCCTCCCTCAAACCCATGCACATAAATTTCAGTTGCCATCGAGACCGAGCTTGTAAAATAACACCTGGCTTGGGTCACCTTCACCATCTTTTTGAACATTTTAGACCTGAGGAAATGTCCACATAAAAGTTCACAAAGGTGGATGTTTTCCACAAAATGTTGCATTGTTTACAAAGCAGAAATTTTCAGATTAAAATACACAGACTGGGTCTCCTGCTGAGCTTATTGCCATACAAACTGTTCTAATCTTCTAAGGTATCCATTCCTTTGTGTGCTGTTTTTCAATAGGATAGAGTTTCAGCTTTTTAACTATAATGGCTGGTGGGATCTGGAGTATTCTGTGATGCATCACTGCTATTAGAGCAAACTCAGTGGGAGAATAAAAGCATTAGACATGTTCCCTGTCTGCCCTATCACCCATCAGTTGTCTGCAGCTTTACTCAGCTTTTTGGTTAGGCCAAAGTAGACCCCTTCTCTGTTCTTAAGAGCCCAACGTGACTCATGCTCTTGCACTAGTTTCGACATGCAGGTTAAGCAGTACGTGACCTGTAAGGACTCCCTTTTTTTTTTTCTTTTTTAAAATTATTATTATAATCAAGGCAGTCTTGATTTGAAATTCTTACTGTTTTCACCAGTTGAACTTAATTCTGTCCCCCATATCTGTCTGTGCTGGTCTTTCAACACAGACACATGTGTGTGACTGAAATCCCCTTGTGTCGGGTAAGTGATTATCATCTCGCTTATCCTGAAAATTCTGTATTTACCTGTATGCTGTTTGAAAAGCACACTGCCAACATACCAAAAATAATTATGGATGAGTGCCTGTCATGTCTGTTAATTGAATTGCATATCCTTGACAAGAAAGTTCATCTAAACTGGCCAAGACAGCAGAAGGTGGTGACTGGGGAATCTCTCTCTACTAACAATCTTTTTGAAATGCCAAACCTAATCAGCTGGAGTTGGCATTATCCCTTAGACCTCTTCCTTGTGTTGACAGCATAGAGAAATGAGTTGCCTTGCTTATAAATGAATTGTGAGACAGCTTTATTTTGCATTACCTCAGTTAATTCTGCTAGTGATGTAATTTGTTATGATAAAATTAGTACAGTGCTTGTTTAGTTTTTCCATTCCAGTGAGCTGTACAATATACCTGTCTGAAGAAGACATCCATTCAAGGAATACTATTTTAAAAAATTTTTTTATTCTGCTTCTCAGGTGGAATTGGAGTCCTCAGCATTGATCTGATCCCTCTATTCACTAAATACAGTATCTCAAAATATTCAGTGTGCTGCATAGCAATGTAGCAATGGGATAGCAATTATAGCAATAAGATCTCTCTGCTTTAGACTGTTTCCAACATCTGTTGCAAATACATTCCCAAAAGAGCTGGACTGATAAGACGTGAGCAGAATATATTCAAATTATCGTGTTCTGATTTGTCAGATATGCCTTGAAAATACACAATTCTCTCTGTAAATACTCTACCCAAGTAAATGCCCCTTTAGGTATCTTTGCTCTCAGACTGGATTTAAGAGATATAATTATTTAAACTTTTTAAATCATTTTGGGATGTATAGCTTGTAGAAGAGATGGCAAAGAGGGAATACTGCCAAAAGAATTGAGGTAAACCCAGAGGCAGTGCTGGTAGCAGAAAGCAGATACAGTTACTGCTGTCAGAACAGGGTAGGATGAAAATGCAAAGGGGTTTGGGGATAGAGGTCTGGACTAGGCATCCAGCTGAGTTGAAATTTACAGGTTCTTAAAAACAGCTCATCTGGCTGTGAAATATTCATATGACGTGTGGTAGTAAAGACAGACCTGACATTAGGTCCTTCCACTCCTGTTTAATTTACAAAGATGGGACCTATTTACAAAATAAGTGCCTCCATTTCCCGTGAGGTATACAAATCAACATCAGAAAAGTAATGCCAGAAACACTAACATTTTTGATTTTAGAAATCACTCCATCAGTTCATTTTTGTTTCCACGACATCGAACACTTTTAAGAGTCAGCTGGACCGGGTGTTGGGACATGTTGTCCACACTATGCTTTTGCCAAGAAAGGTTGGTCTAGGTGATCTTTGAGGTCCCATCCAACCCAATACTCTATGATTCTATGATTTTACCATTAAAAGCTAATTTAATGTAGATAAAAATCAAAATTTGTGTTAAAAAGTTGTAGAAACCAAAGAATTAAATTTGATCACAGGTAAGTATCTGAATTATCTTTTGTATAACTTGTCATGTTGGAATTTTCATGCTCTGTTTCTGAAGACTTAAGTGGTGCATTGGCTTTTTGCCTGCCAGTTGTTATGTTTACTCCAGTAGGGTTTAGACAAACAAGCTAAAAGCATTCATTTTTGTAAAAGATATTTATGTAAATAGTTTTTGAAGGAAATAAACTTTTCTCTGAGTTATGTGCAACTAAACATAACATTATTGTGCCTGCACAGGGGAACTAGAAAGTAAATTTGACTGAGCAGGGCTGAAACAGTCCAGACCTCTTGACAGTTGAAAGTGAAATGTAAGATTTAAGTAGTCAAACTGGTAATGTAATTTTTATCTTAAAATAATTAGATTTCTACCTGTCTGCAGTTCCAAATCATAAGTGTAAAAGCTTTTCAAGGAGTTTGTTTAATTTTTGGCTTTATTTCAGCTCTGCTAAGAACTGTCTAGCTGGCTTCCTGCTTTAATAGCTGCTGAAAGTTTCTTGAACTTGTGCAGACCTGCTGTATGGTTACTGGGCCAGCTTAGCCAGTCTCCTTATCCCTTCAAAGGGTGCTGCTTGTGGCAAGGTGATATAAAAATTCCTTTTACCACATGGAGATGACCTGACCACCGCTTAGGACCAGGCCAAACCCCTGTAGTACAGAGATCCCGAAAGAAGCAGTGGTAACAGTCCTGGAGCTGTGAGGGGAGAAAAGAAATGAGCTCATCATGGGGATAGATTCAGGAGTTCATACTCAACTCTGGAGCTGGATTTCTTTAGCAGTCCTTTGCCTGGGGTTCAGTCTGGAGAGATGTTTTTTTCACGCAGCAGCAGCATGTAACCCAATAACATTAGTTATTGGTGCTGATGTCTGCATCTTTCCTCATTAAGTAGCTTAAGATATGCCTAATTACTTAATGCTAATCACAGAGGCTGAGGTGGAAGAAGATTATATACCCAACCATGCATATAACATATGTTTCTAATATGTATGAAAGAATAATTCATACTCTGTCACAATACACATAATTGAAATATTGCTTTTGTAGAAAAGGAGATATGAAATACATTTTCTCTTACTGATACTTGTCCTTTTCTTCCAGCATGACACTGCATGTAGACACACCAGTGTTCCTCCTTTGTCTGTGAATCCAGACATGGCAAAAACTTAGAGCATGAGGATTGTGTCCAAATGCTTAATCAATTTATTTTCTCATTTTGGCTTAGTTGTGGTATCTCTGAGTTTCATTCATGGAACTGGAAGTAAAGAATTAGTAATATTGTTGTTGGTTTTGGTGTATTTTTTGCAATATTAATGGTAAAAATGGTTACTGGAATTCCAAGAGCTAGAAATTGTTTTTATGCAAAAGCACTATTCTTAAGTCTCAGCTGGTATCCAAATAAAAGTAAAAATGCACTTAGTGGTGACTGATGTTTCCAAAAGATGTATGCGTTAAATATAATGGATATTGAGAACCTTGGATAAAAGTGAAATGTTGGCAGGTACTTGCTATATGTTATTATTTTTGCTTGTACTACTAATTTTCAAACATCTTTTTAACACCACAAAAATGTCTGTGAAAGTTGAGCTAGAAATATTTCAATTATCTGACTGAATTTGATTTGCTCGTACAAAAGATTGGGATAACAGGCTTTACATCTTTGTATGATTTGTACTTTGTACTCTTGCTTAATACTCATCCTTCCCTTGCATCTGGTGCACGATCTTGTGGAATTCCGAGGCTTGTAGTATTTTGTCTGCATTGGGTAGTGGTGCTCACAATGGGATGGGGTTGCATACTAAAAGATAATACCCCTGATCAGCTACAGGAAGGTCATAGCCTTAAGAATGATTTGTGTTGAACCCACTTCCCACAATACCATGTCTTGTGAGGGATCCTGAAGAATCACAATGCCTTGGATTTACATTTGGATTCCATATAGTTCTGCTGCCAATAGACAGCAAGGCAGATTGAAATGGTTTGCAGTTAACACCATATCAAAATATGTTTTCAGTGAAAGTATTGGGTAACTGAATCTGCAATTTGTAGCAACAATCTTATGAGCAAAATGTCACATACTAAACATGTTTTATATCTCCTCTGCTGTTTGAGAATGTAATCAGCTCTGTAGAGATGCAGCTTGCACTTTGGATTTTTCAGGATCATCTCAGTTTAACATTTTCAGCTCTTCTAGAAGATCTGATTGCATTGAAAACCTTGTAAAACACACTCTAATCTTCCTGCTATTTCATCAGTACACTTAACCTAGGTTAGCTTTGGGTTCTTCATCCTGTAATGTATCACAAATGCACTTCACATGATTTGGAAAGGAATCATTATGGCTGTTTGCACGAAAGAAAACCAGTATTTTTTCCCATCAGACACGTACAATAGAGCCAAATGAAAATTCAAATGTTGAAAGCTGCTTCCTCAAACAGTGACAAAAAGTAGTCGTGAGCGAATGAGAGCTCAAACACTTCAGTCGTACTTAGTTCCACAAATAGGTTTCACTTTTGTTCAAGCTTCCTGTATTTTGTGAGCTTCTATGTGTTCAACAGTGCGCTATGAACAGCAGAAACAGATATTTTAGTTTTGTGATCATGTGGCAAAGCAGTAAAATATCTGCAATGTATTTCATGGACAAAGATTCCAAACTGTCTAACTTATTTCAACAGGCAAGCAGTCCTACAACAGGAACAGCTCCCAGGAGTCAATCTCGGTTGTCTGTCTGCCCTTCCACTCAGGACATTTGTAGGTATGTGCTGAGAAAAATATACTCTCATCTGGCTTGTTAGTTTTTTATTAAATATTACGTAGCTCTTGCTTCTGCTTAACTTTATTCATAATTGACATAGACTTTAGTTTTCTTTTGGTCTCTCTTTGTTTTGGTTTTGTTTTTGCTTTTTAGTCTCATGTTTTTCTGTTAAAATTCATGTTCTCATTCTCATCCTTTTTTTTTTTTTTTGTGATCTCTCTTTCCACCCACCCTTTCCATTTCCATCCCTTTCCTTTGCTTACTGCTTTGTCTAGATCTACTACCTTGCATGATTTGTCAGAAGATGAGCTTGAACATGCAACCCCTGTCATGGTGCTGGCCCCTTCTAATAGGGAGCCTGGTGGTAAGAAACACGTAAAACGAAGGTTTAAGCTGAAAAGAGAGACTGGAGACAATGGTGAGCACACAGAAAAACAAGGAAAGGGGAGAAACTGTAAATTGCATCCTGAGCCTCCGAGATCCATCTGGAACGTATCCGATTCATCATCATCTTTGGATGAGAGTCAGTGGGCTCAGGCTAGGAGGAAAGCAAGAGAAAAGGCCAGGATGGCCAGGAGAGGGAGAAGAATCAATAGATCATACAGTAACCAGGATGGGTCCTCAAACAATAATGCTGTTGAACTTGTCACCTTGGGGACAATGGGAAAAAAGAAACAAGAGGTATCTGACCCTGAGAATCCTACTTTAAATCACCGCCGAAGGATTCCAAGGCTTAAGGAATCGCAGTCTTCAGCATCATCTCAGGAAGCAAGGATTTCCTCAAGAAAATGTGGGAAAAGCAAAGGGAAAAGCTACCATAGAGATCGGCAGTCTGCACCTTTCCTTAGACCCATGAAGGACTCCTTTGCAGAGGCAAGCTCTGGCAGCGATGCTCGGGCAGTCCCAGATAATGGAGCACCTGCTGGGGCAGGGCCCACTGTGCCTCATTCTGTTCAGAAGCCTCCAGTGTTGTATGATGACTGGTCTGATGATTTAGAAGTATGCAGGTTAGTCCCTAATAAGAAGGATTTAGCATTCTTAAAAGGAGTTTCTCCCTGCCACCGTCTAAGTGCCTTTCCCTTGACTGCTTTCTGTCACTATTTCTCAGTAATAAACTGCTAGGCAGGCCACAGGAAATAACACAAAAACCTTTGCTACAGAGAAGTTAGCATATCTCAATCTGGAGACATACTTCTCATATTTAAAAAAAGTAATCCTACAAAAAAACCCCAAATGTTTGTCTTTGCTCCATGAAGACAGACCCACTCTGTCCTCTGGCAGAGTATTGTTGTGTTTTAAATGTCCAGCCAGAGGCAGAGAATGAAGCAGAGTGTCAGATAGCTCAATACAATGGGATATGGAGCTTTTCCTCCTTAAGTGATCAGTTTAAATCCATCTTTGGTGCCCCTATGTCATTTTTCAATGACTTGTATGAAATAAATTTATGGTCTTGATTCAGTGTCCTCCAGAGTTGCCATTACCTCAGGAATCCAGTGGAAGGTGCCTGCAGAACATTGTCTCCAGTGGGGCATAATTTGTCCATGACTTCGCACTGCCCAACACCTCCACACTGTGAGTGTGTGTGGGCTGTTAGTTTAGTCACCCCTCATGAGGATTGGAATGATACAAAAGGATGATTGGGCAGAATAGGCAGTAAAATAAGCTTTGGGAAAGAAAAAGCAACACCAAGAGTTCTCCTTAGTTCAGAAGTTCGGACTTCTGACAATCTGATGCCCTTGGTGCGAAGCATGCAACCAGGAGGTGAGCATTTTACCCTGGAAATGAGAGCAAGCTAGCCACTTGTGGGCTAACATCCAAATTTGGAGTACACAGCTGGGAAGGCTCGAGTTACTTAGTTCAGTGGTAAATGAAAATGTGCCATCCTGTAAGTCTAACAGAACTGAAACAAGTATTTCCTTTTTTTCCCCTCACCAAACTTGTGAGCCAGCATTGACTCTCATCTACAAAGTGTCAATCAGGCTTAGTTTCTTCATATGGTAACCCAAAACTTCTCACTTTTCTTTGCTGGGAAGAATTTGTGTGGAAATGTAAACAGAGGATGAGGAAGTTCATGATGCCACGTCATGCAATTTCACAGTATGCTTTAACTTAGTAAAACACTGCAAAGATCCTATTTATAAAAAGAAAAAAAGGTAATATGCAGGCATTTTGTGTTTTTTCGCAGCAGAAAATATAAGCCATTACTAACACAGCTAGGGCTATGCACTCTTTGTTGTACTTACCAAGCAAAACCACACATTTCCATTGTCTGACCATTGTCTGTCATAACAATTTAAGGTTCTTCAAAGTCCAGCTGTGTTTGTGCATGAGCTTGTGTATCAGGACCAGGCTTGGGACCTCTCTGCCTTATAGAAATGCAAAGAAACAGTAAAAGTGGTAATCATGTTATTGAAATGTATCTAGAGGGCAGAGGTGTGCACAGATAACTACAATAGCTTCAGAGTTGTCTTAAGTTTCTGAACTACCCAGCCTGCATGTATTGAAGGTCCAGTGTAGTACATGCAGTATATATATAACAGGTCATTTAATAATTGTTAAGAATATGAGCTACCCAAAACCTGAAAAAAACCAAAAACTTCAGCATGGGTCTTCATATGGGCTTAACTATACTGTATTAAAAAAATACACAAATAAATAAATAAATGTGTGTGTGTATAAATATATGTGTATATATATATACACATACTATATATATATAAAATAAAATTCTGTAATTGCCTTATGTAGATTAGTCCTAACTGTTGCCCAAGTTACCAAACTTAGAATTTACTTTCAGAGGGGAAGTGGATTCCACTCTTTTATTTGTCTTCTCAACCCACTGAATTTTATTATAATTTTTCAGGCACTTTTTGCAAGACTTGGAGCTAGGTTCAAGGATGGACCTTTTGGGTGCACATCAGAACTTTTCAGCCAGGCTCTTCTTTAGTTGAGAAAGGTTGAAAACTTTTGATAGGCATGTGCCTCTAGGCTCACTATCAGTGGAGATGTTCTTTGAACAACCAGCATTAAACTCAATATGGTTGATAATGAGACCTGTTCTGCAAAATTTCTCAAGACAGTCATAATCACATTTTTCTTCATGTCAGGAATAATGTTATTTTTTTGTCATCATCATTATCAGATGTATCATAGTGACTGTAATACATCTAGGAAAAACATTGCAAAATCAAAAGCATGTTAATTTTCATAGCTGATAAATTGTCTTAATCAGTTTGCAGGCAGCTGAAGAAAAACGAAGACATGTTTTTACTACCAATTCAGAACAGACTGTAGTTTCTGTTTCTCAGGATAGGGCCATGCACTCCATTGATTTTTGATCTCTGTTATGGTTTTTTTTTTTTCAAATTCACAACCTCTCATCGGAAACAAAAAATAAATAATTACATGTCAATATACTTCTGCAGATATGCACCATTTTTCTGCATGAGAAATAAAAAAGGAGGGTGGTTTTGTGATGTTTATTCTAAGACTAGGTTAGCATAGCTGCTTGTGATGTGGAAAATTTGTTTTCCTGGGGTCTTTCTCAAGCTTTTCATCCTAGCTATTCATGTCTTTTAGTTGATATGACAGCACTGGCTGAGAGGAATGGCCCTCGCCTAAATGGGATTGTGTAGAAATAGCAGAGGAACAGGGATCATAAACATCTCTTGGTGACAGTTATTTTGTCTTTAAGTTTCTGGGTAGGCAACCTTTTTCCTTCATTTCCGCGTGGATTGCTGGCAGTTTCTTCAATCTGCATTTAGCAGCATGAGCAGGAATGGGACAGGACACACCCAGTTCCAGCATAAGCACATTAGTCAGATAAAGTATAGTACCATTGTGCAATATGTTCTTCAGCTAGTCTGAGGGGAGCCTCTTGGTCACTTCAGTGAAATATTTGCCCTTCTAGTGTCACTAATTCTTTCCAAAATGCTGAAACAATGTTATGGCATCAATGCCGACCTTTACAGTCTCTTCCCTGAACAACTACTTCCTCCTGGAGTCCATTAGGAGGCAAGGTTTCTTCTTCTGAGATACAACGTAAGTTCTGGCCATGCTGAGTTGTTTTGGCACCTAATTTTATTTAATTTTTTTTTAAAGATTCACAGGATAGACTTTCCAAATCCTACAGTTGGATCCCCCTTTTCCGAAGTTGCCCTGTGTCTGAGATTTTCTTCATATATACTTTATCCTGGAATTTGCCATGTGGCTTGAGACACAGTCTCAGAAATAGCTTTCTTTGGTCTGCATGTGGATAATCTCCCTGAAGCTCTGTATGGACATGACAAAGTGAATCGATTGTGAGGATTTAGTCCCATGGATTTTCACATGGAAATTACTAAGAAAAGAAAATTGGTTAATTGATAACACCACTAGTGAATCATAAGTGCTGTGTGTATTGATTCTGAATATATCTTGTGGTATTTTTATTATTGATGATGTAGTTGAAAGATATTTTCTCTTTGAATAGTTAGGCTTTTGGTGTAAAGTCTTTTTGTAGTACTGATTCAGTCATTTCAGCAAAAACACATGAACTTAAATAAAGTGGAGTTCCTCATTTTGGAAAAAAAGATGCTTATCAGAAGTTGAATTTTGATTTTGTTGTACTCTGAATGACTCCTTCTGTAGTCAGGTAATGGCAGGCCCTCACTTGAGGAGTAGGGCATAACAGTAGGGCATGTGAGAAAACAGGCAGGGAAGGGGAGAAGTAAAGGGGTTGATGAAGTTGATCTGCAGTCTATTTCAAGCACAATTTTTAAAAACCAGTTTTAAAAAGCTAGTGTGTTAATAAAAGACCAATATAAACTTAGGAAAAGAGTAATATGGGCACTTCTATGTGATAGCACAATTATAGTTGGGAAGAAATAGTGTATATTTCACATGACAAGAGGCAATATGATTATGCAGTTTCTGTCTGTGAAATCAAGTGCTGCAACAGGGTTTTTTTTCCTTAATATTATCTAGTAGGACCTGCAAAACAAAAAAATCTTTTATGAAATTATGTACATTCTGAAATATTCACGTAGGGGAATGCTCATGAAATCAGCAGACAGAAAGGTGGTTGGTAGGAAGCAAGTCCTTGAGGAAAAAAACAGAGAAAGTTGAACAGAAGATAGATATATAGGTTCAAATTCTACCACTGAAATTTAACACTCATTCTAAATACTTATGCTGAAACCTCAATGCAGGATCCAGTGAATAAACTGCAGTGCAGAGTATGTAGACTTGAAAGACCATCCAGAGCCCTCTAAAATCACCGTAAACTGGAAGATGCTCTACTTCCAGACTGTGGCTGGAGGGTTTTTAACGTGTTTCTCCCTGGGATGTTAGTGTGTACCTTGTGGCCTCAGGATGACATGTCCTTAGGAGCTAAGCCTCAGAATCTTGCCCTGCATGTTGACTCCTCACCCCTTCCTTGAAAATAACTGTGAGTGCTGCTTACTTTCCCATTCAGACCTTCACTTTTGCAAAGTGACTTTTTGATAGGAATCTCCTGCTTTTTGAGGAGTCTCCTCCTCTGCATGATGGTCTGGTGGTTCATCAGTCTTTGAAGCAGTATGAAATTCTGGTTAATTCTATTCTCTGCCTGATGGTTCAAATCCCCATCTGTCACCTCTTCAGCCATCTGGTTATGCAGTCTCTTTTGGAAGCTCTCCATGATTCACAAGGATGCAAGGAGAGCCAAAGTAAGGCAAGCATGTCTTTGTTGTGATTAGAATCACTTATCTAGGGGAGAACTGACCCTTGGTTTCTGCTTGTTTCTTTCAGAACTTATTATTATTTTTAATGGAAATAAGTGAAATGGCACAGCTTCCTGTTAGAAAGTTACCCTTGGTTTTAAGGGTCCTGTTATTGAATACTTAAAGCTTGCATATTTTCTGTATGGAGTTTAGTTCCTTAAAGCTTTGACTTTCAGTAGGTGGGTGGGAGGAAATCTATATCCTGTTTTAAGATGCAGTCTCTAGTTCTTTGAACTTGTTCAGTGCAGTAAATCTTGTCAGACACGTATCTTGCACTAACAGTGCATCTGAGGCAGCAATTACTTGTAACTCTTTAGATATCCTATTTATCACCTTTTAAGGAAGATTAATGGAAAGACAAGAAATGTTGACAAAATAAAATATTTATGTGCTTTTGCTAATGTTGTTTGCTCTTGGGTCTCTTACAAATTCTGATTGCTTTTGCAGAAATGAAGAGAAAGCTTTACCTAGGTCCTTATGAAATTCCACTAGTGTGGTGCGACATTTTAAAAATGGTTTTTCCTCTAGTCAGGTAAAGACAGCTGACTGCAGAGCATAATGGAAGGGCAGGAGTGACAGGGAAGAGATATACATATGGATTACATTTGGTATGGAGAATTAATGTGCTTCCTTCACACCGTGTTTAAATGGAGAGGAAGACCAATTTGTCATTTAGATTACATTGTGATTTAAAAGTGGAAAGAATGGAAATGAGATTAAAAAAAAAGAAAAACCTGTAAAATGAAAGCAAGAGAAACATGGCACTCTGTAGCCTATTGCAGGGTGGATATATTCAGTGAATTTAACCTTTTTTTTTTCCAAGTGATAAACTATGCATGAGCGGAGTTTGGTATTTTTGTGGATTCTTTTTATGAATGACAATTACTTGCTGTTAGTTGTTAATAAAGTTGTTTAATTTTAGGTTCTAACTATCTGAAAGTACTGTAAGCACTTTAAAAATTGGCAAAAGAGAAAATGACCTTTTTTTTGGACAGAATAGTTTTCCTAAGAAAAAATCAAACAGTAGCGACAGCAATTTTGTGCATCCTTTTGCAATCCTGAGGAATTGGATCCTTTTGGTCCAATTAAGATAACCTAGGAGCTCATGGCATTTCATGCTGGCAGCTAATAATCCTCACAGCCAAAAATCAAATCCAGGGATTCACTTGCTCCAACACTTTTCAGCTCTGCTCTTTCTTCCTGACTAAGCTCCCTTTAGCAATAGTGAGATATAGTGAGATGAGATGTACCCACTGAAGAGAGTAAAAAATTTTCTTTGCACAACTATTATGAATTCATCTGTGCTTTCCAGTGAAGGGCCAGATTTAACTGCCTTTTCAATAATTTCTCCCCAAAAATAATATTTCTGGAATAGGCATTGTCTTCCTTGAGCGTATTTATATGGGGAAATTTCCATCTTTTATTAAGGAAATCTGTTAAAAGTTTGAAAATATTTCTCTTGTACTGGTATTCTTCCATCTTCAAGAAAATGACATTGTGGTTACTAAGCATCTGTGTTAATTTAGTTCACATTGCCTAGAAATTGCATCACAGTTGGTTGTAAATGCGCCACAGTCACAAGGCTGTAGCTCCTCCTAATTTTTGAGTGAATGGGCCTCCATTAGTGCTTTAGTTCAGATAAGGAGCCTGCTTTTGAAGCACGTCTGATCAGCGTTACTTTTGCCATGGTTTGACCATGCTGAGAATTTGTCTCAGGGTTCTCCAGCTGCATTCCCTTTGAGTGTATTCCTGGTCTGACCCAAATTCAGTATCAAATCAAAAGAAACGCCCACCAAGATTGTCTGGTGTAGATACCCCAGGTTTTAGCACTAGCTGTTTTTTTTCAACAGATTTGCTACACTTTCACTGTAATGCTTGTTAGCATGGACATAACTGTACAGCACCCAGAAATATTAAAGAACAATGCAGGTTTTACGTAATTACATCATTTATAGCCCTTAATCATTATTGTACATCATTATCAGTATACCCATGCCTCATATACATTTCTATTTTTTAAAGCCTCAGAGGCATTCCCCTGCATTGTACATTTGTTAATGAGGGTAAAATTTGATCCAGTATATTTTCAAGGAAGTCTATAAAAGTTTCTGTAGCTAAACCCTTGGTCAATGTGTAATGGCCAAAAATCCTTAAAAATTTTAACCAGGTACTGAGATACGGTGCCAATTGCAAATATGGGATCCACAGAAAGAGTTTTGGTGGTGCAGAATTGCTGCAAACACTTTTCCGCCAGCTCTGCTCCTAGTGACAAGGTTCTTCATGTGGCTTGAAGCAGAAACAGGGACATGCTGATTGATTCTTGTTCTTAATCACCTTCCTTTGGCAGTAGTCATCCATGGGAATCAGCTGGACAGACGCTGTCACAGAGGAGCACTTGCTGGCTGGGTAGGAGTGGAGCACAAAGTCTCACAGGACTCCTGCAGAATAAGTGTTTCCCACTTCACTACAGAGGCACAGGGATCAGACTATTTTCTTAATTTCTGAAGTCAGGTGGATTAGTGAAAGACAGGTGAGGGAAACTGCTAGGTCTCCAATGAGGTTGGAGATTAGCAGCTGTTCTCTGTAATGAGAGTAAAACTGTTAACTGCATGTGAAGAAAAAGCTACAGATCTGTTGGAATCTGCCTGTATCTCTTGCCATAAGCAGCTTAGATGCTAGCCATCTAGACTGCAATTTCAGTTGCCATGATTTTGCCAGAATAAATAACTGTTGGGAAAACCTGAAAGTTTTCCAGGTGACCTCCTTGTTCCATACTGATTTTAGACCTTTTAAACTGAGATTATGCTTGTCTGCATGGAAAATGGAAATGTTTGTCTGTATAGAAAAAAAAATCTTAATTTGATGAGAAGTGAAGGTCATCCAAGATGGCTCTTGCTGTTTTTCTGAGAATCAGCCAAAATCCGATGAGCATAGGAATGCCTACGAGTCGTAGACTGTTTTCATACTTCCCTTTCTGCTTTTTTCCTTTTGCAATGAACAGGACCACAGAAAACACGGGAAAGCAATTCATAGTCATGGAATTTAAGACAGTATGACAGCACTACATTCTGAAGATGCCTCACTTCTGAGTGTTTTCTTTAGCTGCATCTCCTTATTTTGATCTGATAAGAAATTTCTTTTGTTTATATATGTGTGGTGGAAATATGTTTTGTAGGGAATATACAAGAGCCCTGCAACAGTTTTTATATGAATTATGAAAAATCTTTAACAAACACTGTTTTCAGTTTTAAAATTTTAGGGGTTTTTTCCTGCAAAATATTTTTCTTAATTTGTTGCATTATATGTGAACCTGCTGTTTAAGAACATCCTTTAAAGAATTTTTGTGCATTTTTTTTCATGTTTTTTTTCACAGTGTTGACATGGATTTCTCTATTTGGTACATCCGTTTGCTGAAGGTTGTAGAAATAATTCTGTGCTAGAAAAATATGTGCTGGGTAATTAAAATACTGGCATATAAAGCAAAAACTTATGCATAAGGATGACAGCGCTGTTTGAGTATTATTTCATAAAGATTCATTGAGTTTTATTTAAAGAAATATAGATATTCTGTGGTGTCAATGTGTAGGGATATGTTTGTAGGTGTATACACATACACACACAAAATTTTGTATATCTGAATCAGGAGATCATCTGATGGCTCATATATCCTGTGTTGTCTGGTGCACACATGATTCATAGAGCAAAAGCTGCTTTGGAGTCCTGTGCTCATCTTTTTCCCTGGAAAAGAAAGGTACATCAACAGCGTCATAGACGGGAATCTTTAAAGCAGGCTCAATTTATGAGGATTTGGTCAAATGGCTGACTTCCTTCCCCTCCATTTCCAGATAGTCAAAGGTATTTCTCTATAATGAAGGGCGTTTATCTACTAAAGGACTAAAAAGTTGAGAAAGGCTGAGTATGTAAACTCTGTAGGTGTGTCTGAGCAGCTAAAACTGCACCTATTAATGATGATCAGTGCAGTATTACAACTTGTAAGTAAATCAGTATAGGTTTATCAAATTATGCATTTTTTTCTTTGTGGTAGAGAGCGTTTTTGGTTTTTTTTCCATTCAGTTAATTTCTAAAGTATTCAAACAAATTTTACTCTCAGGACAAGTTCAGCCCACTAAATAATCTGGTGCATGAGAATTTCAAATAGTGATCATTTGACAACAGGAAACTAGAAAGAAAGTTCTCTGCCTCCACCTTGGTTTAGATATGGTTCAGGTATGTCTGTCCTTTGTATCCCTACCTCTATTCTGTTTGCACAACAAACTTCTCAAAATCATTATTAACAATTTACTCTCTATAATTTGTGATACTTATGATGTACATTATAGATGAACACATCGAAGAGCAAAGACGCACAAAATCGTGATTCAGTTCTAATGGCTGAGGAAGACAGAGTGAGTTATCTGCTCCAAGTCTTTAAAAGATGTTTCAGCATTTAGCCAACAGTCTGTTACCACAGGTGTTGGGCACCGAAAAATCTTTAAACTGTCACTGTGAGTTTAGGTAGCACAAATGTCTTTTAAGCTAATTTCTTCTGGTTAAACAGATGACAAAGAATTAAATTGCACCAAAGAGACCGAAGAGCATTCAAGCTAATGAAAGCCATGCCTTTGGTCATTTTCTCTGGACTTTAATTCCTACTGAAGTTTGGTTTAATTCTCATTACATATTTCATGGTTAAAATATAAGCTTAAAAAGGCCATTAGAAATTTAGTTTGAGCTTCTTCATACTGTAAGTTCTTAGTGTCACCCTGTTATTTATACAATTGGCTTGTGACTTATGTACAAGGAAAGCCCAAATAGAATGTATAATGCATATAGATTCCTTCTATAGAAGTATTTCTACTAAGGATTATTTCTATTCATTTCAAATTTTCAGTGTCACTTTATTTGGAGATCCCAGTGGAATTTTAGGCTTGTATTTTAGGTCTGAAAATAATTTTAAACAATCTTGGCAGTAGTAGAAAAAAAGACTATTGGGTACATAGCTTAGTTGTCTAATTTCTAAATAGTTTAAATGCTAAGGCTGTAAAATAAATTATGTATGGCTTGAATTTAAATGAACAAAGAGTGCTGGTCTTCCTTTGGGGAATAGCTGTAATTTAAAAAGAAAATTATGTTTTTTTATGAAACTCTCAGTTGGGAATGCATTTTTTAGAAAAATAGCTATTCAATGTTTTGAAAATATAGTTCTGTTTAAGCTAGAGGCTCAGTAAGAAATCACTATATAGGCAATTCCCATCTAAGAACTAAGCTACTGATACACCTAGCTCAGCTGGATTAGTAAAGACAAGACTGTAAATTGAGTTATTGTGAAATGTGTCTCAAAAAATGAACATGTGCAAGAAGGAAGTTGTGGGTAATTTGTTCTCCTCTTCACTGCTGTGGGGCATGAAATCCTGTACGAGCACCACTGAAGAAGTTGAAACCTGACTTTTGTGGACCAGGTGTTCAGAGCTTCATTTGTCTGTTGGGTTTTTTTGGTCTCTTTATTTCTATGTGTCCAGCAAAGTTCTTGTTCTGCTTTCCCATTATCATAGATTCATTTTCTCGTGGCTCTGGGCTACATTGTGGAAGAATAGTGGAGCTGCCAGTTTTGATCTATAGATCTTTCATGTGGACATTGGAATTTCCTCCTCCCTTGCTTATAGACTTGGCAGCCTCAGAGCTGTGCAGTAGCCAGTCTTTCCTGGGGTGTCTTTGCCAGGTTGCCTCCTGACACACGTCAGGAGCTCCTGTGCAAGGAAGGTCACCCACCTTCCCTTAGCTGCCCAGTAGGAAGACAACCACATCCTAGGGCTCTCCTACCCCTTTTCCTACCGCAGGGGTGGTGCAGTCACAGCTTTCTGTGTGAAAGGGTGAGTTATTCCTCAGATGTGTTCAGACACTTCTGCATCTGTGCTGTCTGAGGGTGCCATTCCTAAGCACTAAGTTTCTAAGGCCTGAATTTCATTTGTGTGACAACAGGATCTGTGCTGTTACTGCTACTTCTCTATTTTGAAATAGCATTTCTCAGGCTTCAGCTTTTTTTTTTTTTTGCTTTTTTTTTCTCTTGCATGCCAGCTTGACACTTCAGACACTCATTAGGCCTTGGGTGCTGTGTTGTGTTTTTCTAGGTTGGGGATGGGAGAGAATTGCTCTTCATTGAGGTGAACCTCCTTAACTTCATGTGTTTGGTTAAGCCTTCTGCTCACTGTAGAGCTTTCTCTGCCTTCACAGAGATGCTTGCTAATAAATCTGACATTGTTTTTGATGGGTGAATGTTTTCCTGATGTGATCGGGAGACTGTTTGGAAGAGGGGAAGATCAGCAGGACATTTGGGCATGTGTCACAGAAGAAACCCTTCAAATGATGTTAGAACACTGATCACTTTATGCAAAACCACAGCATGAAAAGCTCTGTATCCCATCATAAGGTAAAACAGAGGGACCAACCTCTATCTTAGGGTCTGCTTACAGAGCAGTTTTTGTTTTCCCAGATAACACAGCTGTCTGCTTCATTGGGACAGTGAAGAATAAAAAAAATGACCATGACTTTTCAATACCTGCCTCCTAAAAAGTGTGCATTTGTGTACACACTGTGCCATATGCATAACTCCAGAGTACTCAAAACTGTTCTCTGATTCTCTTAACTGTGTTACTCCAAAGAGTTATCCTAGGAACTTTTTGTACTTCTCATGCTGGATATTTTCAGCTTGGGTTAGATTTCTCTACCTTTGAGGATTTTATTGGCATTACTTACAGACCAAGAACTATTCCGTTCTGGTATTTGTCTTAAAGGTTTTGCCATGCATAAAAGGGAAAAACTGTTATTTCTATTGATTCACCTTCAGACCATGTAGCAAATTCAAAGAGAAATAACTAAGTGAAGAGAAATTACTAAATGGCAGAAAGGAACAAGGAATATGTTCCCGGGCCTCCATCTGAAAGGTCATATACCTGGCATCTTTTGAATGTCAAGCCTGAAGATGAGAAAGCAGTGTAAATGAGCCAGTGCCTTTGCATTGCTGGTTGGCAAGTTGCCTCACTCACTCTTGCTGTCCTTCCTGTCAGGATCTGTCACTGTGAGGGAGATGATGAAAGCCCCCTCATCACGCCGTGTCGCTGCACGGGGACCCTGCGCTTTGTTCACCAGGCCTGCCTGCACCAGTGGATTAAGAGCTCGGACACGCGCTGCTGCGAGCTCTGCAAGTACGACTTCATCATGGAGACCAAGCTCAAACCTCTGCGGAAGGTAGGGTGCTTTGGGCTTTAATTGTCCTCGAGTGTCAGAACTCCAGAATGGCTGTGAAAAGTGCAAGCACAGTTGAAGAAACATCTGTCCAAAATGGCTTTGTATTTGCTGTTGTTAATCAGTCCCGGTGATTTTATTGTTACATTGAAGCTGGTTAATTTTCAGTAGCAGAGAATTTGACTAAAGACTCTCTTTCATTACACATACAATATGAATGCACAAATAATAGTCTTTTGTTTTAGACTTTTTATCTTCAGCTTTTTGTTATTGGTTCATCTGCCTATTTCATGTTTTGCTCTGAAGTAACACAGTCCAGTTCACCCAGTAATTTTCACGTGGAGCCCATAACTTTTGGTTGAGAATGATGTTTATACCAAAGTGGAGACAGCAGTTATGAGGTAACACAGTCAATTTAACTGCATCTGTTGTAGCTGTTACACTCATGGGCAAATTAATCACTTCTACATTAAAATTAGTTAATGGAATTTAAAATACAGGGTGACCTTGCATCCTGAATGCCATATGTATGTTATCTGAACTCATCTATTTTCTAAGATAAATCAATATAATGTTACACAGACTGTCAGTATAGGGAAGGTGAAGAGTTTATTAAACATATGTGGGCTCTGTTTTCTTTGGAGTGGGTATTTTCTCCCCAAATTTTTATTTTAAAATGCTCTCATCCTTCTGGAGTTTTGTTGAATCTTTGAAGTTTTAGTCAATATGGAACTGGGCAAGTTTTGATTTAAAATAAATTTCAGAGTGAGAGCCCTTGACAAACATGTAGAAGCTATTGCTTATGAGTACCATTTGCCTACATAGTAGTATTTTAATGGCAAAAGACATTTTGCTTTTGTTGGCCTTACACAGGTAGCACTAGTTCAGAGAAAGGAGAATCAATGGAATTCCTTCACATTTCCCATTCAGAGGAATTTTCTAGTAAGTCCCTGGTGAGAAAACACTTCTGAAGAGAGAATTTGGATTAATTTGGCAAGCAAAGCTTGTGTCAGGAAAAGACACAGTTCTCGAATGCCAGGTCGATCTGGCCATGTAAGCTAGAAATTGAAACAGATGTAAATAGAAAAAAAAAGATGGCTAAAAACTTAATTATATTGACTTCAGTTTTAGTAATTGCGGATAAATTTTAACTAATGTGACAGGATGAGATAATTGTATAAAAACCCCTGCCTGTTGCATATCTTTGGGGGATTTTTTCAGCATACACATTTCTATTTTCAAACCAAATTGCTTTAACATCTAACAAGTACTCTCACAACAGTTACTGTTCTCAAGAGAATACACAGGTATTGGTATTTTTAACAAAAGCCTTATTCTGGTTTTGTTGGATAATACAGCATCTTTTATAAAAGGGAAACAAAATTTATAGCAATCAAGGAGAAAAGGAATGAAAAATGTGCATGACTCGATATCAGAAGTAGGCACCTGTAACTCTGTATGTGGTCACTGCCATGTCTCCTCCCCCATTTAGAGACGTAATGTAATGCCTGCAAGTCTGTAATTTCTTAATTGAATGATTGCCACCTTATTCAGCTTATCATTGATACTCAGGTATGTTTTAGATTTCTGACATAGGAAAGATCAACCTCTTCTTTCAGGCAGGATATTTTTGTTTCTGCTCAAAGCAGAGCTCAAAAGTAGTTTATCTGCCTGGCAGTCTATGCTGGCAACATTCCTCCCTTCAAATGCAATACTAAAAAGTAACTGTTTGTGTACTATGGACCCAGCATCTAATTATAAATCCTTTCTTATAAGTCACACCCATTTCAGAAAACAAAGTTTCCAAAGATTTCAAAGTTAAAATTAGTTGTCCTTTGGCATTTATAGCGTCAACTGTGACACCTTTCACGTGTTACATTTAATTAAACATATGATCCTTACTAAGTGTGAGCGCTATCATCACCATCGTTCACAAATGTATGAAACACTAACCAGTTTATGAGAAGCTGTTTTGCAAACCAAGTGTTTTGACAGCTGTAGCAAAGCTGAGGTAAGGGAGGAAAGAGTGATCATGAGACTTGCCATATGAGTAGAGCTGACCGGTAAA
Organism: Edolisoma coerulescens; assembly: GCA_013397115.1. Lineage (NCBI taxonomy): Eukaryota > Metazoa > Chordata > Aves > Passeriformes > Campephagidae > Edolisoma > Edolisoma coerulescens. The sequence goes on along the minus strand of VWZW01006009.1, from coordinate 86,630 downwards.
TTTCCACCCAAACACCCTTTATAAAAATCACTGAAACTGTTTTGTTTGGGCTTTTTTTGTCAAAACCTATATATTTTACAGAAGTGGAAAGTCCCAGTGAAACACTGTCAAATTTCTTGGCAGCTTTTATGAAGCCCAAACTCTCAGCTTTGGGGCATTCCTTGGGAGTCTGTGTTTTCAAAAGACTGGCACAAAGAGTGGTTACCAGAGACCAAAGTACTGTGGGACAGGCAGCTCCTAATACCTAAGCTCTCCACAGTCCTGTCTCCTTGATGCAGGATCTGAAAAGCACTACAGACTCTGGGATTTCCAGACCTTGAGAGCTTTGGGTTTTGCTAAGGCTTGGTTCTGTGCTAGACCTCAAGAGCCTTCAGTCCCCAACACTAAGTCTGGCCTGTCAGCAATGAATCAAAATTTCCAAACTTCTGAAACTCTCTTGTCGTGATGGCAAGGACATTATGAGCAGTTATATCTGAAAACAATGCAATTTTTGTCAACTTTGTTGGATACCAACTGGAACATCAAAATTGACCCAAAACCAGTTATTAATTTTTCTAATAAGCTTTGAGGAATTCTGAAAACAGATTTCTTTTCAGTGATTCCTAAACAGAAGACCACATATTTTGTTTCAAGAAAGGAGTGCCTATTCAATTCCATAAGAAACGAAATTGTTAAAAAAATAAAAAGGAATTTATTTCCCCTAAAGTGAAAGTTCCTGGCCAGCTCCAGATGATGCAGTTTCCATTGGACCTGGATTTGAAGTGACATTCTACAAGAGGAAGGGCCACATCTCTTAACCAGTTCTGATTTTTTGATTTTTAATCTCTCTCATCACTCATGATATGAGATTCTAAAGTTTGGTTCCTGACTATGCCTTGTTTCATTATGATGAATTTTATCATAATGTCTTTGTAAAATTCCTACTGCTTGTCTCCTGAAGGGAAAAATTTACAGACTACCAAACTTAATTACAGAAATCTATACTTTTGCATTTTGCAGTATCACAAAAGCATGATTTAAATATAAAACAAATTATTTATTCAATAGTGAATTACCATCTTTATTTATGCCTCAGCCTTTCATGCACCCTCAATGTTTCAGAACAGATTTTGAATCAAAGTCTCGGGTTTTGTAGCGTAATCATTTTGGAATATCATGCCATATCTATTAGCACCCATAAGTGACAATGTAGAGCATACTAAGTTAACATAAATTAAGATAATCGCTATTAAATCAATAGGTTTGTGCCAATGTGCAACAGTTATTTAATTAGAGAATCCCTGAAAGCACCAGACATCAAATAAAACTCAGTTTAATCATTTTAGTGAGTCTTTGCATCGAGGTAATCCTTTTAAGCATTGATCAACAGACACTGCAAGTGTTTCATATATTTGGACAGGTCTAATTACTCAGCTCAAGATAAATATAGAGATTAAATATTAAGCATTGCTTAGTGTTTCTGGTTTATTTCTCATAGTCTCTGTTACATTTGTCTGTCATTATAAATAATACAGTTGCATTTGTAGCTTTGCCTCTCAGCATCTGCAATCCACGATGCAGAATTTATAGGGTGACTTTATCACAGAAGGAATTAGAAAGTGGTGAGAAGCTTGTGTGAGTTCCTTATTGAGCTCGCTCAATCCTGAGAAAAACATTTCTAATTTAAAAAAGATGCAATCCTAGAAATTAGCACCTGCATTTCATATCTCTTGAATTTGGTGTTTGAAGACTGATAGAAACAGAAATTAAATGAAGATACTGTGAGTATGAAATGGATTAAAGTAAACTAAAAGGAGCTTAAAATGCAGAAATGTCTTTAAATAGAGATTTCTCAACAGTATCTTGCTATACTTCAAAATACTTTTCATATTTAAATTTTGCTATCCATTTAAGGTGTCTGCTACCTGATGCGATGTCTTACTTTGATGCATTATCCCAACAGATTATTGTGTGGTGTCAGAGATGTCTATTTTCTCTCCCAATTTTATTTTTGAAATGATTTACAAATAATACCTAATTTATGTGAGACATAAGCAATATTGCACATTGTTACCATGTGGTTGCTCTTCGTCATTAAGGAAGAACAAGTCAATTTTTTTGTTTACAGAAGCATTATGTACCAGTTGAGGTTAATTTTCTTTCTGATAGAAAGGGTATCTGAATTTATCCCTTTTAAAAAATAGAGGACTGGGAATGTTCTTTTATTACAGAGTGATATGTTTTTATTAAATTAAACAGAAGCAAAAGCAAATGCTGATAATGAAACAAACTTGATCTTACTTATTTTGAATCTTCTAAGTGCATACCACTCTTTTATTCTGTATTTGCTTATATGCTGATATAAAAAAAAGTCTGGTAGCATGCCTGAAAAATTTAGCGATGGCAAAGTAAGGGTGTTTTTTTTTTTTTTACTTTTGGTTCAATGGTAGCTTGGTAATTCGTATTTACATTGCCAAAAGTCATAGAACCTGCAGAGAAATTTCTGTGATGTACTGCTATTAAATCAAAAGTGCTTGCCATTAGAAACTACTTCTGCCAGAGTGAACTCTCAGATCCAGAAGTGACCAGAAGAGTCAGGAAAAAAACCCCAAACTTTTGAGCAGTCATTACCATATTTCTTGCTGTTCAATTCTTACTCCCTGTGCTGTGAGGTATGAACCACCTGGCTTTATCATCGGACTTCTAATAATGCTCCTGATAAGAAATGGTACCAAATATTGCATAGGATTTGCTGTGGGACTAGTTCCCTTTTAACCCAATTTGATGAATATTTTGCAGTCCTCAACATAGAAGGAGCTCCTGCATTTTTTTTTTTCTGGTGCAGCTACATAGTCGTCAAGGCAACCTGCTCCGGTGTTATCTTTCTCCAGTAAACTGTCTCAAAACATCAGTAGCCTCAAATAATTGCCTGCAATATATGGGGTCAGACACTTCACCAGTATGCACAAAGGCACAAAGCTATTACTTTCTCGTTGGCTATCATGTCATTATAGCAAATAACTTTGGGCTCAGGGGACAATGTGTATATTAAAGCTTGTAAAGTAAAAATAATTCTATAGCATTTATATCCTATTGTGATGCCTTGGGGATGCAAGGGACTACTTTGTTCAGACAGTTGTATTCTGAATTTTTGAGGATAATAGAGCATTGCTGCTAATTTATCTGTATATAGATAGCATGCTGTAGTTCACAGAATAATGCTGTCTTGCATTTTCTGCCACAAGAACAACACTAGAATTTAGTCTTCTTATGGTGGTAGAATTTGTGCTAGCCTGCCGTCTCCGTATGTCTTTCTCTTCCATTCAAAACACAGCTTTACTCACACAGCTGTTCCAGTTCCCATGGACTTCTGACAAAAGATTCTTGTGCCTCTTACCTTGAAACCATCATAACATACCCTTAGGCTTGCTAGAAGCCTTCTTACTGTGATACTTTGCTGGGACACCCCCATGTGCATCTTCCTTCCTGGAGGTGGAGCAAGATGTTTGTACTGTCATTGCTTTGAACTTGCATTCTTTTAAGAAGCAAATGAAAAATATTATACCAGAAAATTAAATGAAAATTATGTCCTCTTCTAATTAAACGCCTGTAGCTAAATTGGCTACTTTTGCTGCTCAGTAGCATTTACAAAAGCAAAGGGACTTTGGGAGATTGTTCAGCTCTGGGTATTAGTAGTGTTATCCACCATTGCACAGAACCATGAACATGAGCTCTGGGAGGTACAAATCTTCTGTGCTTTCTGAGGCTGAAATAAACAGTTTGATTTGAGCTGTTTTACAGATGCAACTTGCATCAAAAGATTTCATTTTAGTTAGAGAGCCCTACTCCATCCTGCAGTTCATCAGCCTCTCTCTTATTTTTTAAGAACTTGGGGTCTCCTCTTCGTTTTTTTATTTCAGCCCTTTCAGTGCTTTGTTTTACAGCTTTACCTCATCAATAGTTACAACCAAGGAAGGGCTGGAAAGCTGAAGCACTGAAAATAATGAGAAGAATCTCTGGCTTTACAAATAAAGAAAGTGTAAAGGGAAAGCTGACACAAAATGTATAGCTAGTAATATGAAATTTAAAGAGGATAATCAACCCAAGCATTGACCTAAACCAGTCATTGTTATTCATGGAGTTTTCTAAAAATGCAATTTTTGCCATTTTTACCATTTAATTTTGAAGTTAGGAACTTTACCAGCTCCCATGGGAGAGGGCTGCTATTCATGATCTGATTAATGTACGTAATTATCTGTCACGTGATTAACACATACAATTTTATAGTTGTTACTTGCCTCAAATTTATTTTGCCTGTGACCTATTGATGTGAGAATGATCTGTTCACAGGTTGATTCTTGCTTGTTGGTGGAATGCATGCTAAAAATAGCTTTTCTTTAGCACAGTGATGTTCTCTTGAACACAGAAATTCCAGTAATGGATCTAAATTATGATCAAATTGGATAATTTTTAGTTTATTCAGGTTTGGTGTTTTTTTGTTAATTTAATTTTATTCGTGTAGCATTGTATTAAAATTATTGGGAAAAAATTAAAATTTCCCCCTTTTGTCAGAATGAATAGCTTCCCTCAGCTCTTTACTAGAGCACTAGGCTGTAGTTTTGTGTTAATTACTGTAACTTTCCTCAGCACAAATTTCCTCTATTTTATTTTTATTTAATTGGATCGAAAAAATCTCTCTTGTGGGAAAATTAAAAGACAGAGAAGGCAACTGCAGCTATACATTGGGAAGTCAGTATTCTTGCTAAAGCCACATTTATGGATAATTAAAAGCATCAGCTCCTTTTTTTAATCTTTGTTACGTGGCCATTCAGACATATGCATAGATACTGTATAGATAGCTGCAAAAATAGGATATGTCTAGGTATGTTTAAACAACAGTGTATTTAAAAATACCAGGGTTTTGGCAAACAAAGACATTTAAACCGAACCACATCTTTGTAACAATTTGGACTGATTCTCAGCAGCTGAACAATCTGACATTGAGGAAATTAAGCACTGTGATGAATACTGGAGAGAAGGTGATTGAGAGAAAGACTCTGTAACAAAACTGTGATCATATACTACAACTATGTTTTAGGTGCCTAAAGCAACATATCTTCAGAGAAATTCCATTCAGTTGGACACGACTGAATGACTAAAGGAAGTGGAGAGGTGTACAAAACTATGTAATAGGATGTTGGTCTCCAGCATGTTACTATATCCATTTTTCTAATTTCTCTCCTTTTCCAGTTTCTGCCATATTATCCGAGCCTTCTGTCCACATTCATCACACTATAAACACTCAGATGTGCAAAGGGAACCCATCCTACTTGGTGCAGGACTCAGGCACAGACTGAGAAGCAGGCACAGACTTGGGAGGTGGTTTGTTATGGCTGCTATAGTGGAGAAAGGACTTGTGGTTGCTTTGACCCCAGCAGAATCCATCTCAAATCCACCACTGAGCCTGTGTCATGGCTGCTTTTGTATTGCCTATGGAATACCTGTGACAAAATGCAGCAGCCCCACCTGCTTTGGTCAGAAAGGGAAATCTCAGCATAACTGGTCTTGCAGCAACATTATGGTCTGTGCTCTTGTGGTATGGCACTTCTACTGACTGATTTTTTAATGATTTTCTTTGTGTGTGTGTGTGTGTGTGTGTGTGTATAAGTCGTTGTTTGAGAACTGGACTGTGATTTAAAGGTATTTGCTACTCAGTGACTGGAGCAGATGTCATGCCTTCAATTAGATATGCTGCTCGTTTGGAAATGCAGAGTAGACAGAGGCAGGAGTCGACAACTGCAAAGAGAACAAAAGTGACAAACTAGATCCTTTTGATAGAATGATTGTAGAAACACTGTTGGGAGAGCAGACAACCGTAGCACCTGTTCCTGTTCTTGACTAACTGTGATAAAAGTTAATGGAGACATAGATTCTACCCCTTTTATCCTTGTTTCTTTATCGGTTACCAACATGTAGTTTGTTTTTTGATTTTTGAGTAATAAAGGCAAGTGCCCAGGTACCTGAAGTAAATATTTCTAGAGTTCTAGATGGGTGCCTGTTGTTCTTAGTACAAGGTGTTCCCCATAGTTTTACATTATGGTGGTAGTTCATTGCTGATCAGTGGTTTAATGTTTTACCTGCGGTTTATCTGTCAGGATTATCTTTTTAGATAAGGTAGCTGAAGTGTACTGTGCTTGGAGATAATGATCTTTTTCTTAAAGGTCTTACAAGCTAAGAAAAGAAAAAGTAATTGTAAAGGATGAGTTCATGGTAGCACTGAAGGCTCTATTGAACAAAAAAATTGGTTAATGTCTTTTCAGTGTTCAAAGAAGATACTTGGAAAGTGAACACTTTGTCAAGTACTTGTGCATTCTATATATTGATGTAAAGCAATTTCTAGCAGATGGGAGCTAGAAAGGGACTCCCAATATGGAGAGATCATGCTATAATTACTTGCCACGGGGTTTCTTGCACGTCTCTCTGAAGCATCTGGTGTTGGTCTCTATCCGAGACACAGCATTTCATGAGAGGGATATGAGGTCTGGCTTTCCTGGATTTCCAAAGCATAGCATTTTTTTTGTTTGGTTTTTTTTGTTTTGTTTGGGTTTTTTTGGTTTGTTTTTTGTTGGGTTTTTTTTTTTTGTTTAGTCTGTGTTGGGATGATTAGGATGCAGGTACTGAAGTTCTTTTAGTTGGTAAATGAGAAGTATTCTCAATACTGCCTTCATATTGCAAAAACAGCTACTTCATTTTAGAAATTATATTCTTGAATTACTTAATTTTTACACTTCTTAATTTCTACGCTTCTCTTTTGCACTTTTTAAGGGTTTTCTAATTGATGTCATACACAGCTAAAAATTGCATAAGCTTGTGAAGAGTGCATACTGATTATGTGACTTAAGCAGCTGTTTTAATTTTCACCTAGAAAAGAAATAATGTGCCATCTTGATTATGATAAAACTGAATTATTAGTTCTTTGCAGATGATAATCTTAAGGTGTTTATCAAAGTGAGATTTTTCATTATGTATTTCTTTTATTACTCTAGGTATCACACAAAAGTGAATTAAGGTGTCTTTGTCTTTAGAAATGAACCCGTTTCTGGTTCGGTTTTAATTTTTAATAGGTGTTTTAAATACACCACAGACATTCTTTTGAATTCCAGACAGGTTTGTTTAGTATCTCCTAGGGACAGAAATCAATTTTGGGCAAACTTCAGACAGGTTTGCCAGACAATGATCTGCACTAGAACACCCAACGAGATAACCAGATCAAGGTAAGGTTGTGCATAGATAGGGCCATATGATGCACCAGGTGACATGGGATTTTAAAAATCTGTTTTATTTCCCTGTTCAGTGATTAACATAGCAGGGGTCTAATTATGGCCTTCTATTCTTGATCCTTAACAGTTACTTCTCTGGGATACATCTTTTGAAAAAAGGCAATGAAAAATATGTCTTCTGTATTTTCTGTGAATTTGCTCACGTATTCCTTCTCTCTGGATGTGTTTGGGGAAAAGAACACAGTGTTTTCATGGCCCAAACCCTTCTCTTGTCATACGTCAGACCTGGCACATTCTGTTGGACTGTCTGCAGAGCATTTCTCACCTTGGAGCAGGATTTGGGGACACATGCCTTGTCCTTTAAGACACAGTCCCCACAGTACAGGCTGCAACCACATGTTGTTTAGATGCCACAGAGAGGCCCAGAATGCTTTTATTCAAATGACAAGGTTTGAAGTCTCATCTCTTACGAACACTTCAAATCTCCACGAGGCTATTTTATTCTCCCAACACGAGTGGAGCCCTGTTGTCCTTTATTACTATTATTTCTTCCTCTTCCACCCACTGCACAAATTCCCTTCTGCAAACTACCATGGCAGCTGCTTTCCTCCAGCTGGTAGACTGATAGCAGTGAACAGCTCACTGTGGAGCCTGAGCCAATTAGTACTGCAACAAGTGACCAGAAAACGCTCCCTAATATAAATAACTCTGAGCTACATGTTCAGACTATTGACATATCTTCACTGCTCAGCTCACTTCACCATACATCGCTCCAGTTCTTTTTCCAAAGTGCTGGCTAAATCCTTTGGGGCGAGTTTCAGATAAGAAAGATCTTTTTCTGTGTTTGTAGTCTGTGTGCAGAGTGCAGTTTCTACAACAGCCCCTAGTAAGTAGTTTTAGCCTTTATTTTGCAGGCATAATTACTTTAAGATAAAGGTTGTCTCAAAGTATTTCTTTAGACTGTAGAAAGAATTCAGGAAATATTGCATGATGACTTAAGCTCGAGGAGAGAGCAGAAGTCCTTCCAGCTGTGGGTGTTGTTTACATACATTACATTGCATACATAGTCATTTTTTTCTGCTAAATGATGGATAGGGAGAAAAACGTCAGGAAAAATATTTAATATTAGCAATGTCATACCCCTACCAGATTCCCCTTCAGACCTCCTTACATGCAATTTTTAAAACAGGGTTCCTGAAAATACCCAGGAGTTAAAAGTCAAGGCATTCATAGCATATTGCAAAGCAGCCCATTAACTTCACCTTCAATATCTGGTGTCCTCAGTGCTGAGCCCCTGCAGGAGAGAGCCCTTCAGCTGTTAGAGGTGTGAACATGCAAACCTGCAGGAGAACTGCAGTCGCTTCAGGACACCTGCGTAGACAGAAATCTGTAGCCAGTGTGACAGAAGATTGCCATGAGCAGGAGGCAACACGTGGACACAAAGTGGTGGATGGGAGCAGGCAGGCAGCAAATGTACAATGTGAAGGTGGGGAAAAGAAACACAAGCAGCAGAGTTTGTTCAGTGCTATTGTGAGATGTGGAAACAGCTTTTGTGTGAGCAGTGTGAAGCTTTCAGTTCTGCACTGGGCCACCACGAAACCACTTTGCAGAAAGCGTAATGTATGGGAGGGAATTAAAATCGCAGATCTGCTTCTGTTAAGAAGAGAGGCTGTGTTGGAATGTAGGATATGAAGCAGCATCCCCACACTCAGAAGGAGTGTTTTCAGAAGATACTAAACAAAATATCCATAATTATTTGTTGCATGTTGATAAATCAAGCTTTTATTAGAAGTGACATGCAGGGAGGCAGATTTTTGTCCTTTAAAATAAATATGAGAGATTTTCTCAAACTATGTTACAGGAAAGGGAAGTGGCTGGCTACACGTGATTTTAAGTTCCCTGTATGTGATTAGGGTTTTCTTTTTTCTTTTTTTTTTATTTCCCCAGAGGACTCATGACTACACTTTGTAATTATGAGAGTGGGATTTGAAATCAGTAACCATTCTCTTGAAGTTTCTGAGTGAAATAAACTTTAAGAGACAAAAGCAAAAGGCGAGGTAGAAACCTAGAACAAGGTACAGTTATACAGCTGCCACTTTAAAGATTATTCCAAATTTCGCTGTCAGTAAAGCATAGGAATTCCGACTGAGGTGCACGTTGTGTTTTAGAAGCAGCTGTAAGTAGTTGAGGTGGGACGAGTGTTTCTGATCCCATTCACAATCCAGCTTCTTTCCATTCTGGCTTTTGGTAGGAACCTGTGAGTCAGGCAGTCTCCTACCACCCTCCAGTGGTTTTCAGAGCACAGTGCAAGCAACATGTTCGGAAAGCTTATTCAGAACATAAAAAGGGGGCTGGGGATATTCCAAGCTTTCTACTGGGGGCACATATTGTTACACTTTGGATTTGTTTGGAGACCTTGTGTAAAAGGTCTTTTGGTTCTGGTTAGATGTTATAAAGTATTCTAGCACACCTATTCTGTGAAGCATTATGATATTCATGCGGCTGCTTGCACATTAAACCATCTGCATCTGTGATGATTTCCAGCCTGTGTTTGTATTGTTGCCAGGATTAAAGAATCTGTGGGTGTGACAATTGGATGTACAACAGTGAAGGGGTGCTTTTTAGGGGGCTGGGCAAAAGCTACAGTTTTTCTGTGAATTTAGTGACTCAATAATTTGCAAGTCATTATAAATGTCTGCTCTGGCTGTTAGTCTTCTTTCTCTCATTAGTCTCTAGAGCACCTTAGAAGTATTGACATCTAAGTTTCCAAGGAAAATTGCATCTGTGTACTTAATTTTGTGCTATTTTCTGTTCTTGGTGGCATCTGATATTCTATCCATGGCATGTCACAGTGTCATCAACCTGATGACATTTTTCTGGGAGATCACTGATCAAAATAATAAAACATGACACAATTTATTTTTATCTTGCTATTGTGAATGTGGAAAGCCCTGAAAACTGCAGGAGCTTCAAAACACAGCAGAGATGAATTTATCAGTGGTTAAGGAGGCATTAATGCACTGTGTGACATGAAAGGTAGTACCTGCCAAACTTCCCCACACAACTTGAGGCTGTATCAAGTCCCGGACTATGAAGCACAAGTAAAAGGGGCTGATGCTTTCATTGCTCAGTATGTTGTTGTCTTGTCCTTTGTTACAGATTTTCAAGCCATTTTTACTTCACATAACTGTGCTTTTGTCCAAGCAAGTCTGAGCTAAAACTAAGAGTTGTTTTTTTGATATAAGCCTATTGTAAAAAACGTAAAATAGGGAATCGCACTTTTCTGCTCCAGGACAACATAAGTTGCTGGCTCATCTACTAACATCAGTCATCTAGTAGAGGGAGAGAGTAGTCACAAAGTACTCTCTGTTCAGCCAACCTAGAATACGTGAGCAGGATGGGGAAGTTACATCAGCTGCAACTGGGATCAGCAGAAGTACAGCACGAAGTTTAATTGAATTTTCCCGTCTGAGTTCAGCCCATAATCACCAAAGCTGAGAGAACTGGGACTGCAGCAGGGCAGGGCAAAACAGAAGAGCAGCTTTGGGGCACACTAAGAGCTGTAAAATGTTCCCAGGTATTTGTCTGTGAGAGATGGAGTCTCTCCTTGGACCTTATTCCTTTCTTGAATCCCAAACTGGGAGGACAAGATATTCTGCACAGTCTTCCAGTCCCATAATCAGCTATGCCCTGGTGACCTCTCCCAGTGTCCTGGCAGCCACCTTCTCTCTGGTGTGGTGACATGTGCGTGGATGGAAGAGACAGACAGGCAGGCAAGGGAGGCTGTCCTGTGGGAGGAGAAAAGGGGCCAGTTAGAGGAAGCAGAGTGCAGTAGGCCTTGGCTTGCTTTCTGTCTGGATTTGGTCACGGGATGTTAGCAAAAAGGCCTGCTTTAGCCAATTTCTGCTGGCACTCTCTCCTGATACACTCTTCTTGAATATCTCAGCAGAATTCTGTGAGCTTGTACCTTTATTTACCTGTCGTGCCTGTTGGTTGATTGATTTTGTTTGGGTTTTTTCCACCTACAAAACGTTTACATTTAGACTAATGCGACCAGCATTCATCTTTGACTGGGCATTCAGAGCAACACTAAGGCTTTTGAGCATGTTAGAGAGTAAAAGAGCTATAATGAGACTGCACGTATACATGACAATGACGATTTTGCAGGGAGTCTTCTCTCCAACAGACCAAATGGTGTAGCATCAAAGTTGAGATGACAGACAAAATCTGTTTAAGAACAAATCATTCTTTATCTTCTATGTTGATGTCTCACAAAGCATCCACAGGTAAGTGAAGGGTTAAGGTAAAACTCTTCCATCTGGACAAAGACAAGGTTTCTTTCTTTGGAAAGAAAGTCTGTTACGAGACTTGAATTGAATTTTCTCTGCAAAAAGGATGAAAGTCTCCAGGTCAAAGGCTGTGTAACCTGTAATGGTGTAAGACTGTGATAATGCCACATACCATCTGGTCTGACCACTGAATATTATCTACATGGACTACAATGAATATAAAGTTTTGGGGTTTTATTACTTAAAAAAAAAGTTAATACTTTTTAAAAATCTCCCATTTTTTTCCAGACTGCCATACAAAACACAGGAAGCTTAGTTTTCACTCCGAAGCAGATGGATCAGAAACTGAAATGAGGTCTCAGCTAATAAATAAACTGATGGCTCTGGCTCTTTGTATATTACTCAGGAAATATTTACATCTTTCTAAACAGTTATTTTTGCTTTGTGTTTATGAAGCCTGATCAGCAGGTCAGGGGAAGTGATTCTCGAGAGACCCCACTAGGACTGCTGCATCCAGCTCTGGGGTGCCCACACAGAACATGTTGGAGTGAGTCCAGAAGAGACCACAAAAAATGATCAGAGGCCTAGAGCACCTCTCCTATGACAAAAAGCTGTGACAGCTGGGGTTGTTCAGCCTGGAGAAGACCTTATTGCAGCATTCTAGTACCTAAATGGGGCCTGTAAGAAAGGTGGAGCAAACTTTTTAGCAGGGCTTGTTACAGTAGGACAAGGGTTAATGATTTTAAACAGACAAACAAAAAAAAAAAAGGGTAGATCTAGACTACATTTAGAAGAACTTTTTTATGATGAGAGTGGTGAAATGGTGGAACAGGTTGCCCAGGGAAGTGGTAGGTGCCCCATCCTGGGAAACATTAAGGTCAGGTTTGACAGAGCTCTGAGCAAGCTGGTCTGATTGAAGATGTGCCTGCTCATTGCAGGGGGGTTGGACTGGATGACCCTTAAGGTCCCTTCCAACCCAAAATATTCTGTGACTCATAGAATTTTGTCAAGGGCTAGAAAATGTTCTAGAGATTGTGTTTTGAGGCAACAGCTCTGAAATTTGCAAGCTTTAACTGCCATTAAAGACTGAAATTTGTTTGGCCTGGTATGTCCTGCTCTGCAAGCAGGAAGAAGTATTTCTGAGAGTTATTCCTCTTGGTGACGTGGCACTGACCCTCTTCACATTTTTCTGCAGTTGTGCTCCTTCAAAACATAACATGACAGCAAAGAGTGTTCAGAGTAGAATGGCCATGTTGGTTCAGGTTAAAAACTAAACATTTAGCTTGGATGGCAAATCCAGCCCTAGCCTTAAGGAATTTAGAGAAATTTGTTATTTCCCGGAAACAAAATTTAAAAAAAAAATCCCAAACAGTGAAAACAGATAACAAAACCAAAACTATCCAGAAACCTAAACAAGGAAAACCAAGCCAAACTCACAGCTTGGCAGTAAATGTACAGCGCAGCAGTGCTCTGCAGTGGCTGGGGCTGCTGTTCCAGCTGTAGCAGGTGGCAGCAGTGCTGTGGCACTGAGCTGAGTGCGGCTCAGTCGGTGTTTGCAGGGCCACAGGGAGGTGGCACTCGAGTCTCATGCTTTGCACTGCTTTCCTTCCTCAGATGCCAGTGACTGACTCCAAGATTGTCTATCGGAATTGAGGCATTTTGCTTTCAAGTGCCCTATTCTTTCAGCTGTTTTCAAAGGCAAACGTTTAAGGAGAGAAGGGTTTTGTTTCAAAGAAGTGCTGGAAAAAAACCCCGTGTCACAAGTGAGATTCAGAAAAATCACCTCAGGGGCTGCATTGTTCAATTGCAGAGAATAGCCTATTTCATCTTAAAATTCCGTAACTTAAACCAGGATTTAGCACCATAATTCACAAACACGTGCCTGGAAGATCCTCCTTGCATTACTGAGGCTATTTGGCTGCTATCATATATGATCATTTCCATGTAATCATCTTTTCAAGTTTATTGAATTTAATCCTCAATGCAGTTGCATTTCCTGTGCTTTTATTTTATGAAAGACTGTTACATAACTGCATTCCCCTCATTTTAATACATATTACAAACTAATGTTTGGGCTTTTTCTTCTCTCACCACCAGAAATGCGAATTTAAAGTAAATATTCATCTTTTTACCTGTCTATTAACATGTTATGGCTGTACTGTAATGAAATTACCTAAGATACCATTCACAAGCAGACACAAACAGAACAGAGCTCTTCATTCCTCTGAACCTGTGAAAATGAGATCACTGTGAATTTAACAGGGACAATACACACACTCCTGTAATGTGTATTACCAAAACCAAAGGATTTATTAATTTTATTACTGCTTGTGGTTTTGGTAGAAAGAGCCACAATGGCCTAATCAGTTTAATGTAAAATTTTACAAGTCAGGTATTTGTAATTTTTTTTTTTTTTAATTTCAGTGGGAAAAACTACAGATGACAACAAGTGAGAGGAGAAAAATCGTGTGTTCAGTCACATTCCATATAATTGCAATTACCTGTGTTGTTTGGTCATTGTATGTTTTAATTGATAGAACCGCTGAAGAAATTAAACAAGGCAATGATAACGGTAAGTATCTTTTACCTTCTTTGGTGCTGTTGATAATGCAATTGATAATGCTTTGAAAGGCAGCTCTAACCAGTCACATGCTGTTCTTAAATAACAGCTGACATGGCTACACCAAAGGCTTTAATGCAGAAGTTCTGGCATCAGTATGAAAATCTTATCTTATGCCCCTGCAGAGAGAACTCTACTTCTTGTAATCATTACAACAGCTTAACTAGCCTGCCGGTTCTTCCTGGGTTAATCTCCCATTATCTAGGTAATTCTAAAGCTCAGGCAAAAAAATGAGTCAAGTTCAAACAGCTCAGTGCAAGTTCAGGTCCTTAAAATAGCAATTTATTTATATTACTCACTTGAACCTTGACAGGAAGTAAAGTACAATAGAGCCTCTTCATTAAAAAGCTTCCTAATACGAACTTCAAGAGACAGTTTTCCAGTTGTGTTAGTCCTTCATGTGGGACTTGGGTAGCATGGAAAGCCATTCCTGTGTCCTTTCAAAGAGAATTTCACTGTGAATGTCCATGTTCTGGCTGTATTTATTGGTTAAGCACTGGAACAGAGAAGTCATGGAGTCTCCACCTGCGGAGATACTGAAAATCCAACTGGACATGTGTAACAAAATGCATGCTTAATGTAAGTAGGAGCCACACTTAGCACATGTGGAAAATATATCTGAAATTGAACTACTGTTTTCCATTTCAGATCTAAGTTTATTTGGTCTTATATTTAGTCTTAAATGTGATCATGATGATAAAAAGCTTTTGAGTTTTGATCTGAATTGAATTTGGGCACCCTAGAGAAACAAAGGTCTCTAGCTTTGTGTTATACTCTGAAGTTAACATGGAAAACAAAACAGGTGGAGCTTTGTGCCTTGCCAGTTAGATAAATATTTGATGATACTCCTGATTCTTGCCTTTCTTGCCTCAGAGCGGAAAATAAGCAACAAGCCTCAGTAAGTCACAGATGAATACACACAACAAAGTCTTGTTTTGCATTCTTTCAAAATGGGTAACCTTGTTTTTTATCTCAAAAAACCTGGCCCAGAGGACAGGACTAGGAATGGCTTTGAACTTCTATTTATGAGTACAACTACATCACCCTGCTCATTAAAAGGGGAAAGCTATTTCTGTAGATTAGCTGAATTTACATAACAAAACAGGTAACAGGGATTTTTGTTGTTACACACAATGCAAAAGAATCACGTTAATTATTCCTGGTAGGCTCAAAAAGTATTTATGATTTGTATAGCATTCACTATTTGCCAAATGTAACAGTTGATTCTTTGCACTAAAAAATGGACAAAGAGATGCCCTGGAGCTACTTACAACATGCAAAAGTAAGTGTTTGTGCAGAGGGTGCTTTTGCCCCAAAATTTGCTTGTTGCAGGGGAGAGTACTTTTATAAAAGCGAACGTGTATTTGGGGGGAGTAAGAAGGACATATATGTAGTTTATTTTCTTCTCCATTTTCTCTCTTAAAATGGGAATTGCCAAGACAAAGACAGTAAGCACTGGAGAAAAAACACTTTATAAACATATTTTGAGAAGGAGAAAAATTGAAAGCCCTGAATAATACTAGTACTGTTTGTTAATATTCTGAGTTTAAAAATGGATATCTAAAATTATTTAAAGGGTTGGGGTTTTTTTTCTCTTTAGGGGAGTATATGGTGCAAACCCTTTAATTGCTAAACCTTACACTGGTTTATAGAAGAGCCACTTTAAAATATATTTAAAATATTCTAGAATTTATATGGCACCAGTGGTAGGGAATCAAGTTTCACATATATTTATTCCGCTTGAAGAAACAGGTCTAGGTTCAGCTGAGCTTTCTCTCGCCTAATAAAGCTCAAGTCTGAAAATTTGGCAATCCTGGAAAATATGAAAGATACAAAACTCTCTGTCCCATACCAGTTGCTAAAAAAAAGATGCTTCCTGTATTACCATGGAAGCAGCAGCAGCAGCCTATCTTTCATGTTAAAAGGTGGAAGAAACCCTGAAGGAAGGCTTCTGAGAGTGGCGTTGAGTTTCTTATTCGACCAAATGATGGTAAAATCAGTAAAAAGTGGGAAGCAGTCTCCTATTCCATAGGCAGTTTCTTGGCCAGCCTCTGGCATAGGAAACCCCGTCTATTTTCTATCCACAACTGCCCCAATACCGTGTGCATACCTGGGCATTCTTAGCAAGTGGCCTCTTTCCAATATATGTTACTGAAACTCAGTGCTTGATATTCAATATATAACACAAACTTTCTGTTTCAAAGGTGTCCTTGAATGGCCATTTTGGACAAAACTCGTTGTGGTGGCCATTGGATTCACAGGAGGCCTGGTCTTCATGTATGTGCAGTGTAAAGTTTACGTCCAGCTGTGGCGCAGGTTGAAAGCCTACAACAGAGTGATCTTTGTTCAGAACTGCCCAGACACCATCAAAAAACTGGAGGAGAAAAACTCTCTGTGCACTCAGCCCTCGGAGGTGAAGGACGCGGTGGTGGTGCCAGTAGCACAGACAGGTACAAACTCTCAGCCGGCGGTGGAAGAAGCGACATCGGAGGTCATGCCA
Source organism: Edolisoma coerulescens (assembly GCA_013397115.1). Lineage (NCBI taxonomy): Eukaryota > Metazoa > Chordata > Aves > Passeriformes > Campephagidae > Edolisoma > Edolisoma coerulescens. The sequence goes on along the minus strand of VWZW01006009.1, from coordinate 69,962 downwards.
GTCTGACACGGACAGCACTGCTTCTTCCTCGCAGAGTAAGCCGTAGTGTTTGCTACACTACAAATGCTACAAGAAAGTAGAAATGACTGTGCATTTTTTCAGTTAAAAAAAACCCCAACCAAACAAGAAAAAAAATACCCCATACAAAAACCAAAACCATGCAAGGAAAATGGATCCAGCAAAGCAACTTGTTACTGTATGGAATGTGACCGTTCGTGACGTAGTTTCGCAACTAGTCAGCAAGTGTAGTGGAAGTGTAGAAAGTGCAATAGAGAACAGGTTTAACAGACAATGCCAAACCAATGTGACAATGTACTTTTATTTTTTTTTTTCCTAACTGGGCTGGCTGGGAAAGTAGAAAACAGAATGGATACAATAATTTTGTTTACAGAAGACACAAAACCTTTCATCTGTTTACTACTAAAAGTTGTATTTGCTATTTACCTTTTCAAAGATACGCTTCAAAGGGTACCAATCCAGTTATATGCATTAACAGAATCAAAAGACAGAGAGCTGTACTGCAGCACTCACTCTCTGAGCCTCGTACGGTAACACCTTCATGTGACTGTAGTGGAGCCTGAATGTTTGTGCAGCTGTGTCAGCTATGGATATTCGAACCAGTTGTTTTTAACTATGGCTGAATTTCTGAAAAGTAAGCAGTTCCAACCAGTATAAACTCACGTCTCCATAAGCTACAGACAGTTTTTTTAAATGTCAGTGAAGTACAGGAAGGAGAGAGTATGTAGATATGCATTTAGAAGAGCAGCTCCGCTGTTTATTTTACTTTATAGGACTGAATTAGACATAAATTGGATACGCAAAATATTGAGGCAGAATTGCAAATGAAAAAAAAGCAGTTTACTGCAGAATCACACAAAAGTAAACTGTCTATTATCGAGGGTCCGGAAAAGGATGACACATAGCGAAGATGGAAGCTATTTTTGGTTTTATTTTTTAAGATTCATGGTAGAGAAAGGTAGATGTAAGAGAACATACCTACCTACATATCTTAAGAAAACATTAGTTTTTATCTCCTTGTTCTAAAAAGTTAGTTTTTACCTTCCTGACTGAAAAAAACAAATCAATCGTTTCCTTCTGTACAGGTAAACTTAAGGTGTTAGAGATTCAACAGTTCAGTTGTTAACTTCGTGTTTTGAGCACTGGCATATAAAAATGAAGTGTGAATAGCATTAAAAGGTGCAATAGATAAATGAATGTAGATATAATACTGTGTCCAACAGGGTGGATTATATATAAAGAACCAATTTTGTGACTCACTTTGCAAAACTGTGGTGTTTACTACAAGGACACAAGAGCAAGTATTGACTTGGAGTAGTTATGTACTGGTATGGACGAGTCTGGGGCCTGAATATTACGTATATTTTAAAAAAAAGTTGAAAGTTCTTTTTTTAATCTTTTATTAGTAAAGGAGGAAAAACAAAAAAGCAAATAAAGAACCTGAGTAATGAGGACAGGAGAGTAGAGATTCACTTAAAGGAGGAGTATCTGCCACAATTACAAGTGAACTAGAATTCTACAGGAGCCTTGAAGTTTCTACTGGTAAATTTTCTCTTTATACACTCACATATTCACAGTGAAATAACAGATTCATCCCATTCTTGCAAATATCCAGGCTGCTGGGTTTAAGATGTATTGGAGTTTATATACTAGGTATTCCTTTGTGGATGTTTACTGGCTTAAGGCTCAGGGAATACTAGAAGTAGCAGTGTTAGCAAGAAACATGTCTTTAATCAGATCATTATATTCTTTTGTATTGGAATTGCTCTTGTAATTTGGCTGTGACTAAGTGATTGTTATCTGGCTAGACAGGACACAAAATCTTGGTGCTTGAATGGGTCCTTAATACATGTCAATATTTGCTGTAAGTTACTCCAGGTGAGTTGGATTAATGTTGAAGTTTCTTCATGTAATGGCACGCACTTTTTATATAAAATAATTTCCCAACTATACAACTGCAACTTCCAATTGTAGCAGCTTCTTATTTGAAATTACATACAGGAGAAACAAAATCATTTCTCCATTTAAAATTGTGGAGGAGACTTCACAAGGTCTTCAGAACATGATGACACAACTAAGGAATGTCTTGTTACTGCACATGCTTAAGGTAGTCTGCAATGGCATGGTTTTGAAAAAGCTACTTGTTGAAAGGTAAATCTCATGATATCTGAAGTTAGATACTTAAAATTACTAATTGCATCTGAATGTTTGGAAGGATGTTTACAATAAACCTGAGGAATCAGCAAAATTTACTGACAAGGAACATTATTATGAAGGATAATTAAGAGCTTTCTGAAATAAGTTTCTTACCAAGTGAAAGTAACCCTGCTTCTTTAGCCAGCTTGTTCTTTGACTGCTGTAGCATCATGACCCCATTGAAAGTACTTTACCCCCTCTTTTGTCAGTTTACTGGAGACTAATTCAATTGGGGTTTTTTTCTTGAACAAGTACAAAATTCACCTCAAAGAAGAAAATACCTGAAGATTCTGAAAGCAGAACTGTAGCATCCAACAAGATTTTACATTTTTTAAAAAATACACTGAAGAGTCAGCAACAGAAAAGACAACGTGCAAAATTTTATACTAATGCCTTCAAACACTGTTCTGGCACTCAACCATATATGCAACTGAGTTTACAGTTAATTAAATAAAAGAAAGGAGAAAGACTTCAGTTGAAATTCCTCCTCTCCCTTGGAAATATTTAATGTGGACAGCAGGAAAAGGAGCAAAATGGGACACTGCTGAGATGGACAATGAGACAAGTCACCAGCAAGAGAGATTTCAGCTGGCTTGAAGCAGCCTTTAACCTTTTAAAGCATTACAGTGTTAGTCCATGCATCCCTTTCTCTTCTTAGGTGCACTGGATTTTCTAGAGCTTTCAGGGATTTCATGCAGGATTGGAATTTGTTTCTGAAGCAGGGTACAACCTCTTCAAGAGGGCAAGGAGCTATTCATACCACCATGCCTTGGATTCTGGTCTTCAGTAATAAGGAAAGTACACAAATAGAGAAACTAGACAGATCCTTATCAACCAATGCTTTTTCATTCCCACACAAAATACAGTTTTCTGTATTAATTTATTAACCACAGTATTCTATCCTGAAAAAAAACCCTAAACAAAACAGTGTGCTGGAGGTTATAAGATAAAGTCTAAAGACTTTTTAATAAAGATGCCATCTCAAATAAAGAACTGTATCAAACTCCTGTGTAGCCACAGTGCAGCTCTGGCAGATATACTGACAGTGGAATTTGGCCTGGCTAAACCCACCAGGGCAGAACCTGGTTCTGAGCTGCCATTAGCAAGAACAGCTTAATCTGCATTCTTGTTTAAACAAAGTTTTAATAAAGGTAGGTAAAAGTAATTTGGTGTCAGGTCAGAGCTGGATGTTTAAACAAGATACTCCTGTATTCAGTCCTGTGGACATGCACATTTCTTTTCCTGTTTTTAAGTTACAAGCATTATAAAGTTTATTTCAAACTGGCATAAATACACCACTTTTGACTATCAGTAGCATTAAAAAGATTCTTGACTAGTCCAACTGTGCCATTCACACACTGCTCTATCTGAAGGCAGTGTTTTTGTTGTGTAGAAAAACCAGTAACTCCCCATCTCCAGAACAGTTTATAATTTCCAGTAATGCAATGAAACTTACACTCTGATGAAAATATTTTACTGTGTATACTATTCGGAACTAAAAGTTTGTGTTATTTGTTTAACTCCCTCTCTTTTGCAAAAGAAAAAGTGTGTGTTTTTGTGGGTGAATGTGTACTGGAAGACAGAAGGTAAGGGAAACAAAAGTAATGTATCTGCTTAATGTTGTGAAAAAATGTATTTGTATTAAACGAATTACTCAAAGTACTGTAGTATTCTACATTTGCCTCCTTGTTACATAGAGCATCACATGCTGAACATGGATTGGCAAGACCACACTCTTGCAAGAAAGATGAACAATACATTCTGACACCTAATACTGATAAACCTGCTCAGCTGCAAGGGGCTACTTTTGGGTACCTCGCCTTGGCAGAATGCTCAGGGAAATAACTCATAGTACAAAAACACTTGAAAAGAATTATAGTTACTTAACTTGCAGGCTTCAACCCTATAAAGAAGCCTAGAAAGCAACTGGTTTTACATTCATAGAATAATGGACAACTAGTGCTGGGTTTCAACTACAGGAGGGTAAGAGGACGAAAGCTTCCTAAGGAAAGCAGTGCCTTGGAACAAACTGTTTTTTATAGTGATTTTGGAATGTCCAACACATAAAAGCTTTAAATGTGGACTGGGCAGTTGAATACTTTAAAGCCAATCCCAGTTCAGACTGCCAGCATGGTTCCTGTTCCTTTTTGTACTATTTTATACTTTGACCTGGTGAGGTTTTCTCCTTTTTTAAAACCCTAAGGCCATTTTTTTAAATGAAAAGGAATATTACATGTTTGCATTATAAAAAAGCCTGTACATTTTGTGACGTGTAAAACCAAAGAAAATATCTTACCTTGACTAAAACAGAATGTTTCAACCAAGGTCCAAATTTAGTTTTCTACAGATCCACCTACCCCATATCTTTCTCCTATATGGTCAGCTGGGGAGAGAGTGGGCCAAGTTTCAAAATATCACGATTCTAGCTGGAATAAGTCATCATATGGCTGATGACTGGTAAGAATAGATGTTCAAAACACAGAAGTAGTGTTCTAACTAATTTCATTCTCTACATCCAAGGCTAACCACTTATTTTCTTAAAGCTGCCCTAACTAGCTCACTATGTAAATCAAAATGAATTCACAAATCCCTGCAAGATATAATACAGAAGAAACAGCATAACCAAGGAAGTTATAGTAATAAAGATATATTCATTTCCATTTATTAGCATATGGAAAAGTGGAGCCAAATTTGGTTTCAGAATTAAGAGAACAGAGGTATGTCCCTATGCCTTTTTTCCTTGCACACAAGAGTTTGAATCTCTTGATGAAGGGTACCATTAGAACATGAAACACATTTCTCTTTAGTTTGATGTCTGTATGCACACATCCCAGCCAATAAAATATTAAGGCTGTTCTGCATGAGCTTTCCTAAAAGTCAAAGAAGTTGTCAAAGAACTTGCCAAAAATACTGACTGGTGTACCACATTTCCACTGCCTATGACACAGAGCTCAGAATATAACCTTGATTGAGAACAGAATGATTCCAGGCTGCTGGAGAATGTGGGCCCTGGGACAAATTTGCCCTTTTACTACTTGTAAATACCTATAACTGGTACTAACTGAATCACAGGACTTCCTTTTTTTTAAACACATAAAAGATAAAAGATATAAAAATACAGTAATCAGCACTATTCTCAATAAAAACCAAAGAAGAAAGGTCACAGTAATTTTTAAGTGCATTAAGTAAATTACTAATAATTTGAGGAAATACTTCTATAATGAAACATGGATCATTACATCTGTGTATGCACGTGCCTGAGAACATGGTGAACATGATCAACAAACTTTAATAATGGCTCACAAACAGCATAGAAGTGAAAAGCAAAGTAGCAAGATTTAGATGGGGTCATATTAAACTCAGAAAAGAACAAAAGTGTTAAAGGCTCACAGAAGAAAGACTGCTACTTACAGGAGCCCCAAAGATACAGTCAAAAGAACAAATCAGTCTAGAAATTCAGGCAAAGGCCTTAATGAATCTTCAAGTACCACTTTACCTCTAGGTTTGCTACCAAATTTTGAGAGCTGGGGAAAAAGAGTATTTCATTTAAAAGTAGGGGTAAGATTTTTTGAGCACTTTGTATCTTAGCAATGGGCATCATCACTTTATCAGTTTTCAAATCAGCCTGGTACTGCCTTGGTTAATTGTGTGAACTTGAGTAATGCTTCCATCTTTATTTAGAAATTGCTTTTGTTTTTAAAGTAATGCTTTCATTTTAGCCTAATAACTTGATTAGTTTTATTTTTCCTTTTTAACAGATAACTAGCTACATATTAAACCCTCCATTTTAATAAAATTGGACAGTATTTGCAATCAGGCAGTCGAGGCTTAGGGAACTCGATTACAGGACCACTATGGTAAGTGTGTCACCATCAGCTTATTTTCAGTTTCATTACAGGAACACTCACAGGACCTTGCCGGCTGTTTTTAAGACAACAGCTTAAACTGCAGTGCATAAATCACAATACAGTCTCTTACCTTCATGAAGCACTTCTTTTGGGGAAGTCTGGAAACCAATTATAATGAATTTTTACTCTTGAAATAGCTAGAAGATAAAAAGATAATGTATGCATTGTATCATGCTGAGACTGACCCAACAAGCCAATTTGACATAATTCTGTGCTGCAGGCATTTTATTGCCCTTTATTAGAAAACTAAACCTGGAACATTCCTTAAGCAGAGAACTTCTTCTGATGAGAAAAAAAAAAAGATTTTTTTTAATTCCACTTTCCTATCTGCCAGGTGTCTAGCAAATCCCAGTTTTAAAAAAAGTTAAACTCCAATATGCACATTTTTGATCCTAGATTCTCTCCTCCCATATGGCAGTGTCATCTCAGAGATGAGTAAAGATGCTATTGCATTGAAAGACAAACAAAAAACCAAAAAATCATGATACTCTGTATTCCCTTAAGAATGGCTTGTTTCCAATACTAAAGAATTGTAAATTAATTTACATTTCCTGTATGTAACCAGCTTTCAGAACGTCAGCATCTTCTGCTTGGTTTTGGTTTTTCTTTTTCTAAAATCACATTTGCTTTGTTTACATGAAAGAAAAAAATAATTATTTCTACTGGACTTATAGCCAGGTGGTTCTTTCCAGCTGAGACCATCAATAGGGTTATGTTTCATGACTAATAATTCAGCTGCTACTGAAAGTTTGAATGCAATTCAGCCAGTTCCTTACAGAAGTCTTAGCTCTACTCCAAGGCTAGCTGAACTAGAAGTATAACTTAGTAAGAACACTGCAATGAATTGGAAAGTACAGTAAAAAACCCCGAAGTTCTTTTAAGAAAGTGGCTTTATGTGTAAAAAATACTACTTTTTTGTTTGAAATGTTGTATATTTAATATGAGCGCTGATAATTAAAGAAACATGAATTTTAACTATTACAGCTTTGAGCAGAAAACTGAAAAAACACAGGAACATTGCAAAACAGTACCTGACAAGTTAGAGTGAAAGAAATCTTCTCTAAAATTAATCCTTTACCAGAAAAAAAAAGACCTGTAAATTACAGAGAATTATAACAGAGAATTTAACATTAAAATCTGAAATCCTTAGCTCCAAAATAACAGAATTGCAAAATATTCCCACAGCAATTTCCCCCAAAAAAAGAGAGAACATAACATAACTATTTCCCATTCCCACTGTTACCAGCATCTACTTTCTAGATTTTAAAGAAACAGAGTAACAATTCCGAACTCCTGAGAGCATTTGTCTTTTTTTCACCTGTAGGGGAGAAACTCATCAACATATGAAACTCTAATAGCTGGCTATAAAGCATGACTGGATTCTGAAATTAATTGAAGAGATTCCAGCAGCTCATCTCAGTAACACATGTGAGGCAAAAAACTCTCTCTATATCCCCCCCCACTCCAGGCCTGTCAGGACAAAAAACTCAGCACAGAAATTATAAAAAAATAAATAAATAAATACATGGCTTTCAGGGTTTTTGTTCTTTTCCACTGCCACATTAATATTCTGCAACAGCTCATCTGATAAATTGGTCTTGCAAATCATCAGTTTAAGCCTAGATTATTTTCAATTCAAATATGAATACCTGAGAGCTACATATGATTTCTTCCGATAATTCAATGTAAAAAGTTCACATGCAGACACTGTTCTTTTTTCACTACTTGTGCAGTAGGTTAACAACACTGTTTAAAAGCCTCCTAAACAAGCAATGAATATATGGACTTCAAGGGAGAGAATCCACAAAGTCAATAAAGTCTGATCTATAAACGTGTTCTTGTAGTCTGAATGAAAAATGTTAAAAAAGACATAATTTCAAATATTTGACTATCACATTAATCAGATTTTTAAAACATCTTATTACTGGATTGTTTCAAGGAATATAGAACATATCATTCTTCATAACACTGCATGACAATCTTTTTGAAGCATTCACCAGGATGTCAGCCTAATTTACTGTAATTACTATGACACCTTCCAGTTATTGAGTTATCTGCTCATTTTCCTTCCGTATTTTACACAATGTCATGGGAAAGTGACTCAGTGTTTCTACTTGCAATTTCAAACATCAGACTTTGTATACAAGCAAAAATTCAAAATGAACTTCCAAAAGGCAAAATCTGTCAAAGCACTGAAACAACCACATACACAACTTTAGTTCAATCCAATTACCCTGAGTTTCTACCACAGTTTAACACCTCAAGTTTCATAAATCAAAACCAGATAAATTCCACCACACAGCTCAATTTAACAAAGATATAAAAATACCAAAAGCCTGCCCTGAACTTTAGCACACTTATCTCTCAAACACAAGCACACAGCAGTGATGTGATGGCCTGGAGATGTGGCTGGTGTCAGAGGGTAAGACCTCTAGTCAGGTTTAAGACTTGCAGTCCACCTGAAGATGAATTAGATCACTCACCCATGCTCCAGGTCTCTTAAATTTATTCAGGTTTCTTCTTTAGATTAATTTAAGGAGGACAACTGTTAATTCTGTATAACCTAAACAGATTGATTTCCTAAAATGTGAAAGGATAGCACAAGCCTATTTGTAAAGAGGGAAGAACTTAATATACATATTAACAGGCTTAACACTCATCAGTAACTCTTGCTGCACAGCTATGAAAATACACACCCGGATGTCCGTAAAAGAGATTTGGGAAACCCACCTAACTATTCACTATGACAAAGACTTGATTGTTTAGCACACAGAAGTGTACTAGGGATCACATATGAGAAAGATCATCCACCAGGAATAATTATTTCCACATAATTTGCAGGCATCTGAGCTGTGACTACTACCATGTGTGCAAACAGTTCAGCTGAACTGTGACTTCTGTGCCCAGACAACCTAATATGCACTGAGATGTCCTACTTAATGCCTGCTGAGAAATTATCCATAGTTTTGCCCTTGCCCTTTTTTCCTCTTATTTTTATTCACTTTACAGTTTTTAAAGTGATAATCTGCTAAGAACTTTCCTGAAAGACACATTTAAAAGCATCTAAAGAATTGCTTCATAAAGCAAGCCTGCTATTGAAAAGTCCTGAGCAGCTTCCATTCAATTCTCAACAGAGGGGTTAGAAAAAGAATTTGGACTAAGATATATTTAAGAACAGACTGTAGGGACTTTGATTGGCTTTTGATCTGAATTCAGCAATACAGATTGCTAAAGTCAGTAACTCTTTCAAATTCTCTTGACAAAACATAAAATACTCAGTATCTTATTGAAGCATTTCCAGCTCTCTATGATCCTGACACAGATTCTCAAAGAAAAGAAGGTACAAGAGAAGAATTCCTCGTGTTTAACAGATTATTGCAATCACCACGAAAAGGTAAGTATTTCTGACCACAAAGTATTCCAGTCTGAGTCTAGACAGGGAAAAGGTAGTCAACTAGCTGGGATTTCAAGATATAAACTTAGATGAGTAAGATTTTTAGTATTTATTTATAGTAAAAAATTTTTATCCCAAAATATACAGCTTTACCCATTAATATTGTTTACTCTTTACCATAGGTATACAAATCATTAAAAAAGCAACTAACAAAGCCTTTAGAAATATAGTTAAATTTTATTTTTGTTTACAGTGATAATTAAAATATTTTTCTTACAATTCCTTTCACTATTTCAGCTCTTGAATCAGCTGGTCCTTCTCAGGGCCCACCTCTTCTCCTTCGTGGAAGTCTTCTTTTGCTTCTGCATCTGTCATCTCAGGGTGACTGCAGGCAGCATCCCTAGCTGAGAGCTTTTTCATTTTGATGTTTGGCAGCTTCCTCAGATCACCATCCCATTCTCTTAGAGAGAAAAAAAAAAAGTAATGAAAACCAATTACCAATAGAAAGGAAGGAATGGCAGAGTTAACTCACATTTCCTCAGTGAGGCTGCTTTTCTAAGTTATCCTCTGTCCCACTGTGGTATGAATAAGCACCAAAGATTTCACCTGATTTTGTACACTACAGAAGATGTAATTTCTCTATGAAGAAATAAGTACTTTCAGATGTGATATTCAAAAGTCACTTTATTCCCACAGACTTATTGTACCCTCAGTTACTTTCGGCCACCTGCTTTTAGGTTTGTCTCGTTCAACTTGCAGTCCGGTAAGCAACAGAAAAGCAGGTCAGAAGAGTCTCTTCATCTGGATGCTTGATTTGCATATGTAACATAACATGTGCATAAGCCCCTCGTGATTTATGGTAAATGTTAACATGTTGTATGACTGACTTCAAGAGAACACAAAGTGTTAGTAAGCATTAATTCACACAGTGAGTGTGTTATTTCCAAAGGCTGCATGAAGGAGAATGGGTTGTTTTGAATGTAAGTCAAACCCAGTACTCACTTAATAGAATGCTTTCTTGATTACAGTAAGTGCACTTCATGGATAATTTTTCTCAAGGGCAAAGACAGTGTTTGCCAATTATAAGATATGTTTTTGCTCTACCAAGGCAATACAACAACACTCCTATCTGATGTCCCAGCTCAAGAAGTCAATTGCATATTTATAAATACAGCAGTCTTTTTTCTTTGGGATTTCTGGCTTTATTCCAACATCCTGTAAGTATGTCTTCTGGCTACATATCATCCCTGGGAGTCAGTGACGTATCATTCCTTGCAACATAAGTGCTCCTTTTTTTTTTTTCCTTTAAAGTATTTCATTTGATAGAGCTGTCAGCAAACATGTTCACTCCATCTATTACCAGGACATACCAATATGCTGGCCCAGATGAGCCAGTTTCACAGCTCCCACATCTTTTAACTGCATGCAAATTGTAAATTCATTTAATATTTTCAACTAGTACATACACACGTACCAAAACTACTGTGAACAGCCGAGGTCAGCATTTTAGGTAAAATATTATCTAAGATATTGAGAAAAAAAGTTACTTAAGTTACAGAAATGGCATTCTAACTGTTGAATCTAAATCTTCCAATGTTTTAATTAATAACTATCACCAGTGTTTAGCTTGTAACACCTAAGAAATGCCAAAATAGCAATGCCATACCTACTCTGCTTTTTCAAATGACAAATTCCTTAGCAGTTTTGCATAAGTTCCTTTTTTTATGAAAAGAGACATACAACAGGTGGACTTCAGAAACACCATTTTGCATAAACAGATTATTAGTGATAATTAAAAAAACTTACCTGAAAAATTTAAGATGCTTTCTGTTCATAATGTCTGGGATTTCTAATAGGAAAGAAATTAAATTCTATTAGATGTGTTACATTATTCAAGCGAGTCTTATTTTAAAGGAAGAAATGTGAGCTAAATGGCCTCTAACCAAAATGGCTACATACCTCCTTTCCATTGCAACCAAAGTGTTCTAGAAGAAACCTGCCATATATACATATATACATATATACAAAACCACCACTCGTTCAGTGTTGTGTAACTCTAATCTGCCCCAAGGGATCTATTAACAAGAATCTCAGTTACCCTCACCTTCAGGGCCGGGCCATAACATTTATGAAGTACTGAACACAGAGAAACTAACATTCCACAGTTACTGAAATGCCTTTTAAATACTGCAGTAAATGCAACAGAACATTAATACAGACTGTTGGAATCTCTCTCCTCTCAGTAGTTCATGTTCATCTTGCTTGAACAGAAACAAACACCAATTATTTTAATCACTGAAAGTTTTCAGTCTTCCCCATTAACAGAAATAAGTACATATACTCATGATAAATCTGTATTACCTTTGGTAGTAAAAAGAAAGGCAAATATTTTGTATTGAGACCTGTGGGACAGACCATTTTGCTTTTTTCCTCCTGGAGTACCCAGAATCTTCCTACTAGATGTGTAACTTACAAACATAGGCAGGATTTTACATAGGATGCCAAAGCTGCTTTGCCTCAATTCAGTGTCATTCTTTTCTTGATCAGTCCTGCAGTGCTGCAAGCAGCCCATGTTTAACATTGCCACTAATTTATGGAGATTTATGCCTTGGGAGCCTTGACATCTTTCCACAGCATAGAACACCTCATTACTGCCTACGAACTGTACAGATTTCAGAGCCAGCAGGTTTCTCAACAAGACAGATGTTTTCTACCTCTGTAACATTAAATCCACTTAATTTTAGCTCTTAAAATGGTGACATTTCAGCAACTTTTATATTCTCCTTGAACAAACAGTTCTGCCTTTGTTCATCTATTAATTTTCTCAAGTCTTAGAGTAATAAATGAGATCATGCTATCAATGCAGGATTATGGATGATTTTGCTCGTACAAAACGTAGTATGATGATAATATCTGTGTCATTTATCTTTGTGGCCAGGCAGTCCTTACTATTCAGAAACCTCTTCCTTCCTTTCACACTTGGTTATAAAGTTACCAATTGAAGAACAATAATATATGCAAAATGTTTTGGTAACAATTACAGTGATTTCTGCAGACTGCTTCTCAGTAAACAGATGAGGTGATACTGCTCACAGTTGAGCAAGGCAAGGCAAAGAAACATTTCCCTAACGCTTTTTTAGTCTGCTGATTCCTTGGTTTCAATAAACATCCACGCCACATTTGGTCCATCCTTCTCAATAAAGGATGAAACAAAGACATGGCTGCTCCTGCTTTCTTTGCAGTCCCTTGAACTGCATTCATGGCAGCACAGTGCCAAACGCTGGAACATCCCAGCTCCCACAAGGGAAAGAAGTTCTTCCCTCCTCCCAGGTATCTTACATGGAGCAATCAATGCTACTCTGTTTGCCTCTAGTAGTGCATGTAGTGATGTAAACAGTGAGTTTGGCAGAAGTGGCACCATGCTGAGATTTGTATTTGTATCTTTTATCAAAGCACTGATTCAACATACAGTTCACTGTTCTTGTCAGACAAACCAGGTCTAAATGACAAGGCTTTCAAATGCAGCCCTTTCACTTGTTTTTCTCTCTGGTTTTTTTTTTTGAAAACGTTTAATGGGTTTAAGTTATGCAGGACCTCTTCCAAAGAGAATATTCAAACAGTTTTATCTAGCCTATCATCCAACATCGTGAGAAAGCAGGCACTCTAAAGAAAGAAAGCAGGCACTCTTAAAGAGAGAAGATTCTGTGACAAACCAAGATTTGGCACTGAATTCATCTTTACTGCTTTGGCAGTGGCAAAATTTTTAAGCTACACTTACATGTTTGTTTGCAATATGTTACACAATAAAAACTACTGAGTTGCCAGATTAAGAACAGAACTGTGTGTAGAAACAAACTATATACTGCACAGTAACTGATTTTCTAAATTATGCTAGATTAATAACACTTGTCTAACTCAGCTGCATTTCCTTAGCATGCACCAATGCCATGGTTTTTGCTGCTGCTTGTGAACTGCTTCATTTGCTTTAAAATGTTAAGTCACAGGAGCATGTTTTTCTGAACTGAAGATAGAAAAAAATGTAAGAGAGAAATATGGCACAGGAGTTAGTGGGAAAGAAATGGAGACAGTATTTAGGGGGAGTAGATTATTGTCTGGCCTTTCTAAGACAATGTATTCAGCAATTTATGTGCTTTAGCAAAACAGCAGTGAAAGCATTTTTTTAATGTTTCTGACCCTTTCAGATAGTTTTACTTTTCTTTCTTTTGAGAAAGAACAAACAGCCTGGTAAAAAGAAGGAAACTGTAGATGCTCTTTAGGCAAAGAACCATTCCGTTATACAATAATGTTCACTACAGAAAACAGCAGCTAACGAACAGTACAGAAGTTACATTAGCAGATACATGGAAATGATACAGCTTTCATCTGAATTAAATTGATTTCCCTGTAATGTGAAGCCTGAAGAACTAATTAATAAAACTAACGTGTTTAGTTTTAAAAGCCACTTTCCCCCAAGATTAGTATTATGCATCTGAGAGAACATGCAAGGTTAATTGGAAGCAAATTATCAAAAATCGATGATGTTCAGATGAAAAAATTATGATCCTTTTCCACTGAAAGCATGCTAACCCTGAGTTACAAATAAATAAATACAGATCTAGCATTGCCTTTCAATAGCTTTGCTATAAACATGTAAGACCAGATTAAACAAAAAACCCAAATACACAAAAATGAAAACAAGAGGAAGAAAACTGCAGTAAAACTACTGTAGATATATTTAAGTAGTAAGGACAAGGAGCTGCTAAACCTCAACAACCTCACTGATAATGTTCCCTGTATAGCTACTGTTTGTTAAAAAAAGATTAAAATTTACTGTATTTTGGTGTCTACCACTTCTGTAAACAAATTTTTTTGTGTTGTGTTCATTTTGTAAAGAATTAGTTTTTCATTTACACATATCTTTGACAGGACAAGAGGAAACGCCCTCAAGCTACACACAGGGAAGATTCATGTTGGACATCAGGACAGAGGTTTTTTCACTGAGAGGGTGTTTAAACATTGGAACGAGCTGCCCAAGGAAGTGGTGGAGGAATCAGCAGGCCAGGAAGTGTTCAAGAAATGACTGGATGGGGCACTCAGTGCTATGGTCTAGTTCACATGGTGGTGTTTGGTCAAAGGTTGGACTTCATGATCTTGGAAGTCTTTTCCGACCTAATTATTTCTATGATATAAATAGAATGCATCAAATTTTGGTAGACTTCCCTAAATGAAAAGAATACATATTATGCAGTCTCTTTACAGCAAATGCACACACATACAAGAAATAACTGAGTTCAAGAATGGGGGGGGGGGGAACCCAACAAATCTAAGTCAGTTACAAAAGCTCCAGTCACTGGAGCTTCCAGGATTAATAATGAGCTAGAGGCATAAAAGCACTGTTTCCAGCTGATTTCCATTTATGCCCATCTCTAATTACAGTATTTAGTTGCTACAGTACTTAGCAGCAACTATTTTCTCTGAATGAGCACTGTCCTAGACAGAGAGCAAAACCTGCAGCAGCTGTGATAACAAATAATGAATGATTTGAAAGTGTGTTTAATATGTAAAGTTGCACTGTGCTCTCTGAATGCTTTACTTACTAATTCTATAATAACCTCAAATTTTGCCTACAATATTTCTAGCTTCTTCATTATTTTTATGTTGTGCTTGTGCATTTGACATCTTTTTCTCTAGCCCTACTGCTTTTTTCTGTCAGCTTTCCACAAAGCAGTAAGGAAAAAAAAGAACTAAAATTTAAAAGCAAAAAACAAAAAGAATACCTTCTACAATTGAGCTATTTTATGGCAATCACAGTATCTATTTTCCTACTACTTTTTTCCCCTCTCCTTCTAAGAAATCAAAGATTACGCATGAAGTCATACAGATATTCCTAAATTTCTCTGCCTCTGCAGGCTGCACTGGCAAATTTTAAAGCCATTAATTTTCTTTATTTGTACAATGCATATCAGGGTGTGCTGATTTTGCTGGAGTAGAGTTAATTTTCTTCACAGTAGTTAATACAGGGCTGTGTTTTGGATTAGTGCTAGGAAACGGTGTTGATGAAAACAGATGTTTTCATTATTCCTGAGCCAGGCTTGAACAGATCCAAGGCCCTTTCTGCTCCTCACCCCAGCCCACCAGTGAGGGAGAGCTGACCAGGGAATATGACACACAACCCAAACCTTGCCATGCTTTGTATCCTAACTACAGAATAATGTAGATTTTTCATGTCTTCCATGACATATTTTACTATTAGAAGGACCAATTATGTCTGGGTAATACTTTAGCATTAAAGCCAAGTTCATCACTCAGCTTCAACATGCATATTATTGGTTAAAGCAAAATACAAACACTTCACTGCTTATCTTGACTATCCTCAAAACTACTCTTCACTTTTTGCACTTTCATTATCCCTTTGTCTTTCTTCCTTATTTCACCCAACTATTGCTGCTTCCCTTCAGCCTAGTTCCAGCTGTCAAATGAAGGTCCAAACAAACTGCTGAACAGAATTTGTATTCAAGACAGGTGCATTAAAATCTCACTTTAGTTTCAAAAATAGGTTATATATGGCTGCACTGAAGAGACAGTACTAGCAAAGATGCACAAAGGCAAAAGTAGAATACGTAAGTCAGATCTCCACCATCTTTTTTTCTCCTTTTCTTCACCCTGCCCCTCCTCCCAAACAACTCTGCAAGGCGTAAGCACGTAGCACTTAGTATCTTTAAAGAGAAAAGTAAGGACAGTGCCTAGAAAGTTTGCTTAGGTTCTGGCCTTATGAGCAGGTGTGAGCACAGAATTCTTTCTAATGCTTTTACATACCCATTCCATAGCCCTCATAGAGTTGTCTTTCACGTTCTATTGTCTGCTTGATGACAGTTTCCCGTGCACCGTGCTGTCTTCCTTGTCTGCCTTTAATACTGTTTTGTAATTCAATCTGTTCCAATTCAGCATTGAATCGACACATATAACTGAAAGAAATAAAATGCATTACAGCTAGGTGCAGTCAGGCAAAAAACTGAAAATTACTCTGATAAATTATTTTACTAATTGTATTTATTTTCTAATTTGTTTTCTAAACTGGAGATATTTCTTAGACAACTACTTTAATCTTCAAAGTGGAAGCTCTATTTAGAACTTGCTTTAAATCACATGTGGCTTCCAGAAGAATTATTTTTTTTAATTGCCTTTTTTTTCTTAATTATGTTTGCATAAAACAAAACTCCCTCATTATTAAAATTTACCTGCTCTGGAAGACCCGTGTTTAATCTGAGTGAGTTAAATTCCTAACTTTTAATTGCTGGATTTCACCACCTCAATGGTATCTTCTGAAGTAAAGTTCTTTGGCATGTGTTCTACATCTCTTTGCAAACTTCCAACTCAAATCCCAAGAGTAAGCTTTCATTGTCTTTGCAGTATGACTAGCATTGATGAGCATGTAGAACATGCTGTTCATGAACAGTGTAGGAAATATGTCAGAGCTTCTAAAGGAAACTGATATAATACACCTGGGTAAGAATATGTAGGTATCCCATGTTATTTAGCTAGCAGGTGAGAAATAGTGACAAGCCACAGGCACATATATCCAGCAGCGAAAAAGTAACTGAGTTTTTCCTCATCAGATTAAAATTTGGTAGTTCCTGCCCTACAAATGACCCACCTGACTAAGGTTTCATCTTCTCAGCAAGGAAAATTGGAGACTAAAGGAGGAAGCAGTATGGAATCTGTGCATTCAGGTGTCACAGAATAATGCAACAAGCAAATGGATGTGATTACTACTGTCCGAATCATTTAGAGTCCTCCACACACTACAAAACTAGGGATATACTTCAATGATTTAAAAAAAAGAAACTACAACAAATGACTTATTTGAATAATTCTGGTATGACTATATACATCTCTCAATATATGTCAGTGGTAACAAAATCAACTACTTGATATTATAAATAGCAATATATAAAAAGTCCTCCTCTGAGTCATCATCACTTCACAGATCTTATTTTAAGAAAATTATTTTTAAAGACAAGTCAAGGTTTTTAATCTTGTTTTTAACACCAGTCTTACTTTTCAATTAGTTCACCAGCTTCCTTCTTTGTGTACTCGATTTTACTGGGGTCAAGATGACTTTGAAACCATTGCAGTTTTTCTCCTACAAGAATAAACTTAACGTTAATGATTACACCACCACTGTAGCATCAATACAGATTAAAGTTTCTCAAAGTTTTTTAAATGCCTCCCCATTTTTCAAGATTTTGAATGGCATGACAGACTCTGATACTGTGCGTATCAGGAATGAAGGCGGCTGTAACACAAACATTCCCACATCATTTCAGATTTATTTTATACCTTCCACAGGAAAAAAAAAAGACTTTAAGCTTTGTTTTACTGGAAATCAATTAAAATATCACTCTATCAATTGCTTAGGAAGGAAACTTAGAAAGGGGAAAAAAACAACACGATGGCTGAGTAAGAGTTCTGATCATCACCATTTTTAAACAGATTAAATTGAAAAGGTGCAGGATCAACCATATGGAAGAGAAAATTATTCCAGGTTGCGTCTCAAATTTTTGAATTTACTTGCTAGCACAATGTGTCTTTTAACCTACATATACCATCTTCTTTTACAAGCAATTACAGAAAGCATGGAGACCAAATACAAATATTATATAAATATGTGCACAAATGTACAAAACACTCATTTGGTCTATATTGTCCTGTTGTTGTGTATACTGACTAAAGATTAGCTATGCTCAGCCCCAAATTCAATCCTGTATATATTAAGTGGACATGTCAGGTATTTCAGTATTTCAACAAAGTCTATTTGAAGATTGCTGAATCAGATTATAGAGAAAGAAACTCTAACTGGACATCAAAAAAGTTGGTCAAACTTAGAATCTCTACTAAAAAGCTGAATACTGTAGTCACTAATAGAAGTTTCTGCTTACCAATAATACTTAAACGCAGAGCTTTGTCAGTCTTCAACCTAGCAGAGAAAAACCAGGTATGTTAGCCAGGAATGAGTACCATAAAAATAATGGTATTTTATATCAGTTTTATTCTCCAAAAATTATTTTTTTCAGTCACAATGAAAGTCAAGGTAAAATTTCAAATAGAAATATTTGAAAAATTCCAAACAATGTAAAACTTACTCTGTTTCATCCAAAAGATCTACTTTTGGTAAAACTACTATCTGAAATTTGTCCAGTTTACCTATTAGGCTAAACAGTTTCTTGGAAGAAATAAGAACACAACATTTCTCTCAGAGCACAACAAAAGGAATTTCACCAAAGAGCTGCATTGCCACAATTTCCTTAAGTATTTCTGATATTCTTCTGGCACATTCAATGAGTTTGGAGATTTCATTGCACTGCACTCTTGCAAATCGAGCATGCAATGTGAAAAATACCATTCTATTGCCTAAAAACTTGTAATAATTAAAGTTTGTGCTTAGTGAACAGTAAAAGTTAATGTGTTAAGAAATCAAAGTTAACAACTTTATTAAAGAAGATGAAAAAAAGCCCCAACTCTATCTCATAGTATTTTTATCTCCACCTCAATCTCTGGCAGGATACTCAAGGTCTGCTGTACTCTCTGGGATGTATGTACGCAATTCTATTTGGGATTAATTTTCATCCTACATAGGAGTTCTCAAAAAAGACAAGTTCTCCAACAGGAAATCCTGTGCCTTATGCTCTTTTGTCCTCAAGGTGTCAGATTCGATCTGCATCAAAGGATGTTGCAATGCTCTGTTGTTTCCGGAAAGGAAAATAAGACATTATTGGGGTAAGTATGAAATTTGTCACTGGAAAAAATATCTTAGCCATGCATATTCAGTGTATATATATTCAAGGACCTCTGATAAAATTGACTTTTTATTATTAAATAGGGAAATTGGTAATGGATTAGGTAAATCATAAAGGGTATAATTGACAAAGAATAAATAATACTAAAATTCATCACAGTTCAAAGCTACTGTGCTCCTTTATTAAATTCCTTTTATTCAATAAAATTTAATGAGCATTTTAGAGCTAACTGAAGTAACTCAGAGCACAGAAGTCTGTCAGCTATCACAAAAATTGGGATCAAAAGATAAACCGTTACTTTCCAGAGACAAACGTGTCACTTGTCCACAAACCTACATTACTTAAATAAAGATTAGCTTTTTCAAGAAGTACTTCATCCTCTGATGACTGTCTGAAAGCCATGTAAAAGCAAATGCACAGCATGTGTGAGCTGCTAAGAATTCCACTAACATATTAAAGAAATTTTTACTTCTATGGATACCCCAGCATGTGCAGAAGAAGCCTTCAGTAAAAGCTGGGCAGCCTTTTATCTTCAGAGGACTTACAGCAGGGAGCTTTGGATGGTAACAGCATCCAAAGAAAGGACACATACTCCACTCAGTGGAACTCCACACCAGGGTTCCTATTGGGAACCCTGCATGGCAACACTGCCAGGCGAGCCTGTCCGCAAAGCTTTGCCATGGACAAAACTACAACGCCATCTAGAAAAGCTGCCTAAACAGAATCATGTCATGCATCTATGTTCTAAAACACTACAAACTGCCATTTGCACCTGCTAGGGTCATTAAAACATTATTTATCAAAGCAGAGAAGTACAGAACCACCATTTTCTTCTGGAAGAAAGACCTCCAGTCTCCTGGTGCACACAACTACTTTCAGTATGAAAAATAATGAACGATAGGCTCGGATGTTGCCTTATTGTACTTTTCATAAAAACCTCACCTCAGTGACTGCTACAAGACAACAGCATTAGCAGGGAGGCTAATCAAATCAGGTGAGTCAAAGAAACTTCCTCTCATCTCCTTCCACACAATGAGTAATAGCTTTTGCTCAGGGGAAGGAGAGGGTAAGGACAGGGACACGGTCTTGTGGCAGGCTGTTGTTTCTTGATGATTTTCTTCTTCACCCACCTCCCAGAAATCCTCTGCTTAGGCATTGATTATTAATAAGAATGATTAGTGGTTTTCTTGATGTCCACTAGGTACTTAAAAAGTAAATTCTACATGTTCCTTCAGCAGGTCTTTATCTCTGATATTGTATTCAACTGCTTTACTCTAAATACTAACAATGAATAAGTATTTCCCAAATCAGTTTACAAACTCAGTATTTCTCCCCATAATATCCACACATACAAATGCCATCTACAGCTCTGAAAACTAAGATAGGCTTTTCACGAAGAAAGAAATAACAGTTAATAGTTGATAAGACATATTTCATTGTTTCAGACTGCTAAATACCTTTCATAACTCTCCATACCCATGTCCATTTTTGTTAGCTTGGTTAAGCATTTTAGGACACTTCCATACAAAAATCCCTCTACAAAAATTAAAAATTTTGATTTTTCTTTTCTTTTGGTTCATTTATTTCTGTAAGCAAAATAAATGATTTTAAAAGCTAACGTTTTTTCAGTTCCTCATGAAGAATCTGCAAGAGCATGTCACAAAACATCACTGCTGCAAGCAATGCAAGTAGAAGCACAGCGGGCCAGGAGAGATAGGAGGTTAGACAAGGGAAAACCTAAGGAAAAGCAAACAAACAAAGAGCTATACCAGGAGACATTTTAAGGTTATTGCTTGCTCCCAAAGGGTCACTTTCACACCCCATCACTGTAAAAACTCCTTAGCTCTCATATCTCAGAGCATGTCAGTTTTAGACTGGCTTATTTGTAACGAAAATGCACTGATTCCTAAGAAATTTATAATGTGTGCACAATAGAAAGGGTCTATTTTGACTCAGGGGGGAAAATGACAGAAAAAAAAAATCCAGTGCTAGGTTAGCTTTAGCTACCAAAACCATATAGGTATTTCTGCAGTTGCCAGGCAAAACATGACTGGTGTTGGTTCATCACTACTACAGAAGTTCCATGAACTTCCCACTACGGTCTGGTTTCCTGAAGTGTAGAAAAGTCAGTGTTCTCCTACTGCCAGTGATGCAGCTATTGATGTCTCATGCGAACAGCCATGTAATTATTTAACAGAGCAAACAAGCTGCCTAAAGGAATAAGGACTTACATGCAGATTAAGAGAGAATAAACTGGTAGTAATACAGTGGAAGTTGTTGCTGTTCATTAGACCTTGAAGAGAACTGAGAGGAGAGGGATGCAGGCAAGCAAAAGGTGAAATTCGAGTGAACAAGATGACTAAAGATTGTAGCACATTTTCTAAAAGCAATTGGTCTGTCTCCTCTTATTATGGTTAAGATTGGTCTTTTGTAATGCAGTCACAGTTTCTGAACAGTAAACTTACAACTGCTGTCATATTCCATTATGAATGCTTGCAGTGAAGAGCGGACAATGGAGGCTGTAAAAGACTTCTGCAACTTAATGCAGAATTTCTCCCTCCTTTTTCCCAGTGCTGCATTTGAAGTGTTGAAATTCCTTGTGGATAATGTCTACCCTTTTTTATTATCTAGTTCGGGTAAAAGATACAGGAATATGCATCTCCTAACTGAATACAATTTTCCTTCCTGTATAATGTAAAAAGGAACATTCACAGTAGTTATTTATTTTTCTCCATCCTATAGGAAAGTTAATAAGTAAACAAAAGCCTAAACTGTCTCCAGCCCTGAACCCTGTCTCCAGACAAGTACCAAAGGAAAAAAAAATAACAACAAAAACCAACCAAAACCAAAACAAGCAAAACAAAAAGAAACAAACCACATGAAACCAAGATCATTGACTGATACTTCTATAAAAGACATTCTCATCCTCCAGTAACATGCCATTCAAGGCCATCCTACACCCAAGGTAATACCTTTGCATTAAATAGTAATCAACAGATCAAATGTACGAATGTTCAAAAAGTATTACTGCACAAATTTAGCCAGCCACAATTAGACCATCTCATGGTAAGGAAACCCACAGCTTAATTAAAATAATACCGATGAATTCTATGGATTTCCATATTCCATATTTCTCCATTCACTGACTACTCTGATCCAGTTTTTCCATTCTGCAGAAGTGCACTAGCCTGTACAGAGAAATTATCCCCTTTACTCAGGCCTGGTGAGATCATATTGAGAATTCTGTTTCCAGTTTTGTGTCCTATTCAGACAACTTACTTCTACACAATAACAAGCATGGTCAAAAAAGTACCAGATTTCTAGATGGGACCAAGGAAGAAAATTCTGTAGACATTACAAGGCAGCTTCTCCTATTACCACCAAAAGATGTATTAACTTTCCAACCACAGAATAGGGCTGTCATTCAATAGAAGCAATTTGGAAAATTGTTTAAAAACATTTAATAGACCTGCAGAAGCAATGCGGATGAACAAAACTGGTGAGAGCTATTTCTTTTTCCTGAGAGTGTAGGAGTGGAAAGCTTTCCTCCATCCACAGCATCAGAAATTTGTCTTTTTCAAAGCTATACAAAATGAATCCAAACCTCGGCATTGTATTACAGAAACTGAAAGCTAAGTAATTACAATAAAAAGTTTAACACATATTTAATTCCCAATATTAAAAAAAAAAATCCTGAAAATTTACCAAGCTGATCATTTAGATAATAGAGATTCAAAAGAAATTGGAACCCTTAATGAGTCTCTTAAAAACACTACGGAAAATAAAAAATCAACATTATTCATTCCTTTCAAATTAAATTGCTCTTCAAGTCAAGACAATACAGAAAACAGAATATAGACAACTGGAGGATGTTTTTAACGCAACTAATTTTTAGATGTATTTTTAGAACACCAAAACAAAAGTGATATACAAAGTGCAGATCTGTGACCAACATTAGTTAACTGTTTAGGCCCCAGAAGCGTAAGATGTAGAAATCTTATTTATATGATCTAAAGATATAAAATATAAGATCATTTTGCAATCAAAATATGCTTTGGATGGTCAAAACTGACACACTATTCTTGGTGGAATAGTTTCCCTACGCAAAATGAAAGGTTACATCTTTTACAATCAGCCTAGATTGAAATAACAAGGATAGGGCTTCTTCAAACACATCAGTAACCAAAGGAAAGCTAAGGGTAATGTGGGCCTGTTACTGGATTGAGGAGGACCCTGGTAACAGGACACAGAGAAGGCAGAAATACCGAACGCCTTCTTTACATGGGCCTTCACTGCCAAGAGAAGCCCTCAGGGATCTCTGACCCAGCAGACCAGGGTTAAGGAATGTTAGAAGGAAGACTTTTCCTTGGTCAAGGAGGACTGGCTTAGAGAACACCCAAGCAAACTTGACATCCACAAAGCCATAGGCCCTGAGGGATGCAACTGCAAGTGCCAAGGAAGCTGGCAGACACCATGGCTAGACTGCTCATGATTATCTTTGAAAGGTCGTGGAGATGAGGAGAGGTGCCTGAGGGCTGGAAGACAACAAATGTCACCCCGGTCTTCCAAGAGGGGAAGAAGGAGAACCCAGGGAGCTACTGGCCAGTCAGCTCCACCTAAATCACTGCAAAGGCAATGGAGCACCTCATTCTGGAGGCCATCTCTATCCACATGGAGGACAAGGAGGTGATCAGGAGCAGTCAGCATGGATTTACTGAAGGTAAGTCATGTTTGACCAACCTGGCTGCCTTCTGTGATGAAACAACTGCCTGGATGGGTGAGAGGAGAGCAGTGGATATTGTCTACCTCAGCTTCAGCAAGGCCTTTCAACTTTTTGCTGTTGCAAGAGCAACAAAAAGTACCACTCCAAGAAGACACATCAGCACAGGTGTTGGTATCAGTGTAACTCTAACCACACCAGATGGTCATTAAAAGATTTGACTGTGCCATGTCATAATGAATAATCAGTAAGTATCGCTCCCTCACTGACTTTTCTTGAGCACGTTTTTCTGTACGGTGAAGTCACAAATGCAAGCACTAAGAATCAAGCAAGATTAAGTCATCTTTTGTGATTAAGAGCTGTGAGTGGGTGTTATGACACAAGGTGAGAGAAGTAAGGGACAAAGTGGTCAATTTAGCAGTAGGAAAATAATCTCCAATAAAAACGTATAATCAAAAGTCAGAGAGCACAGAAAAAATATGAAGCAACAGGGAAAACTTCTTGCACATTAGGAAACTCAAACACATGCTACTTGTGAATTCTTGCAGCAGCTCTGCTGCAGGCTACATGACCCTGCTGTGGTAGCAAAGGCCCCCCTTCTAGTTAAAGCAACAGTGCAAATGCTGTGGGTAAGGTTGTACGTCAATCACGAGAGTAAAACTGCACAGTCTCTGGACCAGGAGTTTCCAATTTAACACCTTCAGACAACTGAGTATTTGGGCTCAGCTCACACTGTCCATCCAGACCCTACAATTTATATAGCATTATATAGTTTATATAGTGTACACTATACTTAGACTGAAAATGTTTTAGTAACTTCTTAAATTAACATATTTGTGCATAACAACAAGCAAGATGAGACAATGTAAAATAAAGGACAGTCTTCACCAGCTGTCTTTTCCCTCTGTGGGAGGGGGAAGTAAAATTTAAAAGCAGAAAAACAAACTTGCCATGGAACAGCAGAAAACCACGAAAGAGGAGTTAACTATACAGTTTGGTTCAGAAGTCTCTCTTCTGCAGGAAGGTTTCTGGGTTTTCTATTATTAACTCAGCATTTCAGCAAAAGCAGCTAGCCCCTAAGCAGGCTTCTTACTGAACTTGGAAGTAAAGCCAAACTAGGTGACTCACCTTCATGTGAAATCACCAGCATCGTGCTATTCAGATTATCAAAGACAAGAAATCTAACTCGTAAGGACAACACCCAAAGTCAAGCAGCAGAACTACATACTTCGTACAACCTGATTTAATGCATGCAGCCCTGCCACTTCACATGGCCCAACAGCAGTACTAAGTTTTACAGGCCTTTCTATTATCTTATATCAGCATAAAAGTCCATGCCCACAACCACAAACAAAAAGTATCCTTTGTGATATTATTCTTTGGTCTGTAAAGAGCTTTTGCAGTCAACTTACTTTTCTTTCTTTTCCTGTTTGTGTACTTCCCTTGCAAGCTGTGCAGCTTTTCTGCTGTATGGATGGATAACTTTTTTCTCTTGCTTCCCTCCTTGAGGTTTTCGTAACTTTGGCTGAAAAGAAATCAAAGATACTATGCACTAACAAGGCTGAGTAAAACATGAAAGGGAAGACAGAAGTACACACCATGGTAAAGACTTAAAAGGTCATGCACTGATATCTCGGAAAGCCCTTAACTTCCAGTAGCACGTTATCAATTTCACCCACTTCAATAACAAAATTACTTTAAGTCTGTACATGCTGTCACAAAACCACCAGAGTACAGGAAATGCTGTAAGAAATCTTACATAGTGACTGCTGTCAAAATACCTAGTTTGAAAAACTCTGCAGCTAGGAAACTAAGATTACTTCTCTGTACCTTTGCAGTAAATGTCCCCATTCAAGCTTCTATCAGATTGTTGCATCTGGGTTTCTGACGAGGGCCACAGGTAACTTGTACAACATAACAAAAGGGATTTGCTTGTTCCTCCCAAGATATCATTGGAATGCCTCACACCAGGGAGCAGCCAGAGGCTTTCCTTCTCTACCCCTTCATACTGCACAGAGACGGAATAGTACCCACAAATTTCAAAAGTTCGGTAGTGCTAGGTTATGCTGGTTTCTGGTAAAAAAGTGTTTGAACGGAACTGAAAGGCTTTATGAAATAATATGCTATTTAACTGCGTGCAAAACAAACACCCTAAAGCAGGTGGGCTTTCCTGCATCACAATAAATGGCCACCAACAAACGGACACTTTAGTACATCCAATTCTGTGTGATAACATCAGTGCTTAGAGCTGCGAAAAAAAAATGACGTCAAAGGCAAAACTACTGTGAACACCTCGGTAATCTCAGGCGGCGGCTCCTCGCACCCGCTCCACACACGGACCGCGCTTCCCGCCGCCCGCCCTCCGGAGCCCCCGGCGCTGCCGGCCCCACTGCCCCCACCGCGGCTGCCCTGCCGGGAGGGCCCAGAAGGACGCGAACCTCTCCGGGAGGAAATGCAGCAGTTTTTAAACGCAAGGTCGGGTCACCGCCGGTATCGGCCCACAGGGCCGCCAGCCCGCCAGAGGACCCGCCGCAGACTCACGAGGCCTCTACAGGGACGCGGTGGGGCGGCTCCCGGCGGGAATGAAGGGGCCGGGAACACTGCGTGAGCAGCCACCGCCGTCCCTGGAAGGGCAGGCTGCGGGAGCCGCACTCCTGTCCCTGTCCCCACTCCCATCCCGATCCCGCCACACGCACCATGGCGGGCGAGCCTGTTTCCGGGACGGCGGTGCAGCAGCCTCAGCGCTCCGGACGGGCGGCGCGGCCGGCGCGCCGGGCGTTCCGCGGCTGCCACCGCTGCGGGGCGCCCCGAGCGGGGCTGGCAGGGCCCAGCGCCCCGAGCTCCCGCTGGGACAGTGAGGGGCGGCCGCCGCACAGCCGAGGCCACGCCGCAGTGAAAGCTGGATAATGTCTTGGCAGCAGCTAGGGTGATTGCTAACGCGTTACCAAAGCACTGGAAAAGTGTAAAAGTCCTTCACCTCTAAACATTTGAATCAGTTGCGCTTCGAATTTTACTGCAAATATCCCCACGCTCCATGGGTTTGACAGGCAGGCATTGCTCTCTGTCTCAAGGGGGAAAAAAAGAAACCAGAAAACGCATCTAAAAAGCTCGATTCAGGCCAAATCACTTTGGCTACTGAAATTATTGGGGCTGCTGCTACCCATGAGCTTGAGATAAAAGAAATAGTAGAAGAAGTCCAAGAACCTGGTGATCATTATGATGAAGAAATTCCACAACTGGTGCCTATGCAAAGAAAGAGCTTTGCTGAGCTGAAGAAAACGGAATAAAGTCAAGAAAAAGGTGACAACCTGTGTGAGAAAACCAACCTTTCCCTTGGTAAGAGAAAGATACAACCTCTACTTATGGACAGCCCAAAATCAAAATCTAAGAGCATAACTCTCAGATGCGCAGACATCACCAAAACAGAAAAAAACGCCCAATGCTCACCTCAAATGAGTGACACCTCAAAGCAGATCATCACCTAAACCACGGGCGTGTGGGAAAGCAGTCGTGACTGTTCAGCTCCAGGCATCACAGGCTCAGAGGAAACACCATCTTAATGCCTTAATACTTCTTGCTCTTCAGACACCGATAACTCTTATAATATATAAAGAAACATATTCATTTGAAAAGTCATCCCTAAACAGCAAGCCCCCAAATCTTTTACTAAAACTATATAATGAAAATGGGATTTTCTAAAGCAAAGTCTTCATTCAGCTTATATTGGAACATTACCTATTCGTGCACTTGCAATAGAACTGTTTCATAGATTTGCAGAACTGCTACAGAACGCAGTGACAGTAGCAATTTTGATTTTTAATATAATAATTTAGGATGTAGCAGTCACAGACAGGAAACTGAGCATGGAATTTTAAATAGTCCATCCAAGTAAATAGATTTAATGCTGTCAAACAGTGCAGGAATCATAGTAGCTAACTGGTGAATAGCTCTGGTTTAGTACTATTCAAATCTGCTTGGGACGAGCAACTCACATTTAACTGAGGGATGCTGAAGGAAGTCAGGCAATAAGGTAAAATGGCAGTGAAAACAGTTTGACTATGGGGCCCACTCATGCATAGAAATGAAAGATGAAATAAGTAATTTGTGTATTCTTTCTTCATTTGAGTGAACAGCTTGGAGGCTTTAGAGCATGCATGCTTGGGAATGCTAATAGATATCCCCCTCCCATCAAAATACCACAGACAAACTGATGTGGTCTCCATCTAGGTTTCATTTCACAGAGAAATGCTAGGTGGGAAGCAGATGTATAACTGGCTTTACTTCTGAGCTGGAGGACATGGCTGGGACAGAAGTTGGAGCTGAAAGGTACCCACAGTAAATTTTTAATTGGAACTGTAAGAAAGAAACCCAGACTCTGCAGATACTTATACTTAATGGGCACCTCCGAGGGGCCTCTCAACTGGTCTTCTGCCACTGACTGTAATGAGACCCCTGGGTGATGATGCATTTAATCTGGTGACCTAGTTACAACCCAAAAAGTATTCAGTGTAAATGTGCATTGCTTTCTAATTTGGTCTTGTTCTTTAAATAGTTTGTAATCTGAAAAAAATTTTTTTTTGCTTTTTAATACTTCACTGTCTTCATCTACAAAGGATCTTTTGTAAAATGTCTTGACAGCTGTGTGGAGTAATTGCTGTGTAAGTTCTCCTAAGTCACGTATTTATCCTGGGGGGGAGGGGCAGGGACAGACACACGAATCCAAAATTGGCATTTTAATAACTAGATCTTAATTTGCATTTTTTGCATTAATTTTACTGATGCTATTACAAATGCATACGTTAAAATAAAGGGATATCTGGCTATGACAGTCTTTCTTACAGTGTTCAGTGATGCAAAATAAAGTAGGTTTGCTAAGTACGGTTTAATTCTTTCATCCTTGAACTGATTTGCTATTAAATTCCAATTACATTCCATGAAATATTATGTTAAGTATTATAAAGCAGTGACTGCAGGATGGTACTTAGGATACAGTAGCCATACAATTCTGAGAAGGAGGCTCCATTATAATGACAACAGCGTGTATCAGCTTTTCAGAAATTCTGATGTGTACGTGTCATGAATTAGACCAATTGACATAAGATTTTGACTGATTTCTGAATATTCTTAAAAATCTCATTTACAGTGTTTTAACTGCATTGATAAGAATGGAATTTAAAATTGTGTTTAGCTTAGTTGTAATAAAATACAAATTTCCTGAGTTCAAGGGAATCAGCTAAAGGTTAAAGCAATTAACAGCTGCATTTGGAAACGAGGAAAAAAAAGTAATGAGCAAGGGAAACTATATCAGTGAGGGGACAGTGGGCAGTCAGACTCAGGATCTGCCACAGTCTGAAATGCATCTGTAGTAGGGCTTTAGTGGAAAGACACATGTAGAGTTTCTTGAGTATATTCCATGTTATCAATAAGACCAAGCAGTACAGGAGAAATAGAAAATTGCAGTTATGCTTGCAGTTGTTTAGTGGATTTTTTAAGCTAATCTCTCTTAAATTGGTGATTTTTGCGTGTGCTGTTATCTTGATGAATACAGGATATATCCCCCTGGTTCACTTAAAGTATATTTATTTCAAACTTCCTGATTAATTATATGTTCCTGGGAGTTCCAGTCTCTTTCTACATGTGCAAAGGTCAGATCTTCTCAAGCAGTGGTGGTATGAAGGAAACTGTATTGTTTAAATATAAATAAATTGGGTAAGAATTATAAAGTACTGAAACTGATACATAATCTGGGTTATTTTTAAATCAACCTTTAGGAGAATAAATCAGCTGACAACTGAGCTCATTGTTGTCACAGTTAGGTGACTGACTGAGCTTCAGCAAATCTGAGGATGCATTCATTGGTCTGAAAACAGACCTTAATATTTGCTGTATGCTGAGTTCATAAATAGAATGCCATTTGCTTTTAATTTAGTCAGGCTTATGCTTTGACATTAAATTCCTGTCAATTCAATGCCATTGTTTATATCCACAGTTTACAGATTGTGAACATGTTTATCTGTGTAGCTGGGGCAGTATTTCTACAAATTCAACTTTAATGACTCAACAGAGCTTTAAATAAAGGCAAGTTTTAAAACCTGTGTTCCAGATTTACTAGCATTTGTCTGAAATTTTCTTTAAATTTCTTATAGTCAGTAAATTTGGTTTTACTGATGCCATTGATACTGATGCATTTTGCACTGATACCGTAGTTTTTCTAGTGACAAACTAAGAACAGGTATGAGAGAAGTACCTATTTATATGACTCACTCTTTCCTACATGGTTTACAACCATTTCTAATCTATATTGCACAAGAAACTACTAAAAACACCTAATATGCTCCTTTGATTATGTTGCAGGCTACCTATTTCTGCACTTCCTAATTTTTCTAAATGGTTCTACCATTGTATTTCTTTTAATGTCTCCATTCTAATTACACTCAGGCTCTTCCTAATGGATTCCTGCTGCCAATCAGAACAGCAGAAGACCACTTATTCCTTTTGACAGAGCCTCCTTTTATCAATCTCTTTAACCTTTTAAAACGAGAGCTCTGGCCGCTTCATTTGTTTAGATTTGAAGAGGCTCTCTGGTGTGCTGTACACTTAGAATACGCTTCACCTTCTGCAGGTCTGTGGTAACACGGGAGCTATGTAGCATACTCTGCAAGTTTCCAGTTTCAAGGTATCAACTGTGAAAGTATCCACATTTGAAACTTTCTGGAGAAAAGAACTTGCAATGGGGCTACAGAGTAGCAGGATAACATGCTGTCACTGTACGGCATGGCAGCTGCAGCAAAGAAAAGAAACTCTTTTGTACTAGATCCTTTAGATGCTCTGTTTTGCAAACATCTTTCTGGACCAAATTATTCCAGTCAGGGTGCATGTGAGTGTGTAAAGACACAAAGATTTTCAACAGATTCTCTGGAACCCACAGTTTTCTTGGGGCCCGTGGTGTGCCCATAGGCTTAGTGCTCAGATAAAACGATCAAAAGTTCAGTGTGGGCGCAGATATATCTGGGAAACATGCCTGAAGCTTAGAGAATAAACACTTCCGCCTCTGCTTAGACTTCTGTTTAGCCTGTCTGGGCATCCATTTGAAGAATTCCTCCTTATAATCATTCAAATGTACCCATTTGTGAAGTTGCAGCCAAAATTCTCGATTTTATTCTTGTGAAATTTTATTGTGACTTTTTTTTTCGACAGTGAATTGAATCTACTCTCCAATAAATTTATCAGGCCCATCTTTGATATATCAGGACATTTTCACTATACATACACTGAGAATGGAAAAATAAGGATAAAATTCTCTGGCTATACAGAAGATGGTTACTGAGTTAGCCTAGAAAAAAGCACATTTCTATGTGGAGCAGAAAAACACAAAAAAATTGAAATCTCAATGCTTTCATTAAAATTTGAGTGACAGTATATAATTTCTTAATCTATCTGTCTGGTTTGAGTGGTCCCTTTTTGTCCTGTCCTTTTCAATCTTCAGGCCCTGCAGCTGCAGCAGTTGAGGCTATTACATGAACATATTGTACAATATTTTAGATGAGCTGACTGCAGAAATCTAATCTTGTCTGAGATTCCATCAGGTCTCAGGAGGTTTTCTTCAGCTCCTCTAGCAGGCATATTGTGTTGTCAGGTGCCTGAGAGGCTACAAATAATTTCTGATTTTGTTGTTCATACTTATTTTTAATTCCTTTTCATTTCAAACTTGGAATAGACTTTCTCATTACTGCTGTCAAAACATGTCACAGTGTTATGCAAAGTTTAAGTGTACATATATACAACTGTCTGAGATTTTCAGTTTAAAATCATGTAATCCCCATAAATTCTGTAGCAGTATAGCATGTTTCACCTCTCCTACAATGTTGGGGTTTTTTTCAGTAGGTAGTGTGCATACTTCGGAGTTTCAAACTGTGTCTGCAAGAGTGATCTAGGCATAGTCTAGATAAACATGTTCAGGCTCACTGCGTTATACCTGTCTCACAAACTATATCCTTTTAAACTTGGATTGCCTAGCTTTCCTCCTTAAATAAATATAACTTCTCCTTGTAAACCTTCCACAGTCCTAATAATTCCGGTTATCTCTTTAGTCCCTTTAATGTTTTCTATTTTTCTTCTATGGTTTCATTTGTGCCTGTTTAAAGGAATTAACCTTTCAGAAAAAGAGGAAAATAATAATGAGCTTGGATTGTTTTCAGCTTTTGGTGTGTGTAATTGGTAGACATTGCATCATTTCATCCTCTGCTAAGTGTAAAAAGTCTCTAAAATCACTTAGACTGAGAAGTACCACAACCCATATTTGAGTGTGTTTATTCCTTAAAAAAATCTTACCCTACTAAATAGTAATATTTGTTTTGACAGAGGAACCTCAATCAAGAAAGTGGGGGACTAGTAGCTCCTTATTAATAATATTTAGAAAAGAAAAAATTATTATATTATTATTGATTATATTGTAAGAAAAACTGGGAGCACAGACTTAACAATTGGTGTGATCTAAGTCATTACAGAATGTTATTAGTGTAAAAGCCATCACCATGTACCACAGTGACGGCTGCGTAATGAAATTCTGTTGTGTGAAACTAAAATTGTCGCAAGGCAAAGATCTTCAGTGACCTCTGAGTAGTTTAATAGCACTTAATCATGGTCATGAAACCCTGTAAAACTCTGCCTCCGTGTTGAGAGCTGTTCCTGCATAGCTCTGAAGGGTTGTGACTGCACCCATCCACCAAAGGCAATTTTCCCACTAGCTATGACCTGACACAGCAAATGTGATGACATCCTCTGCAAGGTGGGTACCGTACTCTTTGGATGCTAAGAATTACTTCAGAAAAAAAACCTCAGTGAACTTAAAATCATTGTGTAGCTTCTGGTATTTAAAACAGGATAAAAAGAAATTATGTTTGAGTATAAACACTTTCACAGTATTACAAGACAGCTGTACTAAGTGATATGCCTAAGAGGCTATGGCTCTGATCTTTGGTCTTGTTGTTAGTCATCAGTTCCCTTCCCTGTGAAATTATGAATCTCAAACAAAACCAAAAAGTTTCTGGAATAAAAAGTAGAAAAAGATATTTCTTTACAAAATAAAGGAAGTTATTTATAAAAATAATTTCAAAATAATTTTAACTCATTTCCGTAGAAGGTCTTTATATTAAATTACATTACATTCTAGAGAATCAGAGTCTGGTGCTTGTCACACAAATCAGGCTTCTGAGTCCTCTTGCTCCCTCCTGCAGAGACTTGGAAGCTATTTTGGAGGGACTCTGGAAAAACCGTGTTCCCTGCCCCAGAGTCCGTGTTGTAGTGTTCATGAGCAATGCTGCCTCCAGCATATGTTTCCTGCCATGCTAAGTAAAAGGTAAATTATTTGGTGGTTTGTAGTTTGTTGTTTGTTTTTTTTCTGGCTAAATGGCCTTCCAGGTTGCAAGCTCAGAAGCATTCACATCAGTATTGAATTCCACATTATACCAGTTGTAACCTGCATGGCCAAGCCAGGAACCCAGAAGTTCTTGTTTTGACACTGGTGGGGAAAAAGGCAAAACATTGCAATAGGAAGTCTGTTCCAAAAAGCTCTCCAGAGAGACTTTCAGCTTTTGTGAGCTGGCGCTTCTGTGTGTGGGATAAGGTCTAACATTACCTTTCCTTAGGGACAGCATTCAAGCCAGTATTTCAAGTTACAGCCCCTGAGGAGTCAGGTCTTTACTATTTATCTTGTAATATGATATGCATGGGAAATGTAATTCTGCTGGCTTGGGCTAAAGCAAAGTGAAAAGCCCCATTATTTTTAAAATTAAGTACCACTACATAAAACTGTACAGAAATGACCAAATAATTTCTGCATTTTCTAGTAATTCAAAACGTCTTGAGATCTAAACAAACTAAAAGGCAGCTATCGGTGACAGTATTTCCTTAGGGAATATGATTATGGTTTCAAGATGCTGGTTTCTCTACCTTGCCTTTTGCTTTTGAATGACAGGAGAGGGAAAAATAATTAAAACTGGGGATAAGAAACAACTAAAACAACATTAACTGAAGTGACATTAACTGAAATAGTACAATAGGCACGTATAGGTCTAGAATACAAAACCATTTTTGCAGGTCGCTGTCACTGGCAGAGCACAGGAAACTGAAAAGTCCTTGACTTAAAGTAAGCGCTACTTAGCAACAACTAAAACATCAGTGTGTCCTCAGTATTGTTCTCATATGAAATACAAAACACAGACTGTACCAGCTACTAGGAAGAAAATGAACTCTATCCTAGACAAATCCAGGACAGTATCCACTCCTTATTCCATACCATTTACATCATGCCCATGTCCCACACTTCCCGATACATCCCAGTTAAATCCCAGTTAACCACCATCATCTTTCTGGTCATTCAAGAGATGTATATATCCATATATATATATATACACACACAGATATCATGTCCTTAGTCTATGGACCATCCCTTTAANCCTTATTCCATACCATTTACATCATGCCCATGTCCCACACTTCCCGATACATCCCAGTTAAATCCCAGTTAACCACCATCATCTTTCTGGTCATTCAAGAGATGTATATATCCATATATATATATATACACACACAGATATCATGTCCTTAGTCTATGGACCATCCCTTTAAAAGTCCATTTACTTCATTTAGTCCGTGATGTTGAGTTACATCTTCCATAACAATATTACAGGGCAGAAACGATGGTGTGTGGTGTTGGAATGTTGCANTATATTATTATTGATTATATTGTAAGAAAAACTGGGAGCACAGACTTAACAATTGGTGTGATCTAAGTCATTACAGAATGTTATTAGTGTAAAAGCCATCACCATGTACCACAGTGACGGCTGCGTAATGAAATTCTGTTGTGTGAAACTAAAATTGTCGCAAGGCAAAGATCTTCAGTGACCTCTGAGTAGTTTAATAGCACTTAATCATGGTCATGAAACCCTGTAAAACTCTGCCTCCGTGTTGAGAGCTGTTCCTGCATAGCTCTGAAGGGTTGTGACTGCACCCATCCACCAAAGGCAATTTTCCCACTAGCTATGACCTGACACAGCAAATGTGATGACATCCTCTGCAAGGTGGGTACCGTACTCTTTGGATGCTAAGAATTACTTCAGAAAAAAAACCTCAGTGAACTTAAAATCATTGTGTAGCTTCTGGTATTTAAAACAGGATAAAAAGAAATTATGTTTGAGTATAAACACTTTCACAGTATTACAAGACAGCTGTACTAAGTGATATGCCTAAGAGGCTATGGCTCTGATCTTTGGTCTTGTTGTTAGTCATCAGTTCCCTTCCCTGTGAAATTATGAATCTCAAACAAAACCAAAAAGTTTCTGGAATAAAAAGTAGAAAAAGATATTTCTTTACAAAATAAAGGAAGTTATTTATAAAAATAATTTCAAAATAATTTTAACTCATTTCCGTAGAAGGTCTTTATATTAAATTACATTACATTCTAGAGAATCAGAGTCTGGTGCTTGTCACACAAATCAGGCTTCTGAGTCCTCTTGCTCCCTCCTGCAGAGACTTGGAAGCTATTTTGGAGGGACTCTGGAAAAACCGTGTTCCCTGCCCCAGAGTCCGTGTTGTAGTGTTCATGAGCAATGCTGCCTCCAGCATATGTTTCCTGCCATGCTAAGTAAAAGGTAAATTATTTGGTGGTTTGTAGTTTGTTGTTTGTTTTTTTTCTGGCTAAATGGCCTTCCAGGTTGCAAGCTCAGAAGCATTCACATCAGTATTGAATTCCACATTATACCAGTTGTAACCTGCATGGCCAAGCCAGGAACCCAGAAGTTCTTGTTTTGACACTGGTGGGGAAAAAGGCAAAACATTGCAATAGGAAGTCTGTTCCAAAAAGCTCTCCAGAGAGACTTTCAGCTTTTGTGAGCTGGCGCTTCTGTGTGTGGGATAAGGTCTAACATTACCTTTCCTTAGGGACAGCATTCAAGCCAGTATTTCAAGTTACAGCCCCTGAGGAGTCAGGTCTTTACTATTTATCTTGTAATATGATATGCATGGGAAATGTAATTCTGCTGGCTTGGGCTAAAGCAAAGTGAAAAGCCCCATTATTTTTAAAATTAAGTACCACTACATAAAACTGTACAGAAATGACCAAATAATTTCTGCATTTTCTAGTAATTCAAAACGTCTTGAGATCTAAACAAACTAAAAGGCAGCTATCGGTGACAGTATTTCCTTAGGGAATATGATTATGGTTTCAAGATGCTGGTTTCTCTACCTTGCCTTTTGCTTTTGAATGACAGGAGAGGGAAAAATAATTAAAACTGGGGATAAGAAACAACTAAAACAACATTAACTGAAGTGACATTAACTGAAATAGTACAATAGGCACGTATAGGTCTAGAATACAAAACCATTTTTGCAGGTCGCTGTCACTGGCAGAGCACAGGAAACTGAAAAGTCCTTGACTTAAAGTAAGCGCTACTTAGCAACAACTAAAACATCAGTGTGTCCTCAGTATTGTTCTCATATGAAATACAAAACACAGACTGTACCAGCTACTAGGAAGAAAATGAACTCTATCCTAGACAAATCCAGGACAGTATCCACTCCTTATTCCATACCATTTACATCATGCCCATGTCCCACACTTCCCGATACATCCCAGTTAAATCCCAGTTAACCACCATCATCTTTCTGGTCATTCAAGAGATGTATATATCCATATATATATATATACACACACAGATATCATGTCCTTAGTCTATGGACCATCCCTTTAAAAGTCCATTGACTTCATTTAGTCCGTGACTTTGAGTTCCATCTTCCATAACAATATTTCAGGGCAGAAAAGATGGTGTGTGGTGTTGGATTGTTGCATGCTGAAGCCAGTTCTGGTTCCATCCCTGCTGTGCTTGTCCAGTTTGACCAAAATTCATTCCTCTTCTGGGTCACTGTGATGTGAATTTGTGAAATTGAATGACGTCTTTTGGAGCTGTGCAAAAATGTTACTGACAAATGCTGCATTATATCATGGTGTGATACAAGTGGAAATTACAAGCGACTATGTAGTGCTGAATCTGGAGCCACCTTCGGCAAAACTCTTATTCCTTCCCGCACAAAAATCCTGCCCCCGTCCACATTTAAAACCCATTCATGCGTAGGTGTTTCTCAGTGTTTGGGTCACAAAGAGTTGGTTTGTATGGCTAACAGAATGCTGTCCAGTAACAACATGTATGGAAATAGAGGGCTATGAGGAACTGAAAGGGTCAAGTTCATCCCATTCGGAAATCTTAATGCCCCATACGGTGATAACCCGTAATCTGTTTTAAATATGACCATGTGTCTTCATGAGGTTGAAATGCAACCCATAGGAAGGGGTCCATAGGCACCATCCTTTGTTGTCTGTAAGTCTCCTTACATCAAGAATCCATGGGAAACCCTACTGCATCTGGAGGTGCTAGCAGTTTACCTGAGGTTTCAAGGTCTGCTGCTATCAGGTACAAAAAATTCACAGAAAGGCCCTATGGTAAATTTGCCAGGAGATTTGCAAGCCGCCTAGTAATTCCCTGCAAATGATGTTTGAGTCTTGCAATTAAATTCATGCCTAGAAACTTGTAGCTGAAATTTGTTATTTGTTTACAGCAAACACTTATTTGAAACCACGTTGTCTATTTGATTCCTGGTGTGTCAAGAAAACAGAAAACCACATATCTTCAAACTGTATTTGCTTTTTATTTTTCACATATAGGGAAGAAATATAACCTTGACTCTGATAAATCTAGCTGGACTGTTAGGCATCCCAATTTCCTAAGTTCAAGGTGTAGCACAAGTCTGGCTTGAAACTTTGTCAGCTTTGAAATTCATCACAAGGTTTTGGACAACATACCCATTTTGGAGTGTCCACTGTTCAATGCCTGAGTTGTATAGTCACTTAGCTGTACTGCTGCCCCCCAGAAATCCTGAAATACCTCATACTTCTGGGCATCACAATTTTCTTTGCTTTACTGACAAATGAACAGATGCAGTAGTCTTCAATTTTTCACACCATCCGTTTGTACGATACTCAGAATAAAATTCAGAGCTCCTGAGAAGGAGAACCATTTATTGTGAAATCTGCCTTGTGTGTCTGAATGTCTCCCAAACACAAGTTTGTTGTGAAACATATTAATTGTATAACTCTTGGTGATTTTTCATGAAAACAACCAGATCTGGTAGTTTGACTCAGTGTTCCGTGTCTACACAGGTACATGAAGGACACAATCTACTCAAGTCATACTAGTTATTAAATATTGTTGTTAAATAATGAATTGTGTGGGTAAGTGTAGACATACATAGATTAATTTGAACTTCACTTTTTTTCCCCCCTGATTAGTAAGGCCAGTTACCTTGGCTGACCCTTCCCTCCTTTGGTTTACAGACAGCTATTACTCCTAATGAGCTTCTGGAAATAATTTCATTTGTATAGACAGAAAAGCAAACCAGATCGATTAGTCAGACTGTACATTTGGTACCACAAAAAATGAGAAGAAAAAGCAGTTTATCTGATTTTCTTTCAGTTTGTTTTTTTTTTTTAAATTTCCTGGAGATGATTGGAAGGGTTTCAAAACAACATCTGCCATACTGCAGTCTCAGTTAGTTTGTAGTGAAACAATGCCAGAGCAGGAAGATACAGTTTTATTGCATGGCATCATGTGGAATCTAGGAGCTAAAATAATTTGCTATTCTTGTTTCTACTGATTTTTAAAAAAATTTACAACACAATAGAATTTGAATGACTTTGAAAGGAGTGTTCCTTTGCTTTCTGATGCTTCAGTGTTATATCCTATTGCATGCATTTCACTTCTCTGTGCCTGAGAAGGTCATGGAACCGATCCTTCTAGAAGCTCTGCTTAGGCACATGGAAGACAGGGAGGTGATTCGAGACAGCCAGCGTGGCTTCACCAAGGGACTAGTTCTCTTTGTCAGGCTTTCAATTTGATCCTACTTCCATCTTCAGCTACTCCTCACTTAGTGCTTGCTAAATAGAAATAATCAATACCAAGGGCTCATGATGAAGTGCATGGATATTACTCTTTGTTGTACACGTGTAAGCAGAATGTCTTGTGGAATTGGTGACTTCGCTGCGGCTCCTGGCTTTTGAAGAGTCACAGCAGCCCATAGGAAGTGTGCAGAGAGGCTTCTCTCTGCATTTAGCTCCCGTGGTTATAGTGATCATTAGACTTTGCATTTATATTACAGGAAAAGGTATTTATACGTACATTTCTCTACAAGATGGACAGAAGAAGCATTTTCTTAGGTCATGAGAACCATGTTTCTTAGAAAGCAGGGAGGTGACATCTCTGCAGGCAGGCTGTTAGAAGGAGATTGACAAAAGCTTTTGTTTATGACAGAGCAATACCCTTTAAAAACCCAGGCTAACTAACCTGAACGAGAAGTTTTGCCACGTTTGGCAGGGGA
Organism: Edolisoma coerulescens; assembly: GCA_013397115.1. Lineage (NCBI taxonomy): Eukaryota > Metazoa > Chordata > Aves > Passeriformes > Campephagidae > Edolisoma > Edolisoma coerulescens. The sequence goes on along the minus strand of VWZW01006009.1, from coordinate 30,500 downwards.
AGTTGGTCAGATTTTGTTGCATCTGTTAAATAAAATCCTGTTGAAGCAACTTTCATAATTTCATAATTTCAGGAGTTTCTGCTGATAATAATGAGCATAAAAGTATTGCAAGTGTTTTACTCTAAATAGAAAGAAAACATAAAATTATCGTCTTAGAAAAGAATTTCCATAATGTTTCACACAATGTTATGCAGGTTCAATAATTGCCTAGTAATTTTTTGGTTTTGCATATTTTGCCCTCTTTCAAAAATTTATAGTGCAAAAATAAGGATATTTGGGAAGGTGTTGGTTTTACCGTCTTTGATAGATCACAATGTTTTCTTTTTCAGACTTTCCAAAGAAACTCTATTCTTCAGTGTGACAATTTCTATCAAGAAGAGCTGGTTTAGTTTGTAAAAGTCTGATGTATTGAAAAGCAGTTTTCTACTTTGTGGGCATTTGCTGCTTTCTCTGTGAAATTGTTCTTTCAGTTCATCTGGCACTTCAAATAATAACCTGTTTATCCACAGCTATTACCATCCACTATTGCAACAGAAAAATTTAAGAAGGGTTACCTAAGGACGTGGCAAAAGTAGGCACTTTAAAAGAAAAGCTTTAATGGATGCTATGTGCCACATTTTAGGGTTGCAATTCTTGTGAACTAATAACAAACAGATTTTAAACAGCTTTAGAGTACGGCAAAAACGCTTTTCAGAGGTGGTAGAGGGGAAGCCTGCAAGTCCAAAATAGAGTGGATTTTAAAATGAGTACTGGCATAACTAGGAACACAAGAGGGAGGTGGCATTGCCATATATAACCTGAATGCTCACAGAGGTATAAGGAGAGAACAAGCTGGGTGGCTGGGCCAAGGTTGGTGTTGCAGCATACTGGTGAGTGCAAGGAGGCAGGAGAGATTTATGGCTTCCTTGAATCACCAAGGAATACCTGTCACAATAAATTTTCAATGAAAAGGCATTTCCATGCCCACTATGACTTGCTTCAGCTTGGTTCTCAATGCTCTTGTTGAGCAATTCAGTTACACAGATGCATTGCTGACCAGGTAGATACATTTCACTGATGGGAATGGGAAGACAAGGTGAAGCTCTCTGCTAATACTTGATGCTTCTCACTGGGGTACTATAATTGGAAGAACCAGTATGAAATGCCTGTCCACTAAGAAGTGAAGGTCTTGATATAAAGAAAAACATCATCTACTGCAAGAGGCTCACTCTTAGGAAAACTGTTTTCTTTTTGTTTGTGCTATTTTTCTTCTGTAATGAAGCAATTTTGTAGGAACATTGAGCTGTCTTGTCTCATACACACTTGATTGCTGCTGTGTGAACTTTCAAAAATATGTTTTAGCAGGATCTGTGATAACGATTTTTTTTTTCCCCTCTCCACTTCCATGTAGCTTTAAGTTTTTTAAGATTTTTAGTGGTAGTGACAGACTTAAAACTTCTTCAAAAATATCCAAGGGATCTATTCATGTTATCCCAACTTGAAAGTCTGGGTTACAGTGCCCAATGCTTCCTAAAATAGAATTATGGGACATTAAGCTTCAAATGTTTTACATTAGAAGGGCAATACCTCAATCAAATTCAGAAATAGATTGATGATAAAATGAGATTTTTTTTTATAAATTCCTTTAGCTAGTTTTTGCACTGGCATCCAGTTATACTGATTTCTACAAGAAAAAGATGCTGTTAATGATGTACCTTTGTGCCCTATTTTACTCTAGAACAAGAATTATTTTGGTGAGTTAAATTTTAAATCCTTGGGCAGACCTTGTTAAGCAGGTACCATGAGCAGCATAGCTGTTTGTTTATGACAATATCTGCCTAATTGTTATCTTAAGTTAATTGGTTCAGAGAAACTGAATGGGTAAATGCACACAGAAATAATTTGTTATCATCATTACATTTTTTCTTTTGATCATTTGTCATTAGCTTGCTGTAAACATTGTATCAGAAAGTATTAGACATGGGGGGAGGGGGGACGTTTAACACGTATTGTCTTAAAACTTCAACCTTTTCAGATGGGATTTAGTAGTCATTTATAAATGGATCAGACCAGGGGCTGGTGTGGCTTAGAACCTCCAAGTGGCAGTCAGAGAATATTTTATTCATGCACTGGTTTTTTTTAAAACTGATTTACAGCTGAGCCTGTGACCTCATGATTAAGTACTTTTATCATTTAGCAGGTGTAAAAAGGGGTTCGTGTAGAAGTGCTGTTGTGTTGTCATTAAGTGATGCAGTTCACAAATATTTTGACCTTTGCAATACTTTTGACAATAAATTTACAGATCAATTATGCATTGTATTAATAGTGTCCCTTTGCAGTCTGCAGTTTCTGTTTGTGTGAGAGCCTATTTCTATTGGTATCATTCAAAGGGATAATTGGAGTTTCTACTAACTTTTAATTAAAACTGTCTTTTTATGAAGTTCACCAACTTGCCTTTTTTTGCTAGTAATGTATTTATCAGCTAGAGATCATCTTGTCTTCTGCTCTGTATAAATACAGATGATCAGCATGATACATGTGACTGTAGATGAAAGCATACCATTAATTTAAAGGACTGCATGGCATTTAATCAATTAAAAATAATCATCTTATATAATCCCTTCTAAAATAATACACCTCATTATTTTACTGAATGAGACACACAGCTTTGAGTTTATTGAATTAGAGAAGGAACTAAGTAACTTTTTTTTCTTTTTTTTTTACCGGCTTCCTAGGTGAGCTGATGCTTCCACTGGTTTACCCAAAATAATTTTACTAGATTAAATGAACTGGAGTGGAAGTAGATTTCTTGGCTGTACTTAGAAATGGTACATCACCTGAGGAATCGTATCTTGTGTCTTGTTCTCCTGTTACTCTGTATCCCCTTGCGTGCCTCGCTCTTGCCGTCTGGTATGGGGACATGACAAGAAGGCGTGCACAGACCTGGGAGGTACTCCCAGGTATTTCTACTTAGATGTAGTACAGCAACAGAGAGGAACAGGACAAAACTGCTGCAGTTGTAGTTCGTTTCCTCAGGGCCTCAAAAAAGTGGAAAAATGGAAGTTAATGTGTGCACCCTGCTTTACCTGCCTGTGAAGCGTGTGAGGGAAGCATAGCTCCAGAAAGCAAGAGGCAGCCAGCAGAGCCCTCCTCTTTCCTCACAACTCCTGAATGGAGGCCAACAAGTTCTCTCTTTGAGGTTTTTCTACGGTTTCTTTTGCCCCTGATTACACTGGTGTCTGCAGAACATTTATCCCTTCTGAAAACTTGCCCAAACTTAGGCATGTTAATTTAGGGTCCTTAGGGCTCCTTTGACAATTTGGGAATTATTCAGTATTATCAGTAAGCTGTCTTTTTTGATACAGCAAGGCTGGTCAATGACTGAGAGAAAGTTCTTGAGTTCTCTCAGTGATACAAGTCGTCACACTGATCTTTTTAGCTTTGCAGGATACATGTCCCAGTTTCCATCTTAGAATACAAATGCTCTGAGGTGGTTTGCTTTGTACAGCATTTCACTGCAATTATTCAGATCCAGACAAGCAATGAGCCCTCTACCTACTGGTGTCATTTGAGCTTATCCTTAATAACACATGATTTCAAAGACAAAAATATATTCGTTTATTTAAGGAAAAGACTAGGGTAGAAAAAAAACAAGGCAGTGAAAATGAAACAAAAAAATGTCATCTTGAAATCTGTTTCATACAAAAGTGTTTTCCCAGCTGTCACTTTGAATCTTTACAGCACATTTCAGCTACAGCAGCCTAGGGATCAAATTGCCCAGAACTACTCTGCCTCCAAACTTTACTTCTCCCAGTTGACGCCTATGTCTTGTTGCTGTACTGGATTATAGCTTATAGCTGAAGCTAGAAATAGCAGGGCTAATGTGCTTTGCTGCCCTAAAGGAAACGGAGGAGACGAGATCTTGTATTTGATCATCTGAAATGGAATCCAAGCTACATATCTATATGAAAGCATTTCGTTTTTAATAAGGAGGCCTTACTGTATTGCAGCTTCTTTGAGCTCTACAAGAGATAGCAGTGGTAGTTCAAGCTGAACTGGGAGTGCTTGTCTCTGAAGTCATGGAAGGTTCTTCCACATGAGAACTCACTGCTCGTGTTTTCCTTCTTGCTGAGGAGAACAACTGTGTGCTCGCTAAAAATTAGAACTTCCCTTTTCAAGCGGAAAAATTTACACTGTGAAACACTTGTTTTTATAACTGATTGAAAATTGCCTATCATAAAAGTTATCCAGTGTATAATAGTTTCAGTTGTATACAGCTTTTCTGACTCGCTACACTGACTACGCACCACACCTTAACCAATCATGTGGCAACATTAAGAGCAAAGTACATATATTAAACTCCTTGTTTTCTGAACATTTCTTCCACTAGCAGTTGCTACACAGCCAACCTCTGCCATCTCCATGCAAACTCTTCAGATAAGGCAACACAATTTATGCTAGTGCACAGAAAAACAGGCCCATAAACCTCTCTGGGTTGCTTTCAACCTGGATAAAGCTCAGCTTTCAGCTGAGATGACTTTGATGCAAATGATTAGTGAGTTCATTTTAGGCTGCCTGGGCCATCATTGCTCCCCAGAAAAACACTTCTGAAACTGCTCCCCGAGACATGGGGGTGTGATCACTCCTCTAATGCTTTGCTCCCACAGCGATGGAAGGCTCTTGGTTGCCTCTGTATATTCTGAAGCTCTCGAACTAGGAACTTACCTTTAAGCATGTATGCCTTCTTACTGTGTCTACGGTACTTAAATGGCCTTTGCCTCTGAACTGAGGTGCTATCTAGATAGTAAGCTGGACCCAAGCATGTCTGGCACTTCATTGACTTAGTCTGATTTGAACTTAAGATTGTTTGAACTTAAAATTCTTTTCAGGCCTCAAAAGTGATGGAATAGAGAGTGTCCACAGCATCCTTAAAATGAATACAGTAAATCAAACTAAGAAGATAAGCAGGAGAACAAATGCAAGTGAAAGAGACAGTGTTTCAATGTAAATTAAGTGCTTGCTACAGGGAAAGGGGAGAGCACAGCAAGAGAATAAGCCAAATTCATGTTACAAGTATAAGTATTAAGGAAAGTGCAAAATGTAGTAACAGCAACTATAGACAGGTAAAGGTGCATGACAGGATATTGTGATTAATATATGCTCCTCCCCTTTCTGAATAATGTGGACAGGGCTACATCATACATGTGCTAAGAGTGAAGGGGAATGCCTAGAAAAAGATTCAGTTTTGGTAGCATGAAAGAATAACTTGCGCACCCAGCACAGGCTGTCTCTGGTTGGTTACACAGGAGAAAAAACAGGTGCTCCTGCCTAGAGCCTTCCTCTCCACTGCCCGTCTCAGAGGTCCCAAGGCTTCTTTTTCATGGGGTTTTCAGACTTTGCGTGCTCATTCATTTCCCACTTGGGGAGGGACTGTGTGTACAACCTTCTACATACCTATCACTAATGAACGAGTCTTTAAAGGAGCTTTATTTAAAGCATTCCAGATGGGCGTCGATCTTAACCATGCAAAATTTGTACTGGTGAGAAAGTATTTTGAAGCTAGTATTTCTTTGCAGATAGCAGTTTTTTGAGAAGTATTTTCCTTGACTTTCTGCTTCACTTTGTAAGGTGGTATTTGGAAAATAAAGCCTTTGTTTTGTGACTTTTTTAACTTAAGTATTAATAAATTAAAAAAACTTGAGAGTACATTCTAAGCATGATCTTCTTTTACAGCTGGAGTATCTGTCTTAGAATCTCTGGTTGGCAAGCAGCAGCTGGAGGGAGATAAATTTTGTTCACCAGGAGAGGGCTCTCACAGTCTTCTGTTATTACTGAACCTGGAAGCAGAAAGACCAAAAGATGAAGCTACAGAAAAATTCATGCAAGACCTGCTCAAATCAGGTTATGTCCACCAGTGTGCTATAGATACCATAAATGTTAATCTTAAATAAATAAGACTGGTTATACTTAAATGCTTTTTTTTAAAAAAAGTGAAAAATAAGGATGCTGTTGCAACTCAGCTCCTATTTCTTCCTTAATAAGGCTGTTGTTAAACAGCAGTAAAATATTATAGAAATCAGCTTTCTGAAGAGCACCACCAACATGCAGATTAACTCTACTATTGACTTTGCCAAGGAGATCCCATAGACCTATGAAGACCCTTCATTTTGGGATGCTTAGTATGGTTTAAACACTTTCATAAGTTAATGTTTCAGAGAGGAAACTTTTTTTTTCATATTGTTTATTATTTTTTTGCTATCCTTCTAATAGCCTTATGTATCATGAAGAATAAATTTATGAAGTGATACAAACAGCATCAGCCTGGCTGTATCTCCTCTTACTATACCTCTTATTTGTTAAAAATTAATGTGTAAAATCTTTATATGAATGCTACTGCATAAATAGTGTAACAGATGCTGTCTTCACTTCTGCTGTAAAAAATCAAAAGCAAGGTTATTTGTGTTTCTAACAATAGTTGAATGAACTCTGCTTTTTAGTTCTTGTTTACCATTGTAAATTACAGGTTTAGTTCTGCTTACAGTCTACCACAAGCATTATCTCATGAAATCCATACATGGAAAGTAGAAAACAGTTTGCTAGAGTGCTTGCAGTAAGTACTAGAACCAAAGAAAATAAACCATTATCAATTTACTTTGTGTTCTTTACATAAAAGCTTTTTCCAGCCTGGTTTTTTTGTGTATTGTTGTTGGTCATAAAATTCTTAGTATAGCCTTGTCTTTTATAGATGTTCCTACTTACGAGGACAGTCTGGAAGTTGTATTTCAGCAAAAACAACCATCAAAGTGTGGAAAAGAAACCTTTACCTTTCAAGTATTTGAACAAGTGCCAGTGTGTTGCAGTATTCCCATAGCCTTTTAGGTATATATTGATCTAGTCAACCTCTCATTTTGACAGATGTAAAAATTTTTTTCTAATGCCATTCTTTTAAATCATTTTCATGGTAGTAATTAAACAGAATCTTTAATCAGGATCAGACCTGTTGTGCCATGTAATGGAATGTGCTGGTTTTGGCTGGAGTAGAGTTAATTTTCTTCCCAGCATGGGGCTGGCATGGGGCTGTGTTTTGGATTTGTGCTGAACACAGCGGTGATAACAGAGAGATGTTCTTGTTGTTGCTGAGCAGGGCTTGCACAGACCCAAGGGCTTTCCTGCCTTTCATTCTGCCACCCTGGGGAGGAAGGTGGGGGTGCAGGGGAGGCTGGGAGGAGACAGCCAGGACAGGTGACCCCAACTGACCACAGGGATATTCCAGACCAAATGGCATCATGCCCAGGATATAAAGAGGGGGGAAGAAGGAGGAAGGGGAGGATATTTGGAGTGACAGTGTTTGTCTTCCCAAATCACTGTTACATGTGATGGGGCCCTGCCTTCCTGGAGATGGCTGAACACCTGCCTGTCCATGGGAAACAGTGAATGAATTCCTTGCTTTGCTTTGCTTATGTGTGTGGCCTTTGCTTTCCCTGTTAAAAGGTCTTCATCTCTACCCCTGAGTTTTCTACCTTTTACCCTTCTGATTCTCTCCCCAGTTCCACTGGCGTGGGAGTGAGCAGCAGCTGTGTGGTACTTGGCTGCTGGCTGGGATTAAACCTCTACATGGAACAATAAAAATGGAGTGAACAGCTTTAAAGGAAAGGGTAGTTTGGTGTTGGAGCTGTATTACAAGGTGAAGTTGCTTAGGTCAGAGCACGTATCAGACTATAAGGACTTAAAATAAATTTATCTTAAAATATTCAAAACTGCATATCCAAATATCTACCTTTTTTTTTTTTAATTTTCCCATACAATTAGCAAGGCTCTAGGATCCTGGATGTATTGAATTAATTATCTAGTCCTGCACAGACAGACTTCTTCATTCCACTTCATCTCTGTGAAGTGATTCCTTGCTCCCTCACTAGCAGTCTCACACAGGTGTTTTCCACAACTTTCTGGAAGGTCTCCAATTTTAGACTATTTCAGATTAAGAGGAAAAATAAGTACCACAGAGTTTTCAGTCTCATTCACTGCTTTTTTAATCCATCTCCTCTCTTCTGTGAAAGGAACAACACTTGAGGGCCCCTGCTGACTGCAGGTGTGCTGATGTGCAAGGGGGAGATTGTGTTTCGTGCCCCTGAGAGCTCCTGGGAACTAACTAATTTTTCTGACATAAATGGCCTTGCAGCAGCTTTTCTGAGGAGCAGACTCCCACAAAACCAGTAAGATACAAACCGTGCCCTGAATAAGCTTCAGTCCCTGAATGGTCTTAAGGAGCAATCTCAAGTAAAGCATATTGCAATTTAGTTCTGCAGAAGGAATGAGGTTCTGAATTTTACCCGTTGTGATTTGCACTGCGGATCAGATGAGGCTATGCTATCTGAAATGTGTTCTCATACTCTAGGACATTAATTGAGAGAATATATCATCAAGGCCTCAGACAATTACCTTTATGAGCTGTGCCTTGGAACTGGTGGAGTCTTAAGAAATACGTAATTATTTTGCCTGTATTTGGTCCCAGTAGTTACATAAAAATAAGTTTAATTTTCCTGCAGTAAACAGCTTGCACTTTTCTCAGTTGTGCTAACATCACAAAAAAGAAAAAACGAAGAAACGAAGCCCAACACAAAGCCAGCAGAAAGTAAAGATTTAGCTTATATTCTGACCTCTTGTGCAGCTTCTTAATCCTTTGGCCAAGAGGTCAAAATCCTTATGAATGCTAAATGAACCCCAATTTGGTGGAAAGCCTCGTAAAGCCAAGGGAATTACTAGGAGTTAAAACAGAGTAAGATTACCTTGTGCAACATAAAAAAATCTGGATGAAAATCCAGATACTTTGTGAGTATCACAAAGTTACTCCTCTGGAGAAATTTTGCACCAGAAATGTCTTTAAAATAATTTTGTTCACAGGGACAGTAATAAATGTTTCCTGCTCAAGAAATATCCAATTAATGTCCAAGTCATATTGATATGAGCCTTATCCTGCTAAGACAAAGCAAGTATTTCTTGAACTGGATGTAAGAGCAGGGCCAAACTACTTTAGTCTCAAATGTCAAATCACTATTCTGATAACTTCCCAGAGGACTACTTTTAAGCCTTGTTATTAAAAGGATGATCTTAATGTGACTACAAGGGGAAAATGAAGCATTCATACTTGTTCAAAGGAACTGAATTTGGATTGTAGCAGTATTTTGTTTTAGAGTATTTCCAGAGATTAGCATGTAATGAAGTAATTTAATAACTTTCAAAATGTTTATAATATTTTCTCTTCAAAAGAAACAAGATTAATAAAAGTCTCACTTGTACAGTTATATTAGATTCATAACAATGGTGCTAGTTGTGCTCTTAATGCGTAGCGCAGCTTTTAGAAACACACTGTGACCACATCCTCCTGCCTGCAGTTGTAGCCTTTCTGAGGAAACCAGGATTTTGACAAACTGCATCAGAATCAGTAACAATTTTTTACCAAGGACAAGCTGTATCAGGCTTTTTTTCTTTTTTTTAAACTGAGATGAAGTTTAATAAGGGGGCCAGGAGATCATGGTAACCTGGTAGAGCACACGTTTCTATCCCTGGGCTTGAGAGATTTAAAAATAGGTGCTGTGGTAAGACTCACTGGCCCAAGTGTATGCTCTAGTATGATGACACAGATTGTCTTAATGGCACAGCGTGGTGCACTCTGAGTGATCTCAGCAAAGCTATCTTTATCAAATGGTTGGGAAGAAAATGCTTTTGCGTAAAAGGAAAATTGTGAGAGGGGTAATTTTGAGCGCACCGAAACCCATACTCACTTATTAGCTGTTACTTCCTCAGATTCAAAAATTTTGCAATAGGCTTCTGGGTCACCTGTGGGATCAGTAGTTGTTGTGTCACACACTCACTGTTCGTGGCAGGTACTTGAGAAGGGTCTGGCTTTGATGCATTCCTTTGTCACTGGCAGAATGTGGGTAAGTGTGTTAGTGTGGACCTGCTTTTAATTCTCTTTCTCTCTTTTGTTTCTCTTCCTGTGAAAAGTTACTTCAAGTGAATACGAACACTAACAACAGCTCTACCTACCTTCAGTGCAAGGGCAACTTTCAAGCAATATACCTATGAGAAAGATATATATTATTGGATCAAAACCAAGCAACTGCCGGAGTCTTCATTACAGATTGCACGTAAAAGGCTCTAGGGAAAAAAAAAAAAAAAAAAAAGAGGAGTTTGCATTTAACCGTATATGAAAAAACCCCCATGAAATGAAAGAACAAGAAACCTGATCTCAGAGATTTTAAACCACATATGGTCAAAAACAGTTCAAAAATGTACCTAATTGTCTTTAAAATCATGAGGATCATGATTTTATACCATTATTCCATTCATGTGAGGGAAAAAGGAAGTGACATGTCTAGGACAAGAGTCCTGCCACTGCCCTAAGACAGTTCCAGATTGTACTAATGTATTTTCTGGCAAGGACTTTTTAATGCAAATAGTACAGGCATAATTTAGCTTTCAACAAAATAAAAGGTTAAATTGCTGGACCCAAAAGTATTCATGAAAGACATCTTTCTGGAGACTATGATGTTTCATACTGTTTGTCTTGTATGCTGCACAGAGATATTGGGACTACTGTGAAAATCTATTGATGTCTTTTTTATTTTTTCAAAAGTGCAGTAATAGCTGACAGACCCCTATGGATAACAGAAGGGTTTTTTAATTTGTTAATACTTCTGCAAAGGAGAACTGGCACCTATCTCAGCATGATTGGAAGTGAACACTTTTCTTCCTGACTATGCTCCTCTTCTTGGTTCTTACACATCTGCAGATCAATGGATCGGTTTTTTCCCTTTTCTCAGGTGTTCATACTTCTGAGAAGGAAACATTTGGTCATGAGACTTTCCAGGGTCCAGGAACAGGGCAACCAGCTGCCAGTACAGCAGCAATGTGGTTTTCCTGTCCCACTGTGTCCCTGCCAGTGCCCCCATCCCCACAGTCCTGCCGAGGGCTGGCTGTACCCCACCAGGCACCTGCCTGGGACGCAGTTCCCCCAGCAGGAGCTCTGCACTGCCTGCTGAGGCTGCAGTGGACCCATGGCAGCCATGCACAGCTCTCCCAGACACTGCTGCCACGGCGCTGTGGGGAACCACAGAGGCTCCAACCCCTTCACCGCAGCCTGAGTAAATACACTCCGGTGTCAGCCCCTGCAGACCTCCTGCCAGCCACGGTCACTGGCCTGGCTGGCTCAGGAGTGACCTGGACATGCCAGGGCGTCTGTTTCTTCTCCACTGAAAGAGAAGGGGCAAAGGTGAATTTTAATCTCTGACATTTGCAAAAAGTCAACTTTGTCAATAATATTTTGTAGAACTAGAAAAACCAATTTATGTTATGTGAGTCTGCCTAAGAATTTTAACATTCATCATACACAAAGACCAGCTGTCTGAGGGCCTTTTTTCTTTCTTTTTTTTTTTTTTAATAGAGAGGACTTACGCTACCAATACAATCCATTCTTCTAATTCCAATGGATACATGGCTCTGCAGCTGCTGTTTCCTGATTGCATTTAGTGAGAGCTATCAAAACAAAGCTCCTATTTTCCCATTTATTTAGATTTTTAGTTACAGGAGGGGTAGACTTTAGCTGGCCAAAGGACTTGACTATATGTGCTACTTGAAAATCCATTGTAATGTGCTTTGTTTTCTAGGAAGTGTACATTATCTATATCTATACCTGCACATATACCTGTCTACATATAAGAATGGTAAAATGTCATTGGAGATTGTGGTGAGATAACATTTGCCCAACACATATTGGAAACAAGACCACACTGCCAGTCACTGTTGGATATGAAGCCAAGAAGCACCTACTGCAGCTCAGACCAGATGAGGCCTAGGAAAGAAGCAGGGGGGGAAATATCCTTATGTTTAGAATTTTTTTTTTTAAATGTTCAGTTAAAATCTTAAATGGATGGTTCAGTTATTTCTTATCCCTTTCATAGAAGTTACTCTTCTGGGAACTGCCTAATGCCTGATTTCACTTGCTACTGCTCCTGTCTGCTTCGTATGTATTCCTTGCTGATACTGGGACCAAGCTACACTGGCTGTTGAAGGAAAGTGGAAAGCAGAAAAGTTGTTTTATTTTTATTTAACATTTCAAAGGAAAGACAGGGACCTTTTGGACATTTCAAAATAGAATGCTAATGATTACTTTATAAATAAAAAGAAAATACACATTCTCCCACTATTGATTGACTTAAAAAAAGATGACAGATTTATATGGCACAGGACTAAAGAAGTTCAATAGCTGTCTTGATTTAATTCTCTATTGCCAAATTACAATTTGTTGTGCTTTCATCAGTGTAAAGAGTAGGGAGCACAGTTATTGACTTCAGCCAGGCAAATAGATATAAATATAAAATCTCCATGTACAGACTAATCTTTGTGCAACTCAGAAACTAGAGGAAGGCCTTACTCAAGTCCTAGCATGATTCTGTCTGCCATACAGAGGGAGTAGAACTTGATCTGGAAAGAGTAATTACTAAATAAACATTTAATTTACATATTAATAGCAATCTACAATGTAGGAGTTAAAAATGGTTAAAATTCAGAAAGAGAGGAAGGTATCGAAAACAAACAGCAGGTAGGAAGGAAGACAACAGTAAACTGAAAAAAAATTAAGTCAGAAGGAGTATTTCAAGATGAAACAATGTCTGCTTTCTTATCCCTTTATACTATTTGGTTATATCACATGGTATAAATAAGGTTACATATTACAATGATGCAAAAATTTGTGGACAGAAATAGGGCAAGAGCTACAGTAACTTCTGTAGGACTACATAATTGTGTTCTGACTGTAGATTTAGTTAATTTTTTCCTAAGTTTATCTACTAAGATTAGTCATAAATATTTTTAAAGTATTTAAAACATTTAAAAAGCTATTTTAATATCTATTGTTCCAGCAGTATCTATTCTGTACCATTTGTACTCTATTAAAGGACATATTATAGGGGTTTAGAAGATAATAATCTGCAAAATGCAATACTCAATGTCCAGGAAGAAACTATTAAAGTATATCAGTACAAAAAACAAAGAACAATGGGTTACTGGGAGCTAGATGTTAGAAAAATTCTTTAAGCAGAGAAGCTATTACCCACTGGCATGTAATAAACTCCTTGGCAGATAATGGCTTGGGGAGAAAAGGTCTCAGAATTATAACACTGTGATAAAAATAAGTTGATGATTCTTGAAAATAAAATAACTGTTTTCACTTTAAAGACGAGCTGGAAAGGAAGTGTCTTGAGGGAAAAAAATGCGCAATGACTGTTTCCAACCACCCATTTATAAAAAAAATAACTTTATTTCTCAGTCTGTCGAAGCTATATACAAAAGCCTATTGAATAAAAAATCTTAGTTGAGAAAAGGAAATAATCACCAGCTAGACCTGAGCTTAAAACTCAAAGCAAAGGCTTTGTACATTTACTGAATCCTGAGGGCAGAGATAGATTATTAAATTAGAGTAATTTGGGGTGGGTAAGTGTATCTATATATACACTTTGCATTTGTGCTGTGAAATATAACATGACTTAGGGAAGATGCCTGTGATTTAAATTTGGAAGGAAAAGTACTGGTCTTGTTAAAAAGGAGAAAAGGAGAGAGGGGAGATGCAGAAAATGTGTGTGTGCGTGTATTTGTGTGTTTGCACACGTGTTCACACACATAGAATGACAGAATAGGTCAGGTTTGGAGGGACCACAGTAGGTCACACCTGGTCCAGCCTCCCTTCTCAAGCAGGGTCATCCCAGAGCACATGACACAGAAGTGCATCCACTTCGTTCTTGAGTATCTCCAGTGAGGGAGACTCCACAACCTCTCTAGGCAACCTGTGCCAGTGCTCGGTCACCTGCACAGTAAAAAAGTTCTTCCTCATATTCAG